>CM077835.1:23375458-23881478 GCA_039720395.1 Liquidambar formosana
TCTACCCTTGCTTATAAATACAAGGCTCTAGTCCATGAAGAAGGACACACAGACAAAAAGCTCCTACCAACACTCTGCCGAGAAGAAGCGACAAAAGCATCTTCACTACCAAATTTGAGTTCGAGATTAAGCCACACGGCCCTCAAGTCTAAACAAAACACTTCAATCCACGTGTCTTTCTTAAGCAACTCAAGATCAAGCGCTTACCGCCCTTGGATCGCAAAGCTCACGGAGATTTAATCAAATGAATACTTTTTTTTGTAAAAGATATTCATAGAGAATTGTACCCATTCATTTCATTTAATATAAATTGTTATTTGTCCGCATTTCTCGTCTCTTTATTTTAGGATACGAAATTTGTGTGTACAGACCCGTTAGCCATGAAGTCATATATAAGAGCCTGTTTTAATCCCTCTACACAAAATCCAATAAGTCGCACTACATTAACATGATGAATCCTTCCAATTGTAGCAACTTCACTAATGAAATCCTGCCCATTAGCTTTGGACATTCTCAACACTTTTGCTATGATAAGACGGCCACTTTGCACTTTACCTTTGTACATAGAGCCATAGCCGCCTTGACCTAACTTATTCTTGAATCCTTTGGTCGTCTCTTTTATTTGTGAAGAAGAGTACCTAATTGGCATGAAATTATTATGACTCTGAAGGAACTCTTCAATCATATCATCAAATGACAAGTGGCTCCATCGAAATTTGTGTATCAAAAGTGCAATCAAGAATAACATTCTTAATGAAGTTTTTCCTAGGACGAAACCTTCATAAAAGAATAAAAAACGTTACACATGCATCAAATGCACAAATACTATGAGGACAGTATGTCCTTCAAAGGTTAACTGTTTTTGCAGCATTAAACTTTAATAATTTATTATAGTAAAAACGAAAATAGGATTTCATAATTCAACTTATAGCTGAATGCATGCATTGTGAATCAATATATCATTTGGAATCATTCTATATTAACTGGGATTTATAAAGTTAGTGGGTTTTTTTTAAAAAAAAAATTTAAATAAAAAAAATTTAAAAAGAAGAAGAAGAAAAAGAAGAAGAAGAAGAAGATCGAGTTTGAACATCAAAGAGAAGTCTAACATCCCAACTATGTTGGGACCCTAAACCCTGACTATCATGTACATCAGAGCTCTAAATTTTATTAAGGGAAGAAAAATAATACAAATAATAGAGAATAAGAAAGTTTGGTCTTAGTGACTTATAAACGTCACAATCTAGCTCACAACAAAAATAAAACATAATAAGGTCGAAACCTATAAGAGGGAAGATAGAACATGTTATGACATTTTCCATATAGTGATCAAATCATAGTGAATCTAATCTTTGCAATATAGTAATCAAATTATTGTGAGTATATTTAATTATTGGGCTTAAAACACTTTAGTGCCACTAACTTTAACAAATGTTTCTATTGAGTCTAAAAATTATTTAATTAGGACAAATGTGTCCACTTACTTTTCTAACAGATTTCAATGTGGTCCATTTTTGCATGTCCGTCAGCTCCCTAACAAAATGCGCACGTGAGACGCACATTAGTGCATACGTGATGCTTATGTGGACTATTTGGTATGAGGAATGGGACAATGCCCCCAAAAAAATCAGCACGCGCATGTCACGTGATCTGCCCTTCTTCTAAATCACTAGAATGACGAATTAGGGGTTTCCATTAACCCTAAATTGACATTGAACTTGTGGAAGGGAGAGCTCTGCGTCTTGGTGTGGGTATTTGAAGAGAGGTTTTGTCAACACCGAGCATCCATTTGTGGCTTCGAGGCTTCAATTCGAATAAAGGGAAGAAGGGGATTTTTGAGATACCTACTTGAACAACAAAAACCCTAAGTCAGAATTTCGATCGAAGCCATAAGTCACAATTCCATTAACCTTACTAGTAAAAAACTATCTCTCTCCCTCTCAACAAAAACATTGTTTTTTGACATGAAAGCTCATTTTAGTGCACATTGATGCCTAACACAGATGGAAATTCAGTGAACCAACAATGTGTCATTGTGGAAAAAGAGCAAAGATTACGACCTTGTGGACTGATAGTAACCCTGGTTATCGATTCTATGGGTGTGCAAAGTTCAATGTGAGACTCATTTTAGTGCACTTTGAATAAGCCTGTGAACCATCTATTTTTAACTTCAATTTAGACTAATCAAAATATTTTACAGGTTACAGCGGTTGCTTGTGGCTACTTTCTATGGTATGATCCCCTAATATGTCATTGAGCAAAGCAAATAATTCCATATTTGCGTAATAGAATCAACAAGTATCATGCAAGGGAGTAGAGATATTGGGCATACCTACTGGTGTCTTGATTGATAACATTTGTTATGTGCTGCGACTTTAATAATGCTCCCAAGTGCAGGATGTCGCGAAGTAATAAATTCTCGGTGAGTCCGAGGTCGAACCACAGGGAAGGGGAATAATTAGCAGAAAAGATTGAGAAAAGATTTTAGAAATTTGGTTGCTTGGTTGCAGAGAATTAGTTTTATTGAAAACAATAATTTAAAAGC
The DNA here is from genome assembly GCA_039720395.1 of Liquidambar formosana. Classification (NCBI taxonomy): domain Eukaryota; kingdom Viridiplantae; phylum Streptophyta; class Magnoliopsida; order Saxifragales; family Altingiaceae; genus Liquidambar; species Liquidambar formosana. The sequence goes on from CM077835.1 coordinate 23,378,004, forward strand.
ACTAAGGTTCAGAGGTCCACTCACAACAAGTATTAGATATTTGCTAACGACTCAATTTTATAACTCAACTGAGATTCATACGAAGGATGACCCCAGTCGGATGATGTAACAATTAATTTTATTCAAAACGATTCTAAAAATATGGATTCATAAGATTGATTGATTTAATGCATAAGAAAACTAGTAATTTAATTCGCAGGGAATTCTAAGCATTCACCGTACCCGGAGTTAACGATAAATAAAAGAATTATACAGAATAAATACTTTGCAAAATAATCAAAATCAATCAAAACTATAAAACCTTACATTAAATCCATGAAAGAGTCATTAAACAAATACCAAATAATTGTTGTGGCTTCACTCCTAGCCTTAGCAAAACGTTTAGCTACTCATGATACTAGAAAACTAGAAAACTAAAGAGAGGTAGAAGAAGAAGAACAAGAGAGGTGTGGGTGTAGAAGAGAAGAGGAGAAGTAATATATAGAGGTGCAGCCACCTTTTCCTTTCCATGTGCTCTTAGGGTTTCCAAGAGAAAGAGGAGAAAAATTAGGAAACAAATTAGGAATCCCGGTTTTTTCCAGTAGGGTTAACTTGTAACCCATTTTTGACCTACTAAACGTTGAAATCACGAAAAATTCGTGAAATACAATATTGTAGGGCTTCAAATCAGCTTTCCAAGGACACCAATTTCGCATCAATTGGATTTCGGAGTCAAAAGTTATGACCAAAATACGGTAACTGCTCCAAACTTCCTTTTTAATCTTCTTTCCAACTTTGGGGTTGCCAATTTCTTTGCTAAATTCTTCTAAAATTAATGCACTTCAACCTTACAAAGCTTCCATATATTTCCAAATAAATAAAGAATGCTTCACCATAGGGAATTGGCTTCCTACAAAAATAAAACACACGATAATACACAACTTTAAGCATAAGAGCATGTATCAAGAGAATTCATGTATAATGTGTAAAATGCGGAATTAAGTGCCAAATAAATGTGATAATATGGTGATGTTGTATGCAAATTGCAAGTCTAAACGTGTGAATAGAGAGGTGTTAAACTTACCTTGATGGTTGATGAGTGTAGGGTTGTATTGTGGGGTAGAAGGGTGTATAACTATAGGGTTGTTCAACATTTGCTGATTATGTGGTGATGGGGTTTGCGTCACTGGTGTTTTGTATTGAAGCTGTTATGTAATGAAGGTGTTTTGTAATGAAAGGGATTTGAAATCAAATGACTGGCTTCATACCCAATCTTGGTTACTTTCTTCTTCACATGTATTGGTTTCTTCTAGATTGCTTACGAAATATTGCAATCATGTATATCATTCATTTCAGTTGAACTTACTATGTTATTCTAATATTATAGGATTGTTTCTGCACACCCCAACCATTCTTTTTAATATTCAAATAACTAATTTTATGAAACTTTATCAGGCTCTAACTTGAGCATTAACCTAGATGTCTTTGGGTTACATGGATTTCTATTAAAATATTGGAGTTAACTTCAATAAACCCAATGCTGATCCATTGGGCACAGTGATAATAGATGATTTTGGACTGAAGGTCTCCCCAACAGGATTTAAAGTCTAATAGTTGATATTTAATTTGTAAAAACACCTAAATATGGCCAAGGCTATGCTGGCTAGGCTATTGGCTAAGCTACTGGTAAAATAAGTTAATACACCTTCATTACAAAACAAGTCAATACACCCTTATCATACAACAGTCTCAAAACCTGTTAGCTAAGCTAGCAAAGTGACAAAATATTGCATATAATTATAACAATTTTATAACAATTTGAGTCAATAACATCCACAAAGTACAGCCAATTCAAACAGTTTCTCCATGCTTATCCTTATTGTACCTAAACAACCATTAGAATTGCAACCATTACAAAATAGTCAATAACATCTCAAAAAGTACACAACCATATTCCAAGTGTTTAACAACTAGTGTATCCAAAAAACTAACCAACTCCATATTGTCACGACCCAAATTAATTAAGCCATGGTCAATATTAATAAATCCAATTTAATTAAGAAAATCATTTAGGAAGCACGTGAATGGCACGTATTAGAAAACCGGTAATTTCAATAAAAATTTCAGCATGACCCATTTGTAAATGGAACATACCATAACAAAATCCTGTATAAAATAGTTGTAAAAGTTCCTGTCATCCATGATTGGTATCATCACATGCTAAATAAACCATATAAAAAGACCTATGAAATTAAAATATTACAAACCATAAGTTACTACGTGTCTAGCGTCCATTGGCTTAATACAAAAGTGTTTAGTTAATACATAACGATGATATTAAAATTGTTCAAGATCATAATAATGTTCCAAAATGATCTGACAATTAGTTAGTTCCAATCAAAGCATAACACCTCAAGGCAAGGTCTCCCCAGCTATGAAGTCATCTGAAAAAGGGTTTATAAAATATAGGAGTGAGTATAAAACTCAGTAGATATAATTTTCATATATAAATAACCAAAGCATGATAATATAACCAATTAAAATCATGCTTAAAATATAATTAAAACACATGCAATGTCATGAATGATATGCGACTCATGTCCATTTAACATAATCCATAATTACCGACCACTCCCACAGTAGTCTTCGCGCGGAAATGGAAGGATTTAAACTCACCTCCAAAAGGACAACACAAGGGTTCCTACCTAGAACCGGAAAGTAACCTTTGATTCGGGAACACAAGGGTTCCTACCTGGAACCGAAAAGTACCTAGGACCAAAGGAATGGAAAACACCGCTAAGTCCCTTAACCGCTATTAGCCCAAATCCAATAACCCCTTTAATATACTTTTACCAAGTAATTAATAAAATCCATTCCATGCATTTTATGCCAGTGAATGCCATGAAAAGTATAAAAACCTATACACGTGTCAGTTATTCCAGAAATCAACAATATATAATTATTTCATAATTATATAACATGTGAGGGCTATGTAAAACATGTAAATATAGACCAACAAGAATTTACATAGCACGTACATTCAAAATAAACCAAAATGTAACAAGTATATCAACCCATATACTCCCAAATGTAATATTCCTAAATATAGGGTTATGTAAACTAGACCTCTCAGTACATGCATTACAAAATATACATGATAATACACCCAAAAATCACATAAACTCATAAATAACACCAACATACATTTTTATTCAACATATATGGGCTTATATCCTAACCCATTATCATCCCTACGGTTAAAACCCATGAAAATTATACCTACCTCAAATATATTGCACCAAAAGTAGAGAAAATGTGCTGGGAGGGTTGGATCCGAGCTTAGAATGCAAGAACAAGCTCCTAGTTCCACAGATCAGGCTTGAATCCTCCCCAAACACATGTAGATCTTCAGATCTAGCCCCAAGAATGCGAGTCCAAGCGTTGAAATGAGGTGAGAGAGTCAAAAACCCATGCATGCAATAGAAAAATGTGATTTTCTCTCTCTAAACAAGCCTTTCCTCTCTCTCTCTCTCCTTCTCTAACACTCAAAATGCTGAAAAATGGGTGTTAGAGTCATGATATGAGGGTTTTAAAAGAGGTGAGGGGCACATGCGTCTTTTGACGCATTTAAAAAGAAATTTCAAGATTCTGCGATGCACGATCGATCGTGGGTTGAGGGCACGATCGATTGTGGTTAACAGAAGTAAAATGACGTTTCTAGGACACCTACGATCGATTGTCCTCAAGGCATGATCGATCGTCCCCTACTGAAAATGCCTAGTAACTTAAGCAAATGTGTATAAACTCCCACAGTACATACCACTACCTTATTCTCCATTCTTTTATTCTTCCTTTCACTTTAAGTTATTTAATGAAAATAAGCAAATAACCCCCCATTTGAATCCAAATAAAATATCAAAAAAGTCAAATTCCAAGTATATCAAAATCTCATTTTCAAGTTTTAGTACAAAATCCGACTCCCAATAGATTTTTCAAAAACAATCATACGAGGAAACCGATCGAAACGTGATAATAAAATCCCATAAAATCACAGATGTCTTATAATATTATAAACTTCCATTACTGCCAAAAATTATCTTTAAAAATGAAGATTTATGAAAATTCATTTTTTTCCCAACACTTAGCCAAATTTTAGCAGTCTAAAAATGTGAAATCACAAATATATCAATATTGTACCCATGCAATGCCTATACGTGACAATACCCGACAAATCAACTAAAGTACATGCAAATTATGCATTAAAGGTGAGATTATCCTAATTAAATGACATAGGTATTACACATATTCTCAATGCAAATCTTTTGCATGTGTTAAACAACTAGTGTATCAAAAAAAAAAAAAAACCACCAACTACATTAGTTTAACAATTATTGTATCCAAAAAATGAACTAACTCCCCATCCTCTGTGCAAATATGTTACATAAGTGTTAAATAACTAGTGTATTCACCAAAAAAACCACCAACTACATTGGTTTTACAGCCCCAAAAAATGAGAAAAACAAAAAATTGATTCACACAGCAACACAATAAGAAGCTAGCTCCCGTAAAAAACCACAAACTAATTTATGCTTGAATTAGCTTGAGATCCCCTAGCTCCCCAGTCCCAGTTATGCCATTTTTTTACAGCTTTTCCATGTTTTCCAATTGTGACATGACTACTACTATTGCTTGGACCAGATCCTTGAGTTGACATTGTACCTCCGAACTATTGTGTGGTAGCCTACATAATACACAACAAAAAATATATGAGCAATATTGAATTAATTAGTTTCACAAATATAAATTAAACACAAGTTTAAAAATGGTTTACCCAAGGAAAAGCTTTGTGCCATTTGTTGGTACTTGCCATTGGTTGTTGGACAGGTACTTGTGTAGTTTGTGTTGATGGAGTTCCACTCCCAATTGGAGCCTTATTCCTCACTTGCTATAGCCATATTAATTTATGCATTCCTAACATTAGATGAAGCATTAAATATGTTATTAAATCATGCATAACATAAATTTCCATTAAACTTACATTCCTTATCACCATTTTACTAGACCCAACAACTGTTGATGCATTCCCATTCCCTCCTGTTGCAATCTTCCTCACCTATAAATGTTTATTACGGCATGAATAAACATATTTCAACCAATATGTATACTATACACATTAAGTCATATTATTACTTACAGTCTTTATGACCTTTGAACTTGACCTAACACCACTTGCTTGGGTGGATGGAGCCCCATTCACCATTGCTGCCTTCTTCCTTACCTATTCAATGTTATAATATTATTGAAAAGCTCATTTCATAAATTAAACATGCTATTCAATGAAGTATACATACTAAGTGCCAACTTACAGGTAATTTCACTTTCCTTGCCACTTCCCCTTTACATATTGTCTTATTATGTCCATATTTCTTACACTTACTGCACCTCATTTTTGTATTCTACCTTCGCAGCTTGAATAAGTTCTGAGGCTCATTTGCTTCCCTTCTCCTTAGTTTTTTGGGCCTACCTAGAGGTCTCCTTTGTGTAGGGGGCTGCATTGGAGGTTTCCTATTTCATCCCAAAACTTTTAACTTACCACAGGGTATATCATATGGCTATAGTAGCTCATGCATATCTTCACTGAGTAGCATGCATCAATATAATCTTTCACATTTTCTTTCTTAAAGGCGATAGATGAGATGGCGTGTTTACAGAGTGTCCCTATTAAATCCCATTTTCTACAACTACAAGTGCGTGCTTCCAAGTTGATAACAAATGTGTCTGTGACACCTCACCTCAAACAACCCTCTCCCAGCCTAATGAGAAGTACACTTTCTACTAGTATACTTCAATTTCTCAACTTTAATTTGTATTTTTAGACAAATAGGACCTCTATACCCTACCATTCCTTCCCTCTTTTCTGTCATTCTAGTCATTAAGGCTTGCCTCACCATCTCAACCATTGTGATAATAGGCTTACCCCTAGCTTCTAGAATATAACCATTAAAAGTCTCACACATGTTATTGAGTAAGCAATCACTCTTGCACCAATTGCTAAACCCATACCAAGTCTATGATTGAGGAGGATTCTCCATTAAGAATTCATATACACCTTTTGCTATTTCCTTTATCTTATTTATTTAACTAGTCCATTCAGATTGAGTACTAAATCTGGTTGCATCCCACATGGCATCCTTAAGCTGCTTCCTCTTGTATCTTTTGGCCAAATTACCATTTAGATGCCTAACACAGAACCTATGCTCAGCAGTTGGTGCAATTGCGACAAGTGCAGGAGCAAGACCCTATATGTTACACATATAAAAACAAAATAACAATAATGTAATCTAATGTTAATGTTATATAATGTAGATGTAATATAATATAACCCTATATAATATAGTAGAAGTATAAAATGTAGTAGCACTGCCTTAATATTATCCAAAAGTATAAAATGTAACCCTATATTAATGGACGCTATAATATGATAGAAGTGTAAAGTACACAATAGTATGTTATCATGTTAGTGGACACTATAATATATGAAATATTATAACCAACAGGTGTAATCTACATTTAAAGCAATAATGGAAATGAAAATGAAAAATTTGTACCTTCTGTTGGTCATATATAAAAGTCCACTCTCTTGAACTTGGTGATCCAATATCAGAAAATAAATTCTGGAAGAACCACTCCCATAATTCTCTAGTCTCTTGCCTTCTAAAAAATAATACCTTTAATGATGTCCTCTTCACTATGTGTGTTACCACCAGTTTGCTTGTCACCTTCATCATCCATATCGTCCCCATCCACATCCATTTCTCCAATATTAATATCCACTTCCTCCACATCAGTGAAATTACCTTTACCATCACTCCCGTTGACTTCATCAAAGTCAATGCCAACCTCAAACATACTGACCTCATTGTCACTATCATTCTCTCTATCCCCTTTATAGCTCTCATCAGTGGTGTCTACTACACCTGTAATAACCTATGAAAAAAAAAAAAAAAAAAAAAAATTTGCTGTCAAGCAAGCAGGACGTGGAGGGAGGAGGGGAAGCGGTGGTGCATGAACACCAACCACTCCTTCCCTTGATATATATATATGTTTTAGTGTACTACGTCAGGGGAAGATTCAGAGAATGAAGAGAGAAAGAGAGAAGGAAGGAGAGAAAAACATAAAGAGAGAGAGAGCCCATTTAGAGGAAATTTCAAATTCTAGCTAAAGACTTGGAATTGAAGCTGCAATCCTCAATTTCAGGTGAGGTTTATCTCTTATTAGCAATGAATGTCTGTATTTTAGAAGGAATTTAAGTAGTTTTGAAGTTTGAGCATGCGTTGAAGCTTAGATACCCATTAATGGCTTCCAAGAAACTTAGAAAATTCGTATCTTTTGTATATGATTGTATTTAGCTATGAAATTTTTACTGGATATGTCTAATAGTATGGAGAAAATGCTGGTAAAATTTGGTGATTTAACTCAAAGTATGTTAGGAGAAATAATTACAAAACAGAAATAAAGTTTTTCTCATTTTCAGGAAATTTTGTTAATTTTAGCTCACCTCTTTCATTTTTAACAAATACTAGATGCTGAAAGCTTTCCATAGACACCAAATTCGTAAAATTTGGTTGAGAAATGAAGCCTGTGGAAATTTTTAAAGTTCTGTAAAATTCAAGAAAACATAGCAGAAAATCAGAGAAAATGAAGGAAGAAGATGAACAGTTGATACGGGTTGACCCGATTGACCCGGTTTGACTCGGGTTTGACCAAGTTTGACCGGTTTGATCCGATTTGATTAATTTTGACCCGGTTGCCCTGATTTGACCCGGTTTGACTCGGGTTTGACCAAGTTTGACCGGTTTGACCCGATTTGATTAATTTTGACCCGGTTGACCTGATTTGACCCGGTTTGACTTGGGTTTGACCAAGTTTGACCCGGTTTGACCAAGAATTATTTTAAAATCTCTATAAAAATAAAAATAATAGTTTATTGGAAGGTTAAGGCATTGTTTGGTTGAACATAAATGTATTTTACATTAAAAGTACATAAAATTTTCATATTAAGTCCGATAATGTTAAAATTTGAACCGTAATGCTCTTATTAAAGAACACTACAATCTAGTTCAATTTGATTAAATTTCATGAAGTTTGAAATTTATTGAATAAAATGACCATTTTGCCCTTTTTGTATGAAAATGGTATAAATGAACTCCAAATTCAGTTTTCTTAAACCATAAAAATTTCTTTTATTGATATATTGTTAGATTGTTGTTTTTGTAGTAAAAAGTTTATATGATTGGAATTAATTATGCATGAGAACTTTGAGAAATACCCATGAGCAGGTTATATATTTACATTGAGAAGTTATTACATATTGTTGAGAAGTTGAGTATATTTGATAATGCATGAGAGGTATGCATGAGCAATTTATTCATTTACATTAAGAAAATGATATATGTTGAGAAGTTGAGAAGAGACGACTGGGTAGAGATTATCCTACAGTTAGTGCACTAATACACCATATCATTTTTGAGGGCAAGGCCAGTGATATGGTATACACACATGATGAGCGGTGTGTGCTGTGGTCCTAAATAGTATGTTTTGTATGAGTAGACAAGCATGCTATTAAATTTTATTTCAGGTTATTCAAGATGAGCAAGAGGCAGGTATGAGTAGTTGCATTGAGAACATGCATATTGAGTTGTATTTTTAAATGATTTATATTGAGTTGATATGTGATTTATTATGTGATAAACCTCATTGAGCCATTAATAGCTCACGATGTTATTTTAATAACATCCTACAGGAGTAGAGAACCAGTAATGGAAGGGAGATCGAGCAAATTTAAAAGTGTGGACAAACTTTTGTTTATGTAAATATAAGTTCAGAGAGTTTGAACTTTTGAACTGTTTAGTTGTTTGTATTTTGAGAAGTTGTAATACCTTTAAGTAGTTATATTGTAAATGAAGGTATTTACCAGTTTATTAGTTTTTGATATATGTGTGAATGTTTTAGTTGTGGAGAAGTGTTAGTTTTGTCACCACCTCATTAGGCTATGAGAAGGCTATTTTGGGGCGTGACAACACCATTCTCTTCAGCCACTCTATTATCTGCATTGACACCATTATCTTTATCCTCTAGTACACCCTTACCCTTGTTTGTACCCAATCCATCTTGCACATTGTCCTCAATAGGAAATAGTAAATAAGGAGGTATCACTATTGTCTCATCAATTACGTGCTCAACATAAATATGCAGTAGTGTATAGTTCATCGGCCCTAAGTGGGACACCATTTACAGAATATCATTGTCAATCTATAACATCATCAATGCATCTTTAAATAATATCCCAGGTTTCCTATACCACAACATTTGGTACTTAGCATAACCTAAATCCTCTTCCAGAACATTTGCAAAGTTAATTACACTAAAAGTGTCTACAGCAATGTCTTCCATCATATGTATACTACCACCCTCATATCTTAACTATTGATGGTTTTCAAATCGGCCTCTATGGTGGGTTAATATGTCGATGGCCTCCAAAGTCATACCTACATAACAAAAAAAAAAAAACATGAAACCCTAAAAAATTGCATGCATGCATATAGTGGGATTTCACTACAAAATAAGACATAAATGGATAAAGAGAGAAAGAAAGACAAAGTGGGTCCAAATCACACATGGTCGAATATAAAAACTTAGTGGGGGGGACCATATTCTGAAGAAAAGTGGATGAAATCCCATAAAGGCTCACAAACGTCCTTTTACACAAACCAACTGCATTTAACAGAAATTGAACACTAAACACTAAAATCCATGCATGAATAACTCATTACAGCAAATAAATCCAACAAAATTATGTTTAAAAATGAAAAAATTTCAAAAACCCTAATCTGTAACTTACCTCAAACCTCAAAAATCCCAAATCCTTGTTCAAATTAAAGCTTCTAAGCCCTAAATGGACAATCGGTGGTGACGAAACCCCCCTTCACAATCCTTGTTTGAACATAGTTCTGCCTTCCACGAGTTTACCGTAAATTTAGGGTTAATGGAAACCCCCAATTTGTCATTCTGGTGATGATAGATTACGTGCCATGCGCGTGCTGATTTTTTAGAGGGCAATGTCTCACTTCTCACACCAAATAGTCCACATCAACACCAGATAGTTCACATAAGTGCCACGTATGTACTCATGCGTGTCTCACGTGCGCATTCTATTAGGGAGCTGACAAACATCCATAAATGGACTAAATTGAAATCTGTTAGAAAAGTAAATGGATACATTTCTCCAATTAAATAATTTTCTGACTCAATAGAAACATTTGTTAAAATTAGTGGCACTAAAGTGTTTTTAACTCTTAAAACTAAAATTAAACAAGATTAAAAAAGAAAAGAACAAAAAAGAAAAAAAGAAAAAAAAGAAAAGCATCCCTATCGTAATAAGTGTCTCACTGCTGCAAACACAATGGGAAGCCATTTCAGTTCGCCGACAATGAGGTTTGTGGAGAAGGAGATTTGTTTGGATTTGCTACGAGGGGTCTTCAGATCTGAAACAGGGGTTTGTTGCGGTGAAGCTTCGTGTGGTTGGCGGTGAGCGCAAACAGCTTGGCAGTGAGAGGAGGAAGGGCGATGAGCTTCGAGCGGTGATGGTGGTGAGCGAGCTGCAGCGTCACGGTGAGTCTGTGGTGTGGGGTTTCAAATCCAAACTCGGGTGAGAATGCAAGCTTGCTACTACGGTACACCCTCACTTCGTGTTTTCAAATTTGGTGAGCCACCGATGAGAAGAGGAGGGATGATGAACGAGGTTGGTGAGCTTGGTGAGAGGAAGAGGAAACTAGATCTGGGTGTTTGGATTGAGAATAGGAATGAGACGAGAGAAGGAAGAAGCACATGGATCATGGGTCAAAATCGAGTCATCCTCATTTGTTTTCTCAGATCTCCATCTAAGCCATTGGATTGGTTTTAAAGTAATTGAATGACTAGGATTGCTTCAGCTCCTATTAGCTTAAGCCGATAGGAACTTCTGTAGTTAAATTTGTACTTAGCCAAGATGGGATATAAAAATCATAATAAATATATATATATGTAAGGATGATGTTCAGGTAAACACATGCTGATATAATTTATATTAACACCTAGTAATGGATACAACCCTCAATGTATAGTACTGATATAACTTATATCATCATGTGACGTTGGAAACAGAGCTGTATATGTAAAATTTTGGATTGAAATTATTATTAATATTTTTTTCTTCTAACATTTTTCTTGCAGACGAACGCACCGAAATTCGAAAGAAAACATTCGGTTTTCTCTAATAATTCATACGGATTGATTGTTTATTTAGGACAACATGAGTTTTCTCGACTTGGGCCAAAAGAGAGATCCTTTTGCATCAAACCACCATGGCGGACACGAGTTGTTGTGGAACCGACTTAGAACTTAGAAGCCTGCCGAGACAACTGGGTTGCACTTGTCCTCAAACTGATCGCTACCGCGCCGGCCCCGTCGTCAGAGTAGCCGGAGTCACGATCCCTCTCGTCGAGGAAAAGAACAGTTCGTTGATGATGGAATTTCTGCTGTGCATTTTCACGAACATTTGCTGGGTCTTCTTCGGAGTCTTATTTGAGGCTAAATTGTAAGAGAGAAAAGGCAGTGAATGAATTGTTCTGTTTTCTTTTGAAGGTTCCAATAGATGGGGGAGTTTTTCTTATTTTACTTGTAATCTTCATATTCATCTTTATCATGGCAACAACAACAATGGGCACCAAATCAAAAGTATTTTCTTGGTCCCGTCTCATTGTAAGCCAGGTCCTAAAAAGACCCACCGAACCCCCACCGAACCGTTCCCAGAAAATCTCCGCATTACCTCCCTTTCCCACTTTCCAAACGCACCCGGGGTTTTGTTTTCCGGGAAAATATCGCCTTTTCTCGTCCGCAGCGACGGTCCAAGAGCTTCTGAAAGAAGTGGAGTGGGAAAAGCAGAGGGAGAGAGATCAAAGGAAAAGAGCCGGGCAAGATGTTGGGGATGTGGATGCGGAAGACGAAGAGGATTACATGGGTGTGGGTCCATTGATCGAGAAGCTCGAAAAGGAGAAGCTCAAAGACACCGGTGACCTCAATATGTACGAGGAGCCTACGGATTCGGATAGCGAAGCTGATGACGAGAGGTTTACACCTGAAGCCATGGAGAAGCGAGCTGATGAGTTTGAGAAGAAGTTCAAACGCCATGAAGAGTTGCTCAAGAACTTCACTGAGGCAGGTAATAATATTTTTGTATTGTTCGATGATGAATTCTAGAATGCAAACTGTTTGGTTACTGAGAAAAGCGCAGGAGAAAGAGGAGTGAAGAAATAAAAAATTTGAACCTTAGCCTTGCGATTAGTTGCTGAGAAAAGCCTAGGAAAGGAAATAAAAAATTTGAACCCTCATCTTGCCTTTTGGTTGCGTAGAAAATGGAGAAAAAGAGAAGGGAACAAAGTTTCGTCTCCAGCGTTTTCTATTGTTTTTGCTTCAACGTTTGATTCCTTTTCTTATCATACATTTTCTGAGAAACCAAAAGAAGGGTAAAATTTTCATTATTTGGGATCCAAGAAAGCAACATTCAAACTTGTGTTGATTTTCCTTTTTTATGGTTTTTCTGTTTTTTTGTTTAATTTTGGAAACAAGTCAAGACAGTTTTTTTTCCCCCTTCATTTTCTTAGAAACAAAATGGAGTGCTCATGTTTGATTTCAACTTTGCATTATTGAATGCTTTTAATTTTGGTTTCTAATGTCAAATGAGAAAATTTTCTCATCTGCTTGGTTGCTGAGAAAAGCATATGAAAGGGAAAGAAAGAATTTTTTTTTTTTTTTGATAATAGATCTTCCATTATTCAGGACCTGAGAAAACAAAAGACTCCAGTCAACTGAGCCTAGCTGTTCATTCTCCATTTTTTGGAAACAAAATTTTTGTCCTTTTCTTTTCCTACAATGGATAGTTAATGTTCAATATCTATTTTCCTCTATTCAGCTTTATCCTTGTGAATTGAATTGCAATTTAAATGAATCCATATGTGAATTGATTTATAATTCTTTTTTAATTTTAGTAATCCATTGATGAAACATGTATACGTTTGTTTTTTTTCACCGCAAATCCTGACAGAGACACTTGACGATGCTTTCAAATGGATGAATAGAATTGACAAATTTGAGCAAAAACATTTCCATCTTCGCCCTGAATACAGAGTAATTGGTGAGTTGATGAACCGTTTGAAACAAGCAGAGGGCAAGGACAAATTCCTTCTTCAACATAAACTCAATAGGGCCGTGAGGTTGGTGGAGTGGAAGGACGCTTATGATCCTAATAATCCTGCCAATTATGGAGTCATTCAGCACGAACAAGTGGGGCCCTCTGTTGATCTCCTAGAACATGCTGGATTTGAAAAAGAGAAGCAAATTATACTAGGGCTTGGTGAAGAAGAGGATGAGGAGTTTGATGATATGAAAGAGAAGGATGACATACTGTTAGAGAAGCTTAATGCCATTGACAAGAAACTCGAAGAGAAGTTAGCGGAGTTGGATCATACGTTTGGAAAGAAGGGAAAAGTTCTAGAGGAGGAGATTAGAGATCTTGCGGAGGAGAGAAATGCTTTGACGGAGAAGAAAAGAAGACCCCTTTACAGGAAAGTAAGTACCGCCATTATCGTGCTATGTGTATGCTTCTTTGTGGAGGTTCTTACTAAATTAATGTTGTTTTAATAATATATCGAAAGTTAATCAATGTTGTTTCTTATAAATTATTGGTATTTTACGATTGAGAGCATGTGATATGCTGCATTATGCCTCTTTATCTTTATATGCATCATCCTGCAAGCATTCAATGATTGCACTTGATTGTGTCTTTTCTTCTCCTCTTTAACTTGTCCTCCTTTTCTTTTTTGGGTGCTCCCAAGTACTGAACAAGTTCAGTTTGTTGTAGCTTGAAAAAGATAAATCACAAATGTTTGAGGTTTCTTTCTCCCTCCTTGTCTCTTTCAATCATTATTCTTTCTTTTCTCTGTTTCTTTGACATATGAATCCATGATTTTAAAAAATGTTGGATATTGAAGAAACATGGCAGGTAATTGATAGCTTGTGAATGCATGTCTTGTTTATAACAAAAAGTTTACAGGGTGATAGGGGTAGTCATTTATTTATTTGCTTAGGTTGGTTATGCTATGGGAGACTTTCGACCTACAGGGGAAGTTTTGTTGAATTAATTTTATTTTGTGTTGTTGCATTTTTGGGCCAAGTTTAAAGGCACTTTTTTTAACAAGTAGGTTGAACTTCAAACAAATCTTGCATGGTTCTATAGGATTAATGAGACTAACAGCCAAAATAGATTTGGCATTTGGGCCAGAAACTTTCAACCATAGTTATTAAACCCAGACCAAACACTAACCCGGTCAAGAAACTGGGTCACCAGTTCATCACATGGCTTGTAACCTTCTAATACATTGCTTAAACATATGATTTCATTTTTCTGATGCCATGCGATGAAAGGATCATTCTTGTCATTTTAACCAACTAGAGAAACAAAGAACATATTTAGCTTAAGTCTCTTGCCTATGTGTTCAGTGTCATGCCTTTATGCATTATGCAAAGTGGTTGGCTTGTCCCTGAACTTTTTCGTTTACCATTGCTGAAATTCTGTTTTTGTTGAAAAAATGGCTACTTCTCCTTTTGTTAATCATTTTGCTTAATAAGTCACGTTCTTTGTTTTTTGGTTTTATATTTATATTTAAAATTTTTTGAAACTAAAGCTGCTCCAAATAATGGCAGGGTTTTGATGTCAAACTAATTGATGTCAATCGGACATGTAAAGTTACGAAGGTAATAGTCTTTTTCTCTCCCTCCAAATCTCTCTTCAACTCTAGATAACCTTTTCATAGTTTATTACTTTATTTCTTTTGAGCTCTAGGGGGGGCAAGTCGTCAAGTACACTGCTATGCTAGCTTGTGGGAACTATCATGGTGTCGTTGGTTTTGCGAAAGCAAAAGGCCCAGCAGTTCCTATTGCTCTTCAAAAGGTATCTTGTTATGCTTTTCGTTTTTCAGATATTTTTGGTTTTGTTATGGTCACATTATTGGTTGGATTGTCTAGGCCAATCAATAGATCTGATCCTCTAATTCTTGAACGATCCAATCAATAGATCAGATCCTCTAATTCTTACTGCTAGATTAGATAGGGAACTGTGATCTGATAATTTGTTACTGATTCAAACCCATTTGATTGCTAGTTTAAAGATTGAAGTTCCATATTGGTCAATCTTGTCTTTGAAAAATCTTGCCTAAATTTTATTTCATTTAAGAATCTTAATTGAAATGTGCTAAATTGTATTAGAAGTAGCCAAAGTGGTTCTTGCAATTGCCCTTCCCTATATATTATTTTTTTCATATAAAGTAGTAGTGTACTTATTGTATGTATATATAATTTTTCTTAGGATAGTTTTGAGTTTAATCAGATCTGTGCTGGATTGTTGGAATGCGTATCCAATAATAAGCTGATTTGATTTGCTTAACCTCTACCATTGGACGAAAATGTCTGTCAATTGTCAATTATCCTATCATTATCTCTTAAATTGCTGTGACATTGCTAATATCTTCCTCGTGCTTCCCGCTTCCTGCTTCCTGCTGAATCGGTTCTGCGATTGAGTCACCTCTACCTCCATGAAAGACTTCTTGGTCTGAAACCAATTCGAACCCAGAAGTTGAATCACCTGTCCATCACTTCTAAAAGAGATCGAATGGCTTTTCTCTGGTACTTTCAAGATGAATTCTGGCCAGATTTGCAAACAGAAATATTCTTTGATCAATCTCAATTGACCTAGCAAATCTTTCACCATTCCTGTTAGAGATTATCTATGTTCACTGAGAAATAGCAGCCTTTAGATTCTAATCCACCCTTAAGTCAATTTGATATGTTGACAATGAGAACTTATCTGTGAAAGTCTACCCTTTCTTCTCTGATGATGTTGAAAGACCCCAAGTGGAGACTTCTGTAGAAGCAACCAAACCAAAAAAAAAAAAAAAAAGGCAAAGGAAAGAAAAAACACTCATCTGTTCTTGTCAAATGGCATAAAGGATATGAGGATATCTGACATTTGGTTCCAACTAGTTTCCCCAATTCAATAGTTGCAATCCCCCAATCCATAGGATGGTGGACTCTCTCACAAATTACGGCCCTTGCCAACGACAAAAGCTTCCCCACACTTTTGAGTGATGAGTTTAGATCTTGGAGAATCCTGTCAACTTCAATGACAGAAGCATCAACTTGAATTCGTGCAGGAAAGAAGAAGTTGCCTTGAGGCAATTTAATGGTTTTTCCACTCCAAAGTAGATTTCAATACAAATCCCAGATTCAGTCAACAATTGCAGTCCACTACTTCTGGAGTGACATTTTTTTTTGGGGTAATAGAAAACAATGAAAAGTACAAAGGTGAACAAGTAGTCCTCCGTCGAAATAAACCATAGAAAGCTGAAAGGAAGATATGAAACTAAGTACTAGCAAACAGCCAACCAATCTGCCCTTATAAAGAAATAACAGAATTCATATGAATTCTTTCGTAACCAATGGCCAGAAAGATGATAGAAAATACACTCAGTTCCATAATCCAGTAACTCATCAGATTTATCCTAAAAGGCCTTGCATTATGCTTCAACCAAATGGACCAAAAAACAGCAAAAAAATGCATCTCCAACGCGCTACTGGTCTCTTGCTCTTTCCAATGCCCCGAAAATCAATTTCAAACATATGAATGCAAGATTCCAGAATAACTTAATCCAAATTAGATTTTTCTCGGAATGACATTTAGCCATGAAAGTCTCTTGCTTTAAAAATAACATCTACTAGTGCCAGCTAGTTCTAAAACGTGGATACTTTTAGCTGGCCTGAGCTTTCTAAAAAGTCCCGGACCCAGCTTCGACTTTGACACTAGTGCTAGATGATCCAAGAACCATGCAATTGCCTTTCTTCTCAAACGAATGGTGATTGGATTCTTCTTACTTCTGCCAGTAATTGAAAGAATTATCCATTACCATCATCTTCTTGAAGCTTGAATGATTCTTGTTCTATAGCACTAATTCAAGCTTGCTATCCAAGATATGACTTGAATAAGAAAAGCAAAATAATCAAATGATACAACCGTGGTAACTTTATTGCTACACTCATCTGCCTTTGTTTTTTTTCCTCTTTCATTCCTACTTTATTTCTTTTGTGAATACTTTCAAAAGATTTTATTGTTATTATATTTAAATCAATCCCATGGGAGCTAAGGCATGGCATCTTAATTTAAATAGCTTTTCTCTTTCAATAGAAGCTAATCTGGGCTTCAAGCCTTTCCCCTTTAGGTGGAGATTATTTGGGTTAAGACCTCTCCTTTAATAGGAACTTATTAACTATTAGGACAATAAGGCATGCCCAACACCTTAGAGGCTTGCCCCTTATCATTTTTTCTGCACCCTAAAGTTGACAAGCCTTCTTGGGCTAGTGGTAGGACATGGAGCCCCGATTAGGGCTTAGTTCTGGGTGGGGTGCTGAAACATCATCTCCAGTCCATTCTTTTGGGATAGCCCGAGGGTTCTTGAATTGGTGAATGGTGCAAAGGCTAACTAAGCTAGTTGAGCGGTCACTCCATAAACTTCTTCAGCCTTGTAACAGTAAAAGCCTATAGGCACCATGAGTGGGAAGGACCCCATTAACTAATAGAATTCCTCCACATGGGGGAAACTCTGAATCCCTGTATAAAGGTCATCCATGGTTCATGTCAGAGGATAAGAAAATTGTTATCAGATGCCGTGATTGAAATCCTCTCATTTGATTAAACTTCCAAGGACTAAAGTGCATTCCCTCTGGATCCTCTCTACTACCATACCTCAGAGGTCTCTCTCATGTTTGCTTGGCTCTCCCCCTCTACAATACCCTCTTGTTATCATCAACTTGGATGTCAGTCGAATAGTTCACCTCTCACTCTCCTACAAGAACCTACCTATCAATGCTCAACAAAGCCTCTATGACAACTATTTGAATTTGGTTATACTAAGCCTATTTAACCATTCTGCTCATCTAGGACTTACTTCCTATTAAATCAAATGCCAACATGCGCTCAAATCTTTATATCTTGTGCCTGAAGAAGAACTCTAATGATGATTGACGGCATACAATTTTAAAAAGAAAGTAAAACAGTGTCCTTTGCAGCCTAAGCTATGGAATATGCAAATAAAAAAAAGGTTAATTCCAAAGGTCCATTAGTATGAACTTCATTTTCATAGTTTGTGGATTTCTACTGCCGCGGGGGGGGGGTTGTTTTCCAGCTAACATCATGTATGTTTGCTAAAAGGCAAAACTAATAGCTTCTACACATAATTTTTTAGGATAAGGAGGACTCATTGATTGGACTGTGGAATTGAGTTCAGTTTTGGCCTCTTTTTGGGCATCCACCTCTAAGGCTTTTGAAGGAATTCCACTGTTTGTGATTAAATCTGATTGGAAATCAGTTTGTATTTAGTCTTTTTATTATTTTATTGTGTTTGTTGCCTAGGCCGATATCTTGTTCCCCTATTTTATTTCTCTTTCTCTTTTTAATAATATGAGTCCTTGTTGCTGATCAAAAAATAGCTTCTACGCATAATGGTAGCATATCTTAAACCACTTTAAGTGAATTCTTTACGAAGTTGGTACCAATTGTGATGTAACAAAAAGGCGAGAACTTGCTGTCTAGTTGCTGAAATAGTTGAAAATACTACCCTAGAGAGGAATTTCCAGCAATATAATAACAGAAAAATATTTAGAATTGACGTAGAATCGAAGTTGGAACATACACAAATGAGATTCTAGGGTTTAGAGGCCCAAGAATGACTCTTGAATCTAAAATTCTGAAATAATGATGAAAAAACTGATTACAAAGGTTCTTCGAAGAGTGTTTATACTAGGGCAATATAAACCCTAAGGTTCTTAAAAGAGTGTTTCTACTACGGCAACATCAACCCAAGGTTCTAGCCCTTGAATACTCTATATAATATTTTAATTGCGACCCTTAAATACTCGTATAATCTATTTAAAAAGTCACATGCTAGTCACATGACTACTTAAAGGTACTAAGAACATAACGGTTGTCTATAAATTTATAATAAAGCATAAGAAAAAAAAATTAAAGGACTAAAATAAAATAAAAGCTGATATCCGTTCTTTCAAATGACAAGGTTGCGTTTGGCGCACCTTTTTGAAATAAAAATTTATTTTTGAGAAATTCATTTTCAAAATATCATTTTAAGAAAGGCATTTGGAAGAAAGTGGATGTTTGGTGAAAGCACATTTTGAAAGTCCTTTTTTATTCAAAAGGGATAAACATTGGGATGTTTGGATTTTTATTGCTTAAGACTCTTTCGCCTTTTGGCAAATGCCACTTCGAAAAGCTACCCCCAAGGAGCTTTTGTTAAATTGCCTTTTGAAATAAATCACTTTGTCTAAAAGGTAGTTTAAATGGCCCACCAAACAGTCTTATAATGACTAAATTGACTTTTACCTTTAAAAAGGTCTTTTGGGGCCTTCAAAAAGGTGTGCCAAACGACCCCTAAACCAAGCTGTCTAGTGGGTCTCGCACAAGCTTTGCATGGGCTTGGCATGCTTTTGCATGAAACTCCATGGGTCGGTAGAATTCGCCCTCGAGCTATGAAGCATAGATATGGGATACGGATATGATGTGATACGGATACACCGATTCGGCAATTCTAAAAAATGTAGGATACGATACGGCGGGGATACATTAATAATAATATTAATATTTGGCCTAAAACATCAGTAATAAATATAAATTTTTTTTGAAACATCTATAAAATCAATTAATATGCAAGATAGCAAGAATAGATGTACAAAGAACACATCCATCAGTATCAGCCATGTTCATCATTCATAGAGAAAAACTAGAATGACATTAACATTATGACCATTTAGCTCTATTCCCCTGCAACGGTTGCCTTAGGCGAGAGATAGTGGAAAGAGAACTAAGATGGGAGAACTAAAATGGGTTTATTGTTTCGATCAAATTATGGGCGTATGACTATTATGTATTTTAAAATTTACCCTGTTTATTTAAAAAATAAATAATTATAAACTACCTAAAGGAATCCCAAACATATCCAAGAAGTATCCGATGACGTGGCAATGTGTGTTACTATTCCGATACGTACGAAGAGTATCAGCTACATATCGGGGAGTATCTTAGGCGTATCGTATTCGATACGAATACAATACGAATCCGTGCTTCATAGCCCTCAAGTTTAGTTTAATTTTTGCATGGTTCTTTGACCATCCGAACAAACATTTCCAACCTTTCTTCTTTATTCAATGTGTATCAAAAGACTGCACATTAGCTTTAGTCAACATATGATAGATCTTGCCACAACAAACTTGGTTCTGTAATGTTCTCTTCTTTAGCTAGCTATAGCTAGGTATTGGAGCAAGATGTTTTAGACGAACATTGTTACGTACAAATGTCATACAACTTTGTTCTAAAAATCATCTCAGTTTCTTCCTTGCACTCATATAGCCCCTTTGAATTATCTCGTGTTCCATAAAGGCTTCCCAAATATGATCTTGATCAAATGTCACATCTCCATTATGTTCCAATTCTATATCAATCGAATGAATATCGATATTATCAAAATATTTATTGTATATAGAAGAAAAGTCAATAATTGATGAACCACTTTCTTTGGGAATACATCGAACATTAGTGGGGCTTCACACTTAACAATCATCGATTGACTATCAATGCTTAAATAATCACCCTTAAAACTTCCCTCAAATGTGATATATATATGCGTACCAGTCTTTCATAATTTCACGAGCATTAGAAAATGAAGAACTTGTACTACTTGCCTCACTATCTTGAGGATAATCTTCAAAGATTGGTGGAGAATCCTAATCCATGAAATTTCTTGTTAAATAAAATATATTTTCACTCCATTCTTTAATATATTTATCTTCAAGATTACGTTTTGGTATGTCTAAAGGTTTGTGGTTGCCTTTTGGGTCTCTATACGGGCTTCCGCACGTCCTCGTCATTGAATTTCTTGTGTCGCTTGTAAGAAATCTTCAATCATATGCCACATCTCAGCCATTTCTGTGTGCCGTGCATAATTTCCTCTTTTACCATGACCTATACTATATCCAATCATGGTTAAAATCTAGGGTTTAGGCTTTGATACCAATTTGATGCAACGAAAAGGCGAGAACTTGCTATCTAGTTGCTACAATAGTTGGAAAGACTACTTCTTTAAGGTTGCTCGTTCATTGGAGAAGTTGATGAGAGATTTTTTATGAGAAGGAAGTGGGGAGGGCAAGAGAGACCATTTGGTTAGATGGGATATAGTATCTAGATCCAAGAGTCATGGGGGTTAGCTTTAGGGAATATTGTGGAAAGAAATATTGCTTTGATTGGTAAGTGGTTATGGAGGTTTGCCTTCGAGAGGGATTCATTATGGTATGCTATTACCAAGAGTAAGTACGGCTTACAGGCTAATGGATGGGATGCTCAAACAAGTTCTAGGATGTCGGCCAGGAGTCCATGGAAATTTATTTCTCAAGGGTTGGACAGGTTCTTGGAATTCATTTCATTGTCAGTTGGGAAAGGGGATAGAGTTAGATTTTGGGAAGATCATTGGAGGGGTGAAGCATCTTTTTGCTCTTTATTCCCTCAGTTGTATAGACTTTCTTTGGCTCATAATGTTTCTATTTCATCTATGGTTTCTAGTGAATCTCATTCTTTTGGATGGGATTTCAAATTTTTTCGTAATCTCAATGAGAGGGAGACTTTAGATTTAGCTTCCTTCTTGGGTATTCTGGAAGGTTTTTCACTGAGTGAGTTTGTTCCGGATAAGAGGGTTTGGAGTGCTGACTCTTCTGGGGTTTTTGTCTTGTAAGTCTTATTTTGAGAAGTTGATTGGTTACTCTCATGTTCCTTATTGTTTCCCTCATACTTAATTGGGAAAGCATGTGTGCCTCTCAAAGTTAAGTATTTTGCTTGGATTGTGTTTCACAAGAGTGTCAATACTAATGACAAGTTTCAAAGGAGACCATCTCTTTTTGCATGCCCTCAGTGGTGTATCATGTGCAGGGGAGCAGCTGAAACTGTTGAGCATCTATTCTTACACTGTTATGTGGCTTCTAAGCTTTGGTAGAAGCCATTTAGCTTTGGCGAGGAGGCTTGGGTGGTGCCCGGTTGTGCTAGGATTTTTTTTATAATAAAGTTTTGGGGCTTGGGAGGGGGTAAGAAGGCGGGAATTTTGTGGAGTTGTGCCTTCATGGCAGTTTTCTGGGTTGTTTGGATTGAAAGGAATGGAAGGATTTTTTAGAATAAGGAATCTTTCCTGATAGATTTGTGGGATAAAGTGCACTTTTTGGGTTCTTTTTGGGCAAAGTTATCGAAGGATTTTGCGGCCACTCCTTTCCTTTTATTGAAATCTGATTGGGGGGGCTCTATGTAGTTAGGCTGGTATCTAGTTTGGTAGTTGTTTGTTTTTGCTTTTGGGCTTTCGCTTGTTTTGATTGTTTTTATTTGGGTGGACTCCTGGTCCTCCCTCTCTTTTTCTCTTTCTTTTGTACTCTCATCTTTTGATTAATAATATTCTTTTTGTTGCTGATAAAAAAAATAAAAAAAAGTTGAAAAGACTACCTAGCAGTGGAATTTACAAACAAAATAACAGAAAATAACTAGAAGCCTAACTCTTGAATGATATTCTGAAATAATATTGAAAAGGCTGATTACAAAGGCTCTTCAAAGAGTATTTATACTAGGGCAACATCAACCCTAAGATCCTAGCCTTTATTACTCTTAAAGTCTTTTAATCTAATCCATCCAAGTTATTCAAAAAGTTAGATGCTAGTCACATGACTACTTGAAAAGGCTAAGAACATAACAATGATCTATGAATTTATAATAAGGCATAAAAAAACAAAGAAAAACACTAAAATAGAATCCATACTTTCAAATGACTAAACCAAGTTGACTAGTGGTCCCCGCACAAGCTTTACATGGGCTTTGGATGCTCTTGCTTCAACTCGTTGACTCTGGACATGTAAGGTCTAAATCCTACATTAGAAGTAATTCGGAGCACTTTGCTAATTCTAGTTTAAGATAATGCGATGGAATTGATCTAATATTAATTTGAGATAATGGTTCCACAATGGTTTTTGTCAAAAGTAATGAATATAATTTATTTTCTTTTTCATCGTAACGGCCAAAACGGTTTTGTTTTTTGATTGGTCAAAACGAAACAGTACAAGAATTTGAAATTCCTTGGTTTCCATTGAAACAGCAATGTTTCGGTAGAAAACTGAATGAAACAAATTGTTAAGTTTCCAACCTAAAAGCCTAAGCTCTTTGGTGGAGGGCTCGGGTATATAAAGCCATATTGACAACAAAGACAAGCTCTTGAATGAAATAGCCAAAGAATGACATGCTCGACATGCTCTAATACCATGTTAAGTTTCCAACATAATAGCCTAAGCTATTAGGTGGACCCAAATAGGTATATGAAGCAGTATCAAATTTTATATTTAGAAGATGTGGGATGTGATATGTTTCCAGCACTTCTCCTCATGTGCAGGCCTAACAAAGCAAAGGTGGGCTTACATACAAAAACATACCCAAAGCATCTCAGATGCGCGCAGTATGAGCCATAACTCTATACTCAACTTCAGCACTAGATCTTGCAATGACATTTTGCCTTTTACTACGCTAGGTAAGTAAATTACCCCCAACAAAGGTACAATAACTAGAAGTGGACCACCATTAGAATGAGAACCAGCCAAGTCCTCATCACTGAAGCTGATTATAAATAGACTACTAGATGGTGTGTACAACAGGCCTATGTTAGGAATATCCTTCAAATAGTGTAGATTGTAGAATATGACATACAATATCAAAGTGAGGTTGACGAGGAGCGTGCATGTACTAACTAACCACTCTAGTGGCATAGGTGATGTCAGGACAAGTTGTAGTAAGATAGATCAACTGCCCAACCAATCGATGATAGTGGCCAACATCATCAAACAATGCACTTTGCTCACCATCAAGTTTAATGAGGGAGTCTGTGGGAATATTCGCAGGATGAGAACCCAAGAGACTTGTCTTAGACAAGAGGTCAAGAACATTTCTGTTGAGAAAGAGAGATACCCTGAAATCAAGAGGCCTCTATCACCATCAACATATTTCTTAAATAATTCACATTTCTAAGAAATTTTTGAAATTTTTTATTTGTTTGTTTGTTATTGTTTTGTTTAATGTGAAGAGAGAAGAAAGGAAGAAAGGAAGAAAGATGAAGAAACGAGGAGAGAGAAATATCATTAGGGGTTTTCCCCTTTCTCATAGTTAAATTTTCTATTAACTGGAGAAGTGTTTAGATTATTGTGTTTCTTGACACATTTAGAAACATTTTTGTTTCTGGGATGCCGAAATGACACATCGAACAAAATTTTGTACTCTGTTCAGAAGTCTATTTATTTTTAAGATGGTCCTAGTGCAGGAGAACTACTTGAATTTTGGAATTATCCATCAAAGGAGAATCCCATGGTGGCTGAGAATGGGTTTTCAAGTTTTTCTTCTCCTATGTGGCTATACAAGGGTAAAGCCATTAGGAGGGGCTTCCGCCTCACCTGCAAATTTCCTTTTTTTTTTTCTTTTTTTTTTTTTTTTGGGGGGGGGGGGGGGGGGGGGTTCCATACGCTCCAATAAAGTTTCCTTTTCGAGTTTTGGAGAGTATAATCAATAAAAAGTTGACGTAATAGTTGAAATAGAAGTGTGTGTGTGTGTGTGTGTGTGCAAGTCAATTTAATCTCATTTTTTTCGTCGCAATGGTTTAAATTTGAATTGTGTCCAAGTGAATAAGTGAGATCCATATGCCAATTTTGTATTCAAATTTCAAGGTATACGAGAGTTTTGTAATATGCCAATTGTAAATGTGTTGGGATGAGGACAATTATAAATGTATTCAATTGAAAAATTTTTTTCTCAAATATCAATGGGCAAAATTCCCACATCAGTTAGATATGAGTGTGCATATAGGTACTTGGCACCATCTCCGTCTCAAAGATTAGGCCCTTTTGAGTTGGGTGCTTGGATTCTGCCTTGGTCTTGCCACTTTGTGTGATAAATTTTTGCAATTTTTTCTACATCAAAATAGTAAGATAATTAGATAAAGAATCTTTTTGAATAAAAGCGTTTTTGACCTTTTGAATTAGGATAAAGTACTAACAACCGACCAAATTCTGATTCTCATGAAATACACTCCTGGCTTTGCCCCTTGTGGCTATACCTATATGTTATTCATCTTTTCATTTTGCTTTCATAATATATGCATTCATATAGTTTGTTGTTTGTTGATTGATTTTTTAACAAACAGGCATACGAGAAATGCTTTCAGAATCTCCATTATGTAGAACGACACGAGGAGCATACTATTGCACATGCAGTGCAAACAACATATAAGAAAACCAAGGTTTTTAACCATCTTACTGCTTTTAATATCTTTTTTCTATGTTTGTTTCTTCATGAAAATCTGGTTAAGCCTTGAACCTGTGTCTCTTCATAGGTGTATCTGTGGCCTGCATCAACCAGGACGGGTATGAAAGCAGGCAGAACTGTTCAAACCATCTTAAATTTAGCTGGTTTCAAAAATGTCAAGTCCAAGGTAAATTACCTGCGAAACTAAATCCACATCACAAACCTATGGCCTTTTTGCCATGATGGTATCTCTGTCCCTTAAAAGAGGGGGAGGTTGGGGCTTTGAATTTCAACCCCGCTATCTGGAAAAGAAGGGCTTGGATAAGACCTATCCTATGGGGTGGGTGCAGGGTTGGTCCCCAAAAGAAAAGAAAGAAAAAAAAAAAGAAGGAATTTCCACATCATAAGGGAGTTTGGTTTCTTGTTCTAAACTCTATTGTCTTCTAGGTCATTGGCTCAAGGAATCCTCATAACACAGTTAAAGCTCTTTTCAAAGCTCTAAATGCGGTAAGTAGACATCTCATTGATACGATAGATTTTTTTGTGTTCTTTGCTGAAAATATCTTGTGAAATGTTTTAATTTTTGCATTTCCCAGATTGAAACTCCCAAAGATGTTCAAGAGAAGTTTGGGCGGACCGTTGTTGAGTCATATTTGCTGTGATAGGTATGCTTTTTAAAAGGCCCATCTTCAATGTTCCTGGTTATACTCCTGGATTTGGTAGAGGGTTCTAATTATGATTAGATGAGGGAAATGAAACTTCCGTTACTTCATTAGTTTTTTGTCCTCGAATATGGTAGTTCCCCCCCCTCTTTTTTTCTTTTTTTTCCCCCCTTGTTACTTTCTCCATTTTTGCTCTTTTAACAATTTTATCATTGATGTTAGAGGAAAGCAGTGTTGTGGGCCTAATATCAACAATGGAACCAGACTTCAATTTCAATATTTGTCCATTGATTGACTAATATGGCAATATGGAATATTGCTCTTTCTTTCTTTGTTTCTCTCTTTCCTTCCTCTTATTTTATTTTATTATTGTTATTATTTTTTTTCAGTGATAAGAATAAAAACCTTGCTTCCACCACTGTGCTACGGCAGTTTTTGATTAATCTTGCTTTTGGGTTGCATCCATCAGTTTTAACTACATTTCAATCTCTTAGCCACAAAAAAAAAAAAAAAAAAAAAAAAAAAAAAAAAAAAAAAAAGAGGAAGAAAGAAGGGGCTTTGGCCATAGGACTTATGAAGGCATAAGTCCAAGCGTCAAATTTATTTATGAGGAAATTAGCAAGAAGTCCACTTTTTAGGGGACTTATGGAGGCATAAGTTCATGAGGGAAACTTATGCAGTCATAAATCTACTTTTAAGTGAAACGAGAGTATTTTTATGAGGGTGATAAATACATAAAGTCATAGTTTCCCTCAAGTATTATTTTTTGTTTGCAATCTTGAAAATGGTATAACTCTCATTATACACATCCATTTTTTTTTTATAAAATTTATATTTTTAGAATATATTTGTCAAGATCTTTGAAGCAAGACCTATGTTGAATAAGAAATTATATAAGAAAAAAACACAGTTACATTGAATATAGTATGTAATTACTTCAAAATTAACTGCATATTAGTATGTCACTATTTTAGAAAAATTGAAATTAAATAGCTTTTATTAGAGTTTAATTTAAATTAATGGTTTTGTGAGTAAGTTTAACAATTAAATTATGAATAAATAATTAGATTTGATTTTAGTGGTTTGAAATTTGTGGATTTGAGAGAATGGAGTGCCTTTAACATAGTTACATGTAACTATTTGAAAAATATGAGCCACGATCATATAAGGAGAGTTTATTTATACATCCTATTGTGACAAATCCCCATTAACTACGTATCACTATTTGAAAGAACAAAAATAATTCATTTTGGTAGTAGTGGTTTAGAAAGTTTTAGATTTGAGAAAATGAAGTGTTTTTGAAATAGTTACATGTAATGTCCTCAAGAATACAATAATAGATTATTCAGTTTCAACAGACGAGTGCCAATTGGCCATGGAGGGGTCGATATGCGAAAAATATTTATAACGACGACAATATCTCACAAAGAGATGGTCAAAACTCATAGGTATACAAACGATAGAGGAAAAAAAAAAAAGTTCAATTTCAACATCTCACAAAGGATGATGGTGTCGTTTTGCCTTGTGCTACTAGTAATTCATCTTCTCTAGAACTTTAGAAGCAAATGATGTAGAGAAAAAAAACAAAAAAGAAAGAAAGAAAAGAAGAAAAGAAGGATCCTTACATGAGATTATGATGGACAAATCCATTACTGGATAAATGCTGATTCTACTAGAGGGGATGAATCCTCTAGTAACCGTAAATCAATCAAATGATGTAAGTTCGACGATCTACTGATATAAAATCTGCATATCTCTAATGCGTTAGATTTAAACAAAAGGTAATGGTTTCTCCTCACAATTAGGACAGGTTAATACAATTAGGACGAATCTTGCACAGTGCATAAAGATGGGGTATTTTGGTCTAAAAATGTGTTATGTGGACCTGAAGCAATATAAGATTTATGTATGGACTCATGCTTACATGAAGTCTTATTTTATGGACTTGTGGCCAAAGCCCCCCAAATTTATATGGCACAAGTTCATATTGCATTTTTTTAAACCAAAATACCCTCTCCTGTATGCACGACACCCCATTAAAGAACTCCATCTCAAAAAGTCCCATCCTCTCTCTCCAACGTATCCATGGCTGCCAATCAAAACAGCCCCCATGGCTGCTTGCACGAGGGTTTGGGAATGAACACACAGTGGGTTTCGACCCTTGTGGTGTAGGATTTGAAGCCCAAAAGGGATGTGGCTGTTTTTGGCTGCTGCCGCGGGGTTTCAATGGAGGAAAGCTCCATGGATGGCCACTTTCAAGTGCTGCCATAACCCAACAGGGCTATGGCATAAGAGAGTTTCGGACACGTGGCCACTATGGGAACTGCAAGCAACATGAAGATTCAAACCACCATCCACGAAGCCACCACAAATGCCAAATTCTTATGATATAAAATCTTATAGATTATGAAAAATCTATTTGCCTCCATAAGTAAGTCTATTTGGCCAAGGTGATGTGCCCAAGGATCAAATAGTTCATGAAATCTACATGGAAAGGAGATGGGGAGATGGGAATAAAAGAAAGCAGGAGCTGGGGAAGGGGATAATGGAAACGGAAAGGGGGTGATGGTTATTGCAAAACCAAAAACCAAAAAACTCTTTCAAGTCGTAAAAATCAAGTATGGGGAATTTGGCTCCCGCCCAATTCTTTGCATCAAGTTGTCCCTAAATCCCAAATATGAGACTCAATTGCCAACATGTGTAACCAAACAAGAAAAACTTTATGTAACTATGATACGGGTGATGTGGCATCTCAAGTCAAAGAGATTGAAGGAAAGTGAGACTATCAAAGTACTTTTTGATCCTACAATTCTATTGTACTTCACTCCTATTAACCCATAACACCATGTAACTGTGTCACAGTTATATAAAAGACTCGCTCATAACTATACATCTACTTAAAAAAGACTGACATAATGATGTCAATCTGTCTGGAAGCAATTATATTGGACTCTATTAAGATGTACACAGGAAGCTCGAGATCCCCACCATGGAAGCTCAAAGCTTGTCCCATCTATTAGCATCATATAGATTAATAAATAAATAAATAAATAAAATTACATTTTTGCCCCTCCCCTTTTATATTCTTCTAAACTACCTTGAAGGGGGTTCCTACCCCATTTGTCCAACCGAAAGAGAGGAAGAGAGGGAGAGAACGAAGGGAGAGGGAGGGAGCTCCACGGAGCTCAATTAAGTGTGCGAGCCCCCATCCGTCCTGCGAAGTTTGGATTTAATGTATTTTGGCCTAATCTACGCGCCTATGGTTGGGGTTTCACGTTTTCTTCATCTCATTTTGAGTTTTCTTACAAGTCCTATTTTCAAACCATAACTTTTCAGAAATAAAGCTCAGCATGGAGTTTTGGGACACGTCAACTTAGAGGCATTCATTCATTCAATTTTATCATAATCAAGACATTCATTGTTCGACTTTGAATCCCAGTATGTATTAATTTTAATTCATAACTTGTAATAGTTAAATGAATAGTGAATGTCGATGTCGATGAGACTCATGTGGCTATGATGTAGCTGTAGAATATCTATTTGGAAATATTGCGTGGATGAACCATAATATTGTAAATGTGTTTCTCACAAGTCTTGACTAGTTGATAACTTAATAGGTGAACCATACCGGATTTTTTAGAAAAGTTTTTCAAAAGAATTATTTTTATTAAATCATCCACCAAATTAGTTTTATAAATGGATTTTCTTAATATATAACTAACGGCCCCTATTTTGGATTGTTACACAGTGAGTAAAGATTAAATAGCTTCTGTGATAAATTGCTTTTTTTCATCTTCCATGTTTTCATAGTTACTTCTTTAGATAATTTTTCTAGTTATTCAATCAGGGAAATATTATCGTCCATTTTAAAATAGGGATTGGTCGAATTCTTTTACACCTTTTGGTTTTTAATTTTTATGGGACTTTAGGCTATAGGCCCATGTTATAAATGTTTGAGGGCCTCTATTGGCACCCCAAGACTTGCATTGCACCCCCAACCCCTGTGGTTTCTTAAGAATTTTTCAAAAATATAAAAGGTTTAACAAAAAATGATCGCATAATCCATTAGAAAACATCATTTCAAACAACTTTGTAAAGAAGATTGTTGGCCTAAATGGTTTCAATCCCATGATTTTGATAATCACGATGCATAGGATGGTGTTTAAAGATCTAATGAACTTCAAAGATTCATTCAAGATAGGTATCAAAGCTTTCACATGCATCAAGGATCAAATTGCAATAATCAAAGGACTTATCATATCATCCAAAGCTTCAAAGCCTTACCAAGTCAGCACATGAATCATCCAACATTCAAGAAATGACCCAGAAAAGAATCAAGTCAGGTTGTGAGAATGTTAGGAAATTTATGAAGATTAATCTTAATCTTTGCTCAAATAAGTTTCAAAGGCTTAGGATCATGCATGACATATCATTTAAATCCTAATTGAATCAACTAGACTATCTAAGTTAAGGGATTTTAATTCCAAGACTTCTTGCCCAAACAAAATGATTATAAGTCTGAAACAAAGCATTTTCAGACGACTAAAAGAGATTTCAAACGGTTGAAAATGCAGTTTCAACAGGCCAGTTGAAACTTACTTGCCTGAATATCATCTCTCTCGAAATTTCAGACGACTGTTTGAGCCAGCTGAAACAGTACTTTGAGACGGTTGAAAGTCAGCTTTTAGACGGCTGAACGTTTATCAAAAGATCCTAGTTTTTGCCTTCTCTGTAATTTTCAGTAGCCTTATTCAGACGGCTAAAGTAGAAGTTTCAAATAGCTGAAACTTTCAACTGACTGAAAGCCTTGGGCTAACACATAACGGCTTGTTTTTTAAACGGTCTTTTGAGCATTAAATTCCCACCAAACTTTGATTTCTGGCATTTATTGAATCCAAACGGTCATATATGACCAAGGGGCTATATACACAAGGGTTTAAACTCATTTATGATTCATTCATTGATATACAATAAGATAATAATCATTAGCTGAGTGTGCATTCAATTGCTATATTTTTATTCTTTTGGAAGAGTTTTTTTAGCACAAAAACAACTCAAATCATTTTGTATTGAAAGGTTGAGAGAACCCCCAATTTGTAGCACTTGAAGAGTGCATTTGTGTAAGTGTTGGTGAAGAACACTTATGGTTGTAAAGGTTTGATCTCTATTCGCAAAGAGATTGGTATAGTAGATTGCGAAATCCTCAAGCGAGCTCTTGAAGCGAGGATGTAAGCGGAGAGGCTGAACCTCGTTAATATTGTTTGCAATCTCTCTTTCTTAATCTTCTTATTGATTATCTTATAGCATGTTCTTAGATTTATTCTTACTTGCTATAAATTGATTTTAAGATTGCATTTGATTTTATACTTAGCCGAAAACCCTATTCAACTCCCCTTCTAGGGTTGTTCACTTGGGACAAAAAAGTTTTTTCCAAAATTGTCGTTTAAGTAGACTTTTTGGATTTTTATAGAAAAAGAGACTAGAAGTTGAAAAAAATTCCACTTAAATGATAAATTTTGGAAAAATGATTTTTCTTCAAAGTTGTTCAAAATAATGTTTTCTAAAGGACAATACAGCCATTTTTCATGAAAATCTTTTATATTTTCATAAACCTTAAAGAACCACAAGGAGATGGGGGGGTGCCAATGAAGGCCTCCTAAATGTTTTTTCGCAATAGCCCCATAACAAACCCCATAGCCCCTTTTGACACTAAATTGATGGAATTACCACTATTAGGGTATTTTGAGTTTTAACCACAACCACTCGGCTTAGTAAGTCAACCCAATTCGCACCACCTCTAACCTTGGCTAGTCACTTTCAAACCTTTGTCGAGAACCATGGTCCACTTTTGCAACCATTTTGTGCCCAAAATAAAAGAAATAGAAAAAATACTCATTTTTATGAAAAGAGTAACATGTTACTTTGTAATATTTAGCAGTATATAATAAAACAACATGTTACTGTTTTACTGTTTATAGTAAATTTTGCAAAATTACTATTTTAATAGCAAAATAGTAATACGTTACTATTTCATTTTTTTTCTTTCAAAATTGCCTAATCACATTGGGTATTATTTTGAAGACCATGATGAATAGATTCCAAAAACACAAGTTGCATAAAAAATGGATTTATATCTTGCAAGTTATAAGTTTTTAAAATTGGAAAACTAAAAAACAAAATAAGTTGGTTACATAAGGTGCTCTTAACAACAAAAAAGGGAATGCTCTTATAAGCAAATAAGGGTAAATTCGGATTTTTTTTTTATTATAAAAAGGATAGGGTTACTGTTAATAAGAATACTAGATGTGGGGCTAATGGATTAATGAATATTTTGATGGAGTTATTGCTAAAACCATTCTTCTAAATTGGGTTATTGCCAATTTCTCTCTCTCTCTCTCTCTTTCTTTCTTTCTTTCTTTTTTTTTTTTTTTTTTTTGCATTTTTTATTTGGGTAAATTACAAGAACCCCCCCCTCATGTTTAGTCCTATTTTTCATAACCCCTTAAATAAAAAATCGATGCAATGTCCCCCCTTAGGTAGGTTTCGAGGTGAAAAATCAAGTAGAAATTAGATGAAAAAAACACTAAAAAAACTATATAGCCCTCTCATATGCTCAATATTAACCCATTCCTATAGTGTATTTTAACCTAATTTCTATTTGATTTTCCAATCGAAACCTAACTAAGGGGAGACATTGCATCAATTTTTTTCTTTAGGGGGTTATGTGAAAAAAGGTTAAACATGAGGGGATTACTTGTGATTTACCCTTCTTTATTATTTTATTTTTCTTAATAAAAAATTTCTAGTTATTCAAGATGCTTTTGATTTTATATTGTGGAAGTTATACTTGGTGTTATATTTATTTGGTTATTAAACAGAGGAAAATTTGTAGTAAGATTTGAATCAAAGATCAATAAGGTCATGCATATTCTGCCTTTTCATTTTGGATGTGATTTGAGTTGAATATAGTTTATACAAGTAAGAGAAATCCTACTTTAATGAATTATTTTCTGGGGTAAATGACGTTTTAATACCATTAACTTTACCTCAAATGTTAATTTGGCCCATTAACTTGTACATTGCATGATTTTGGGACATTTTTTTAAAAAATTAATTCAATGTTGGCTAGGCATTGATGGCCGTCTCTTCAGTTGACAAAAAATATACGTGAGCACACGTGCTTGTCTACGTGGCGCTGGCATGAGGGCTCACATTCCCTACCCAAATGTGTGTCACATGAGCTTATATGCCATCGTCCCCAACTAAAAACCCCCAAATCATAACCTTTGGCCCAATTTCGTTGACATTAGCCATCCGAATTGCAATTTAGGCAGGGACGACCACGATTAGGGTTTTCAAGCTTGATTGATCAAGTTAGAGATTTCTCCTTCGAGTATTGACAAGCATTCATCTACAAACTTCAAATCAGGTATGCGATTAACTCTAAAATTTCAATTTGTGTTTTTTGTTCTACGACTATTGATAGTAATAGCATTATGAATTGCATGTGATTTATAAGTTTGAATTTCACCGTTTGGGTTATGATTAGAAGATTATGGTAATGATTTTTAGGCTTTGTTGGGTTTACATTTGGGGTTTGTGGGGATGATTTTTTTACTCTCACTAGGTCCCCTACACCATGCATTATTGTCTATTCTCACTGTTATGATTGTCAAATTGCTTTGTTTGTTTTTTTTTTTTTTTTTTTTTTTTCATTTGTATGTTTAAAAAGTAGAGTAAATGATTGGGCTTTTGTTGGTTCCATTTGTTCCTTTTTTGTCATGTACTGTGTGATGTGTGCTGCTTCAGGTATGGATGTATGCATTACAATTGCTTTGCACCACAGTGGTGTCTTTGTCAATGATCCTGTGGCAGGTTATGTTGGAGGAAAGATAGAATTTACCCCTAATATGGATATTGATTTCCTATCAATAGCACACATTGAAAACATTGTTGTCAATTTAGGGTACATGAACATAAAAAATTTGTGGCATGGGTTACCTCGGACAAAGTTCAATGAAGGTATTAGGATGTTAGAGAGTGAAAAAGATTTATTAGAAATGGTGTCATCTTTAAGGCCATGGACATGGTATTACACATCTATGTTGAACACGGCATTGATGAATCATGACAAGTTATTAACCCTCATTTACTGATTGGTTTTGAAAGTTTAAAGGGTGAACATGTAATTGGCAGTGATGGTGATAGGAGGGTCAATGAAGAGGAAGCTACAAATGAAGCTACAAATGCTAACATTGCCAATGAGAATTTGGGTGTAGATAATGAGTCACAGGAAAATGAAGGAGGCCTTTATGGTGCAAATGAGTAGTCACAGGAAAATGAAGGAGGCTTGGATGATGTAAACTTGGGTGGTGGTAATGATGATGAATGCTACTAGGGTGATGATGAGAGTGGACATGAATCTGTGAACCCAAGAAAATGGCCCACAAGATCTCATGTGAAAACAAAGGAGTCGCCACCCCATTTTTAAGGAACAGTGAAACCCTAAAATATTATTTATTTTCAAAACACACATAACTCCATTAAAAAAACGTAAGGTAAAGGTCTTAAACCAAAAATTGGATTCGGGGGCTAAGTTACAATGTGGGAAGGTTCTAGGCTAAGCCCATAGGCACCTACATCGCCCTAATTGGTCTCTTAGTTTGATTGGGCTAATTTAATGACTTAGTCACATGCAAATCGGCAATTATCATCACAAGACAGCATGCATATATCAATCAAATATCCATTTGCAACAATTATTATTCACAAGAAATAAATAAAAGAATAAAGAAAACAAAATTCTAGGATGCTTAGTATCCTAGGGCGAACTTGAACATCAATTGAGCGCCTACGTACCTTACACGAACATGCAAGGATCAAAGTCCACGTAGTTCGATAAAGAAGGAGTTATTTCCCTTTTAAAGAATTATAATAAACCATAGATTTCCATTTATAAGAGAGTAAGTTTCCAAAAGAGTTTCCAAGAAAGGAAATAAAGAAAAGTTTAGATAGAAAAGGGGAATTTATAAAATA
Organism: Liquidambar formosana; assembly: GCA_039720395.1. NCBI lineage: Eukaryota > Viridiplantae > Streptophyta > Magnoliopsida > Saxifragales > Altingiaceae > Liquidambar > Liquidambar formosana. Next base: position 23,413,200 of record CM077835.1, read on the forward strand.
AGAAACCTAGAAATTACCATGATCCTTTGTAAAGGAAGTAACCCAAGAGGGAGAAGGGAATAAGAGAAAGAAATATACTATACCTGAACTTACCATATGCAAATCACCTTCAAATCATTATCAATTTAGCAAATAATTACCCTACTTATGCTATAGGATAATTACCATGCTCAAATCATTCACAAACATGCTCAAATCATCACCACATGACATTAATAAAATCTAGGACAGAATACTAAAAGGCTCAAAATTATCTTAATAATCATGCAAAAGCAATAATCAAAAGAAAACAAGAAACCCTAGTATGCTCCTACATGAAATTTGCCCTCAAACATGCATGTAGAGCTAAAAATATGCAAAGACCCTAATACTATCATGGGGATATCATATGACAACTAAAAATATGAAAACGAAAGTTAAAATAACCTAAAAGAGAAGACTTTATGTAAAAATATGAAGAAAAAAGAAAGGCTTTCTCACGGCGTGCTTCCTTAAGTAACTCTATCCTAAGATAATTTTATGTAAAAAGTACTCCATATGAAAGATTTATCAACATATCCTATGTAAAATCCATACCCTAGATCAAATTAGAAGTGGTTTCATGATTAAACACACTCCCGAATACCCCGATGCAAAACCTACTCATTTGAAAATGATAACTTCTCCAAAACCCTAGAAAATAAATTATATGAATGCAAAACCTAACATGATTCAACCCAAAATCACATATATAAGCTAACCATGATGAAGAAAAACCCATGTAATCACACCAAATATGCTATGTGAAACATACACGACTTGAGAGGATAAAAAGGACAATGCTTTCAAAAGCTTAGATAACTAAAGACTATCAAGCATATTAACTCACGAATAATTTTAAAATCATGCATATAACATCACAAAAGCATTAGATTTAACTAACATACAAGGCTACGATATGCATTAGAACATATCATAAGAGAAGGAGAAACCCTAATTTCCAGAAATTAAGAAGGATGGCTTACCTCTTGTAGAGCTTCCTTTTGCCTTTGAAAGTCTTCTCCTCTTACTTGCTAGGGTTAGAGAACCTCTCTTTGATGTTCTTTAACTCTCAAATTCATAGTCCCTTCTCTCTCTAGGTATAAAGTGCTCAAAAAGCCTCCTTATGTGTTGAATATACTATTCTTTATATAAGGGACTGACCTAATAACCCAATGGCTAAGATTAATTCACTAAATAATGATTCAAGGGCTATTAGAGACTCTCTTGGGGCTTAAGTAACTCAAAGTTACCTAATTTTAGAAGAAAATAACTTGCAAGGGCGGAAAAATCTATTAAAATAGGGAAAGCGAAGGAAACCTAAGTGAAGACGAAGTCCCTCGGGTGATCGTCCTAGATGGTTAACTGTCTAACCCCGGACGGTCACCCAAGGGCCTTGTCAACAACTCCTTTTTCTACTTTGTTTCACTTTCCGAAATGGTTTTGAGGGCTAATTTAAGTATGATTTTGATGAAATAAAAGCCAAAACAAACATGCTTTGAAAACGAATACATTTTTAGACATTTTAAACAAAAACCCTTAACCATGGGTGCATGGTTAGGTTTTACAAAAGCGGTTAGCCGTTGTACACCACCGTCGCAAAGTTAGGGTTTGCATACAAGGTTGAGCCAAATGCTTTCCAAACCAAAATCCAACCTTTTAAAACATATTTAGGAGTAAAACCAAAACCAATTAAGGTTTAATGAAGAAAATTGAGTAGGAAATATGAGGCAATTGAGCGAACCAAGAGAGGGTCTTATAGCCATCCTGAACCATTATGAGCCGAATTGATTCTAAACCATTAATTCATCAAATTGATCCTATAAATAGACTCTATATATCAATATGAACTCAAAGGAACAACTAGGGGATCATTTCAAAGTCAAATGGAAAATATAACTTAAAAGATGAAAACTCCCTTAAAGTCGCAAAATCTCTTATTGACTATCGAAATCAACTCCAAATCGATCCAAAATTCATAAACATGCTCTATGATTTCATAAAAACTCAATGCAAAAGACTAGACTAAAAAACAAAACAAAAACCTACATAAGATGATGACTTCTAGATAAGGTGACAAAAATGGGGTGTGATAGAATCAGTTGAAGATGATGACAATTTGTTTAATGTTGACGTAAATGGTGAGGAAAATGTTGATCTTTCCTATAATGTGGATGAAGATGAAGAAGGGGAAAGTAGTGAAGGTGATGCACGTAGTGATGATGAGGTGGTAGGGAATATTTCTTTCCAACGGCCCCCACATTTACATTATGAGAAATCTTTAAAAGGTCTAAGTCCTGCTATTAGTGAGGATGATGTTTCTACCAAGAAGCCTAAGTTTCCAAAGTATACTGAACCTGAAGATATACATGACATCAAGTTGGAGGTTGGGCAAAAATATAAGGATTTACATGATGCTAAAGAGGTAGTTAAGAATTATGTACTGGCTAGTGGGTACAGGATCAGGTTCCCTAGGAATGCAAAGGATAGGGTGACTGCTAGATGTGCTAAAGGCTGTGATTGGTATCTTCATTCATCTTGGATGCAGGCACAACAAACATTCCAATGCAAGTTATTGAAAGAGGAGTATTCATGTGCAATTACCTTTAAAAATCCCCTAATTACAAGTTCATGGCTGATTAAGAGATATTTGGAGAAGTGGAGGAAAATCCTAAGTGGGGTATCTCTACCTTTCAAAATCATGTTGGACATGACTTTGAGAGCCATATAGTAGAAGTCAAGCATAGAGGGCAAAGAAAATAGCACTTGAACTAATTCATGGGAAACACAACAAACAATTCAAAAAGATTTGAGACTATACCCATGAATTGTTGAAGAGCAATGAGGGGAGCACAGTGAAGTTATTAACTGAGACTCCTTCAATCCCTAATGCTATTCCCATTTTCAAAAGTGTAATGCCTTGCATTTCCGTAAATTATTAATTTATTTTTAAGTCTAAAATCTTAAGTTTAAATTTAATTTTATTAAACTAATTTTATAATACACTAGTTGGGATAAGATATACTTGGATTAGGTGAACCTTGCAACCAAACAATATTACCCTAATTGGGTTAATATATAAAAATCCTTAGAAGAATATTATTAATTATTTTTTTTAACAAACGGTTACACTCTTAGGAAGGCAACTTGGGAATCCTAGAGAAAAACCCCCCTCCATCTTTTTCAACAGCAAATAAGGTAAGCAAAATCTACACCCTCTTCAATATATTTTTCAGATTATATATATACTCAAAGGCATACAGTTTTATTGCCTTACTGGTATAGGAAAAAGTAGAAAAGCTAAAAGAGTTGTTTCTGCTATAGTATAGAAGAAAAAGTTGATCTATTAAAGTCTATTATATATATATATATACATATATATAGATATAGATATATATGTACTGCACTTGGGTTGGGTGGTGAAGGTCTATAGGTAAAGCAAGTTCAATGCAGATATATATATATATATAGATATAGATATGTAATATATAATATATTATATTGTACTTTTGACTAAAGTCCAAGAGATACAATGGTGTTGGTAAGGGATGGTGATCCGGTGTGGTCACTCCCATATACATTATGTATACACTTTTGTGATGGGACCCTAATGGTGGATTCTGTCAATTTTGAATTGTGATTGCCTTGACCAACTTGATAAGCTCAGTGCAGTGGTTTGGACCTTGGATTATATTAAATTAATTAGATTATAATTTGTTATTAGACCACATTAAATTAAATAATAATTCATATTAAGGTTAGTAATTAGGACTAGCGTTAGAATTAGACTTTAGGCCTTTAGATAATTATAATTGTTTATTGGTCTAAACCATAATTTATTGATAGCAATATTAATCGTTGATTTTAGGTTTGAGCTAAGTGTTGATAGGTAGAGGCAATTACTTGGATTTTTATGTTATCACTTGAGGTAAGTGGGGAGTATGACATGCCAGTTTATTTTTGTGTAAACACCCCATTTTCATCCCTAGGAGTTTATGAACTCATTTCATGAGTTCTTGAAGCATTTAGGAGTCCCTAAGCCTTGAAAGATAATTTTGCCTTTTTAAGCTTATGAGAATAGTTCATTATTGCATGCATGCTTTTGTCTCTTTATTAAGTCCCATCAACTGCATTTACTTCTAGGATCATCTAGGATGTGTGTGTCAAATTTGGTTCAATTCCAGATAGGTTTGGATAGGTGATTAGAACTTTTGCGACTTAAAGGGCAATTTTGTCTTTTACTTCGTATATTTTCCAATTGACTTCGAAACTTGTTTCGAATTGTTCCATTGATCTTAAAATGATGAAATGAGTCTAATTGAAGTGCCAATTTAATTATTGAATTGGTTTTGGATTGATTCACCATATTACCCTATGGCTAATTGACCATTTTTCAGTTAATCGCCTTGTTAAAACCCAACCACTTGACTGTGGTTAGGGATTTTTTTATCCAAAAATATTTTATACTTATTATACATTGAATCCTTAAAATTTTGGCTATTGAATTACTCAAATCGGAGTTAATTTGAAGAAGATATGGTCGTTTCAAGCTAGAAACCCCAAATAAGCCAAAACCAGGTGAAAGAAGGGGCCTAGCCTCGAGTGACCGGTCACCCGTGACTCCGCAGTCTATTTTTCCCTATTTTCAAGGAAACGCGTTTTAGGCTATTTTACTCTGAATTTCCTCCTTCCAAAAGTATTTTAAACCTATTAGGAAGTGATTTTAAGTTTCCAACATCTAGGGGATTTAATAATAGCCTTAGATTAGTTTTATAGTGAATTAATCTCAACCATTGGTTCATATGGTTCGTTGGCTATAAATAGAGGCTCATTCATCAACATTAAGGACTTTTGACACATTATATCATAGGAGAACTAGGGAGAACGAAGTTACACACACTCATATCACTTGGATGAAGCATTCTACTGCAATTTTAAAGAGGAACTGAAGGCAATCAAGTCCAACAAGAAGGAAGAACGTAGCGGAGACCTTTGCTTTGTTGTAAGTCTTCCTTATCCTTATCCTCCTTCTTTTATAGTTTCTTCTTCTTCTATTCTATTCTCCGCAAAATTATGGCTTAGTATTGAATTGAGAATCATATATGCTCTATATTTTAGAGTGTTTATAATTCGTATGATGTGAAAAGCATGCTAGTGGAGTAGGATTGTGAATTGTTTACTGGTAGGATAGTTTCTCTCTCTAGAATAGGGGTATGTTTACCTAGAACATTAGTTGATGTGTTTAGGCTATTTTCTCTTCATGGTTCAATTATATGTATGATTTTAAGCATCTTTTGTATAGGACACTTGCTGTGAAGCTTCATCTTCATAGGTGTATGGATGATTATTCTTTTAGAGGATAATTGTCGTCCTTAGAAGGCGAGGTTATGCATAGGTGCTTTCTGGAATGTGTTTAAGTGCACCATGAGTTTCTTTGCATTTTTAGGTATATATTTTACATAGGATTTGCGAAGAAATCATTCATACAGATTAATTTCTACGTAAAATTATCTTAGGATAGTTTCCTTAAGAAAGCTCATCGTAAGGATGATTATTTCACATTCTTACATAAAATACTTATCTAATGCATCATGTTAGATTTTCTTTTCATGTTTTGGATTGTTATATAATATTTTCATCATGATAATTCATATTTAGTATGTTTTTTATAGTTTTATGCATGTTAGGTTGTCTAGGGTACATAGGAACATATTAAGGTTTTATTTTCCTTTTGATTTTTGTTCTTTGCATGATTAGTAGCATGTTTTAAGGATAATTAGTATTCTGTCCAGATTTGATTTGGTCTTCTAATAATTATTTGGATATGATATTGGTTGGTTTGAGCATAATAATTGCCCTATAGCATATATGGGGTGATTAATTGGTATTTTCTCGATGTTTTAAGATATTTAGCATATGGTAAGTTGATTCATGGTGAGTTTTGTATAAATTGTTTCCTTTTCCCTCTTTTGCGTTATTCTCTTTGCTTTAAACTATGATTCTTAAGTTTCCTACTCTTTCTAAAACTTCTTATTGAATACGAGTTCTATCTCTTCTTAAATTCTACATTTTCTCAAATTCCTTCTTTGGAAATTCTTTTCTTTTAAACTCTTCTTTTTCTTAAAATGGAAACTTAGGGTTTATAGTTCATTGTAAAGGGAGTAACCCCTTCTCAATCGAACTACGTGGACTTTAATGCTTACATCTTTGCATGTGAGGTATGTAGGCGCTCATTTGATGTTCAAGTCCACCATAGGATACAAAGTATCTTAAGTTTTCTTTTCTTTTATTCTTTCTCTCTTTCTACTGCTTTCCATATCTCTCTTTATTTGTTCATGGATGTTTATGATGCTTTATAGACGCTTATGGATGAATGTGGACGATTTATGGATAATTCTTTACATATGTATGGTGACTAATTAGGAAGTGATTGAAATAGCCCATATAAATTAAGAGACCCATTTTGGGGTAATGTGGGTGCTTATAAGATGTTTCCTAGAACCTTCCCACATCGTAACTTAGTCTCCGAATCCTCTTTTGTTTTGTTAAGACTTGCTTTTCCATGATCGGAGTCAACTTGTTTTGTTTTCAAAGGTTTCCTTTAAAACACTTTTATGGTTTTCCTTTTTTCCTTAAAAAATGAGGTGGCAACTCCTTGTTTGTTTGTTTTTGTGAACCTTTAAAAACATATTTTTATTTATTTAAATCTCTACATCTTTTTAAAAAAAGGGTCCGTTCAAAACCCGTGGTTCACATAATGACAAATGTTTTATTTGTTAAATAAATGATTTTCACGAATAATTTTTATATCCATTCAAACATATCTATTTTATTTGTATAAGCCAAGCAAATGATTTTGTATTCCATTTCAAGTAATGCTTGATATGATTCATTGATTTTTTTTTGAAATTGTGTTTAGCCAAATTGATAATATTTGCAACTCTAGTCTGACTACCTTATGTCTAGCCCTGGTCAGTAGGGGTTAAGTTATTGGCCTTTAGTTCCATTTGGTTCCAATGCTCTGCCCGGTAAGTAAAGGATAATACTGATCTTTGGTACCAATGCTCTGTTTAAGTCTCCTCTTGATAAGAGCACTGTTTAGACCTTTGTAACACCCGTAATTTTTAAGTAAAGTATTAAGGGTTTAATACTTTATTAGTAAGCGTATTATTAGATTTTTTTAGTTTTTATTCATGCATGAGCATGGCATGATATTGATTTTTATATGCGTGGGCATGTTTATTTTATGTTTAAAAGTCATTTTAATGGCTTTGGGAAGGTTCCGGGTGATTCGGAAGCGTTTAGGTGAGTTTTGCTGAATGTTGACAAAAACTCACAAACTGTGAGGGTTCGGATCGATCGGGGTTTTGAGGCTGATTGATCGAAACCCCTCTAGAAACGGCTATCGTGGACTGCCACCCCCTGATCGATCGGGGTTAAGGCCTAATTCTCGATCGATTGGACCCTTGCTGAAATGGTTTTTAAGTGCTGAAGTGGCGCATGTGCCCCTCCACTAACCTTATATACACAACCCACGACCCATACACACCAGATCTGGGATTTTTGCTCATTTCTCAGTTGAATGGAGTGACTAAAGAGCTAGAGAGAGAAAGGAAAGGATGAGGAGAGAGAAAGGGGGTTAGGGTTAAGGTTTTTAACTCATTTTGCTATTGCATGTCACATTTTGGGGCTAAATCATGCTCTCCTCATCTCATGACTGCATTATTGAAGCATGGTTCATTATCTACCTTCCACCATTGTTGCATTTGGAGCTATTTCTTGTTCTTGGAGGCTAAGATTTGAGTCTTGAGCTTAGGTTTCATGGGTTTCAGAATGGATGTTCATCCTCACCAATTCTCTTACATCTTTAGAGTCTTGGGTGCATTCTTGGAGTTGAAATCTCCACCACCATCATCATTCATGGCATTTGGGGAGCTAGAGCTTGGATTAGGAAGCTTGCATGTTCATCCTAGGGCTTGCATGTTCATCCTAGGGCTTGGATTTCATACCCACAACATCAAAGGTTGCATTCTCTACACATTTTATGAAGGTAGGTGCAATTTACATAGGTTTAAACTATTGACCTGATAATATGGTATAAATTATCATAGTATTTGTTATTCTTGGAATTTAAAATATGTGTACAGATGATTTATGGAATAAATCTCGAAATGGAACTTTGGGTAGTTAATAACATAAATTGGAAATTATGTTTATTAATGAGCTTGGTTAATTTTATACATTCCATGGAGTATAGATGTATGGATTTTATGGGTATTTTTATATGGGTAATTGATACTTTTGGCTTATGATTTTAAGGTTATAATCATAAGTAGGTATTTATGTTGTTATCATAATTTGGTATAATTATATAATTATTTTCCACTATAGTTTATGTGGTATATTTGGAGATGATTTTGGTTAAAAATCATATTATGGTTTATTGCATTTCATGTTGGGCATAATCATGCATGAAATGGACTTAATGAATACTTTGTAAAAGTGCATTAAAGGGGTCATTTGAATTGGACTACTTGCAGTCAAGGGACTTTGCAGTGTTTTCCTTTCCTCTGGTCCTGGGTACTTTCCAGTTCCAAGTAGGAACCCTTGTGTTCCCGAATTGAGGCAACTTTCCAAGCCTAGGTAGGGATCCGTAGTGTTGTCCTCATAAGAGACTACTTTCCATCCTTGCGAGGGTGCAGTGTTGTCCTCTTGGAGGTTTGGTTAAATCCTCTCTTTCCTCACAAAGACTCCTGTAGTAGTGGTCGGTAATTGATGGAATTAATGTAAATTGGACATGAGTCACATGCATTGGGTATTATTCATTATTTATTTTAAGTTATGGATTATAACTTGATTTGAATTCTTTTTAATATACTCGGTTAGTATATTTTGAGTTAAATGATATAATTGGATTTTATTTATATCATCGCTTTAGTTTATTATGTTAAATTGTATCTACTAAATCGTTGAACTCACGCCTATTATTTTAAATGTTTTTCAGATAATCCAGGGATTGGTTTATGCTATCATAGGTGGAAGATGCTCTTACTGGAAATTCATTTTGTTATTTATGAATGTATTTTGATGGGGTGGAATATGTATTAATTTAGTTTTCATTCGAGCCAATGGCCAATTTACATGTAATGTAATTAAGGGTTGTAATTTTAATTATTTACGATTGCGAGTATACGTGGAATGCGATGCATGGGATGATACCACTTATATAGATGACAGGATTTTTTTTTTTATGAAATGAATTTCATAACAGGTTTTATGATGATATGTCCCATCTACGGATGGGTCATGCCCGAAAAATTTTAAAATGGTTTAGATTTTTGACATGTGTCATCCTATTTTATCAAAGGATTTATTAAAGAAAAGCTTGTTTTATTATTATTGATCACGGCTTAATTAATTTGGGTCGTAACATTCTTTGGGTCAATTTGTCTAAGTCATTTGTGTGGTTAACCAGAGTTACAAAATAAATATGTATTCGTTCTGATCTAAAGTTTTGAATGTTTATTTGAAATCTGTTATTGATATGAGAATTCTGAAAATTTGTATTTCTCTTAACATCTTTTGGAAAATATTAATTGTGGTTAATAGCATATGATTTATCGAAATAAATTTTTATGAAAAACTCGTGTAATTAACTTGGCTTATTCTTGTGTATGTTATACTCACCCTTACAACATATTTTTCAGATGAGTAGTATGTTAGATTGCTGGGCCGAGTGCAATTGAGGCTTAGAAAGCATGTCAGGCTAACAGCTATTAGATTGAACATTAATTAGTATTAGTTTCTGTAGTGATTTCTTTTTCTTATGAGAGGATTTTTTACTCATTTTAGATGTTATTTGTTAAAGTTAGGAGTTATAAGGTTTGAGTAGACAACTTCTTCAATTATTTTAGTTATTGTTGATAATTATGACATCACTGAATCTTTGGAGATTATTAGTACATTAAATTTCATCATTGGAAATTTATTATGGATGGAATATTTTTATTGATCACATGAATGGTTGGAATATGAATGTTTAGTTGCACCTTTAGACTCGATCACTTGGGTTTAGGATGTGACAAAAAGGCTTGTATGTTTGCTTTAATGCTTGTAAGAGGGGTTTCTTGGCTGGGTGTAGGCCATTCATTGGAGTGGATGGGTGTTTTTTAAAGGGGCCAAATAGGGATCAATTATTAGCAGTAGTTGGAAGGGATGGCAATAATCATATGTACCCAATTGCTTTTGTTGTGGTGGAAGGAGAGACAATGGAGGCATGGGCTTGGTTTTTCTAGCTATTGTTAGAAGATATTGGAACATATTAAAGGTAGACATTCATTTCAGATCAACAGAAGGTAAAATATGTTTTATTTCATAGCACTAACCTTGTTCAATTCTTCTTAAATATTCTGTTAATAATATATGTTTACTAACTTTCTTTTTGTTCATTTAAATATATTAAGGGTCTTATTCTTGCTCTACATGAGTTGTTACCAAATGTTGAGCATAGGTTTTGCTAGAGACATTTGTATGGTAATGTATGCAAGAAGTATAGAGGGAAACAGTTAAAAGATGAAATGTGGGAGACAGCCAAATAAACAATAATCCCTGATTGGAAGAAGCATATGAAAAAGATTAGTGTCATCAACTCAAATGCACACAAAGTGATAGAGAATATGGACCCTGCCACCTGGACTAGGTCTGCATTCAACCCCCACAGTCAATGCAATCAGTTGTTGAATAACATGTCTGAAAGTTTCAATGCATACATCATTAAGAGTAGGGACAAACCAACAATCACCATGGTAGAACTGATTAAAGAGGCATTGATAGTGAGATTCCAAGAGAAGAGAGAAGCTATGAGGAATTACAATGGTAGGATATGCCTTAATATCCAGAAAAAAATTGAAAATTTGAAAAAGTTGAGCAGGAAGTGTATTCCTAGTTGGGCTATTAATGACTTGTTTGAAGTGAAAAGCTTCTCAGATAAGTACATTGTTAACTTATCAAAATACAGTTGCACATATAGAAAATGGGACATCACAGGTATTCCATGCCAGCATGTAATTTCTGCAATCTTCTTAAAGTAGGAAGATGTTGAAGATTATGTGAGACACTGGTATACTGTTAACCCTTACAAAAGGAGTTATGAGCACATAATATACCTGTCACACCCCATTTTTGCACCACCTTACTAGGGCTCATCATTTCATGCATGTTTTTGTTTTGTTTTTGAGTCTAGTCACTTGCATTAGTTTTCTAGAGTCACAAGGACAATGGATATGAATTTTGGTTCAAATTGGAGTTGATCTTGAGGGATAATAAGAGCTTTTGTGACTTGAGGGGCATAATCGTCTTTTAAGTCCCAAACTTTTCATTTGACCTTGGAATGATCTCCAAATTGTCAATTGGAGTTCATATGGATGCATATGAGGTATTTCTAGGTTCAATTTGGTAAGTCAATGGCTCGGGATTAAAATGGCTCGATGTAGTTCAAGTTGGTTAATTGACCCTTCCTTGGGTTAGCTCTAATTGACTCACAATTACCAACCAAATCTTTTCAAATTGACTTTCATTAGTCATCATTTTGTACCGGTTGTCATCTTAAGTCCCGTGGCCCTGATGATGAGTTTAGTATGGTTATTTACGGATTATCCTTGAAGAATTAGTGCGAATCACAGCATGAGATTTTTGGTTAAAATGAAAAGAAAATTATTTTATTAAATTAGCCATTTTTATCATGACACTAACACGTGTACGTATGTGATGAGTGTGTGTACGCACATACGATACATGTGCATGCGTGTTAGCGGTCAGTCTCCCAATTTTTATAAAAGACAATTTCCTTTTCCTATTCAGATTAGAAGTCTTTTATCATTATAAAATACCTTTTGATTATTCTCCGAGGAAACCTAGTCCAGGAAGGAAAGGGAAACTCCAGATTTCAGCTATAAATACTCTCTTAATGTCTTTAAACAAGGGGAGAGGAGAAGAGGGTTTGGAGGGAGTGAAATTCGTCATAATTCAGCAGCAGATTTTCTGAAAACCAGCAATCGTATTTTAATCATAACTTTTTCATCCGAAGTCAGAATTTGATGAAATTGGTCTTGTTAGAAAGATAATTCAATTCTCTACAACTTTGTATTTCACAAGCTTTGTCCAAATCCAACGTTTTCATACCCAAAAACGCGATTGAAGTTGCTGCTGCTGCAAAGTGACGAGAATCACTTTTTCTTTTCTCTTGTTCTCTTTTGTTTTCTATTTCTTTTCAAAGTTGAGTGAGTTTTGATCTCTTTGCTGTGATACCACTTTGACAAAGAGGAGGATTCGTGTTGGTTTGATTCACTCTAAAGACCTGAGGAGCCACGAACAATTGCATACAGCAGCAAGGAAGGCCCTTCCTAAGGTATTCTCCTTCTCTATTTAAGCTTAAACTAGGTTTTCATATGGGTTAGGCCTATTGCATGTTAAAGGTAACTTTTTTATCATGTATTAACACTCTAGCTAGTTAATATACATGGAATATCTATTTTTTATCTACTGATTAGCATGCTTTAGGGCTGTCCTTTAGGTTTTTAATGCATAGTTGTGATTCTTGTGCTCCTGTTTGTCCTTGTGCTAGGATTAGTGTCATTGCATGTTAGAGTTAGGATTTTCATCATGTTATATTGCTTTAGTTAGTTAATATGCATGATTTAATTTCTGTTTAGTTTGGTTTTAGCATGATTAAAGTATGTTTTGTATGTTTTTAAGCATATTTGTGAGTTTAGGGTTTTAGAGTCATTGTTTCGTGTTTGTTTTCATATAGCATGATAAAGTAGACTTTTTTATTTGGTTTTTCTTCGTGTTTGCTGTATATGTTTTTCATATGGAGTAAACATGATAGTTTTGCATGCATGTTAGTATGTTTTAGGGTTTTTATGCATGATATGGTTCTAGGAATATGTTAGGACTTATTATTGTTCGCTGTTGTTGCTGTTAGCATGCTTAGTGGATGATTTTTAGGCCATAATACTATTCTGTCCAGATTTGCATGTTAGTGTTTTTGCATGGTTTTGAGCACTTGTAAGGGTGCAAATAGGTGTGGTATTTGTCCCATGGCAAATAGGGCTGCTTATGTCTGAAATGGCTAAATGCTTGGAGCTAATTGCGCTCAGGTAAGTGGGTGTGAAGGTGCCCCAATTCACCTTTCTTCTTAACTCATTCTCTTCTCCCTATTTAGGGTTAATTTTTAATATGATCCTATGGTTTAATTAGAGGTTTCCTTAACCAACAAAATTCTGGTTTTTATTAAAGTTTCCATTTTGTGGATTTCTTTCCTAAAATCAAACTTTCTATCATATTCAACTCTTTTGATCAAATAAGGAAACCTAGGGTTTTAACCATAGGTTTGTATTAGGATTTAACCTTAGTTCTAATCGAACTACGTGGACTTTGATCCATGTATTTCGTTGCATGGTACGTAGGCGCTCTTCGTGAGGCTCAAGTCCGTTCTAGGATCCAAGCATCCTAGGTTTATTTATGTTTTCTTTTCTTCTTTTTATTTTCTGTTTTTATTTGCTTATTATGCATGGATGGATGAATGAAATATATGATATGCATGCAATTCTTGTGATGATATACTTGCTGATTTTTGTATGGAAAGACTTTAATTTAGCCCAAATGAACTGAGAGACCGAAAGGGTGACATGGGTGCCTATAGGCTTTGCCTAGAACCTTCCCATGTTATAACTTAGCCTCCGAATCCCCGATTTCTTTGGTTTTCAAAAGATTGGTTTTTGCCTTTCCTTTTTTTATGGAGTCATTCAAATTGTTTTCCTAAAACAACCTGATTTTTAGGGTTTTCCTTGTTTCCTTTAAAAAATAAGGTGGCGACTCCTTTCCTTTTTCTTTTTCAAACCCACTTTCTTTTCAATCCCTCGTGGGCCCAATTTCCGGGGTTCACAGTTTGGCGACTCCACTGGGGATTTGTGGGCTAGACTCTATAAAGTTTAAATGGGCTAGGTTAATTTCTTATGTTTAATTAAAATCAATCACATTGCATCCGCTTGATTGTGTGCTTTCATTTATTGCATTGTGTGCGCAAACTCTTGCATGTTAGGATCGATGTCCCTCGATGTATCCTTGCCAACGATCGGCCTAGTCTCAACCTTGGTTTTCCTGATTCCATGTGTTGGGGCGAAAGCTATCAACCTCTCTTGCCTAGTACCCTTGGGCTTGACCTTGGGTATATTAAATGAGTTAATCACGTACTGCTGGACCCACGCGGCGTTCCTGATGCCACATGTGGTTAGGTATAAGGATTGCTCAAGCAAGTGAAGGACCCTAGCCTACCCTTATCATTAGTCCATATAGACAGACTTGTAGGACACTACGGTCTCACCTTTATGCACCCACAATTGTTTGTAATGATGCTATGCCGTGTTTGTGGTGTGAGGCTTTATATCTTATGCCCTTAATATAGACCTTTAAACCCTAGCCTTCGTTAAGGCCATGGGTTAGGAGGAATAAATTAAGGAAATAGGATGTAAAGCTATGTTTGTGATGTGCTAGTCCTAGGGGATTAATTAAACCTAGTTGAAGGACTCTATGCCCTATTCTTTAAAACATACCCTTAATCCATGATCCCTGTAAAGGTAATTGGATAAAAGGAATGAATTAATTGAACATGGTGTAGAGACCGAGTTCATTAAGGAAAATATGGAGGTTTAGGACAAGTCCTTAGGCTAAAGGTTAAAACTTTTCTATCCATAGACGTGCTGGCTTGGATCCGCAATCCACAAGGGCGTCTAGTGAGTGTTGAGTCTACCCATCAGACAGACATGGCCGACGAAAGAACTAGTGAGGGGCACTTTGACCTTGAGGCTTGCCTGAAAGCCATCATGGCCAAGCTTGACCATACCGCCGAGACATCCGATACCGCATTGAAAATGGCTCAAGAGAACCAACAGAAGATGGCGGATCTTGAACAAAATGGCTCTAAGGCCCATTCCTCGGGTATACCTCATGGGGCTGGCACCGAAGAGGGACCTCAATCCAATGAGAACACCAAGACAAGGGGGGAAAGTAGCTCGAAACCTGAGGTCACCGACCTAGAAGGGGAAGCCAAGGGGAAAGGTACTAGCAGTGATTCCGTGTTAGCTAGCAAGGTAGAAGCTTTGGAGAGAACCATAAAAGGGATTCGCAGGGCTGATGACATGGTCGATGTGCGGACTCTATCCCTGTTTCCAACGGCTCGTATTCCACTACAATTCAAGATGCCGGAGTTAGAAAAGTTCGATGGGACGGGTTGCCCTAAGACTCATTTGAAGATGTACGTGCGAGCTATGCACCCTCGAGGGGCTACTGACGAGCTTTTAGCTCAAATGTTCCATGAAACCTTGGCCACTTCTGCTTTGAAATGGTTCTTATCCTTGGATGAGAATAGAACCCGGACTTGGGAAGACATATGCAATGAGTTTTCAGAGCACTACAAGTATAACACAGAGGTGGACGTTACTCGAAGGGACCTAGAAACTACCAAGCAAGGGGCTCATGAAACTTTCTCCGCTTACATTACAAGGTGGAGACAAAAGGCGTCGAGAATGACGGATAGGCCGAATGAGGAGGACCAAATTCAGTTAGTGGTTAAGAACCTGCTGCCCGTGTATCACAAGCACCTATTTGCCCACTATTTCCCAAATTTCAAAGCTCTCATTGGGGCTAGGCACGCAGGTTGAAGATGCTATCAATGATGGGACAATCAAGACTGAGGAAGTGAGGAGTCGCAAGACAAACTTTACTGGGAAGAACAATGCCGAGGTCAACACCATAACTCAACCAATCCAACCCTTTTCTCTCAATGATGTCAACCCACCTCGCCAATTCACTGACCTATTCATGCCACTCGAAAGAGTCCTTGAAAAGCTCATAAGTCGTGACCTATTGAAGCCACTTGACCCAAGACCTCCACCAAATCCCTTACCCAAGAGTTACAATGAGAATGAGTACTGCAAGTACCATCAATCCAAAGGCCATGCCACCAATCGCTGTATTCGCCTTCGCCACCAAGTCCAAGACCTCATTGACAAGCAAGTCATTTCACCACCAACCCGTCCAAATGTCACCCGTAATCCTCTCCCATCACACAACAACACACCCCCACCTAACACCATAAATGCCATTGGGGTTGAATCCTCTCGCCCTCGCCATCCCATAAGACAATACACTCCGCTCCCCATGACCTTAACCCGTCTCTTCACCATTTGCAGCAATAACAGCCTTATCATGCCACTTCCACCAAAGCCAAGACCATCAACCCCTCACCAATATTGCCAATACCATCGTGCACCCGGCCATGACACCGAGGCTTGTTCTATACTAAAGAAGATCATCCAAGACCTCATTGACCAAAAGGTTTTGTTGTTGCCAAAGAAATCTATCCAACAAGAGCTGAAAGAAAGATATGAAGCAGGGGATCCTCAGGTTGGCCTATTAGGTGAAGCGTCGGGGAAATATGATTACTATGTGCTGTACTCAAGCCCAAGTCCGATATCAGATGAGCCGATAGTCCCTTCAGGTTGGGATGACTTGCCGACAGAGATGGAGAGCATCGACATGATAGAATGGGATGACTTGATGAATGACTCCGAGGAAGTCCATGACATATGGGCTAGCGATGATGAGTTGGACCATATAACCAGAGGGGGTCGTCATTTCAAGCCCCCCACCTAGAATCTGAAAATCCGTTGGAAGATTTGGAAGGGCAGAGGCGCCCTAGCTTGCAAGAAGAAGAGGATGAGGTGTTTAGGCAGCTGAAGAAGACCAATGCCAACATCACTATTTGGGGCTTGCTCATGGCCTCGCATAAGCACAGACAGACCGTGTTGAAACTGTTGAATCAGATACAAGTGTCTGTTGACACATCCCCCGAGGGATTGGTACATTTGGTGAATCTAACTCCCAAGAACTCAACCATCGTGTTCACCGATGTAGACCTACCTAAAAGTAGGCCGAGCCATTCTCAAGCTCTCTATGTGACCATTGACACTATGGGGAAGAGGGTTCCCACCGTTCTTATCGACAATGGGTCCGCACTGAATGTATGTCCTCTCCGAACTGCCACTGTTTCGGGTTTGGGACCCACTGATTTCACGCCATCTGGGCAGACCGTAAGAGCTTATGACAACACCCGCCGAGAAGTAATAGGGGTAGTTACTTTGCCTCTTATCATGGGACCCACTGAATTTAGGGTAGAATTCCAAGTGTTGGATGTGCCGTCATGTTTCAACTTGTTGTTGGGCCGACCTTGGATCCATCCTGCTGGGGCTGTGCCATCTTCACTCCATCAAAAGGTGAAGTTTCCTTATGAAGGAGCCATAGTAACGCTTCAAGGGGACTATGAATTGAAACTCGCAGGTGTGCCTATATGTGAGATACAACCCGAATCAGCAGCGATACCGCTATCTGGGTTTGACTATGTCCAATGCATTGAGAAAGAGCTCGAAAAGGGTGAATTAATACCCTTGGACTTTTGCCCCCATGGCAACTTGCATGTTGGTGAAATCATGAGAAGGATGAGTTTCTTCCCAGGCATGGGGCTAGGGCGTCGCCAACAAGGGATCCCTACGTCTATTCAAAGCCGTGTCACCTCATATACTTTTGGGTTAGGATATGAGCCCTCCAAAAATGATTATGCGGAAATGCTGAAGAGGAACAAAGAGAAAGTAAGAGCCAAAGCCGAGGGAAGGGTGCCAGACCTGAAGATCTCGCCATATCGACCTACTTTGAATGGTTACTTCGTCAAAGAAGGGGATGATTTTCTATATTGCGGGTTTCCAGAGCCCACCTTTGACCAAGCTACCAAGATCCGAGTTCCGGGTTTTGAAATCTTCTTCACCGAATGGTATCCAATCACAGCTGAAATGGTGGATGATGATGCCATCAATGATGAGTTCTGGGAAAAGAAAGAGGAGGACTGGGCAGAGAACCTTGATGCGGGGGCTATGACTGAAATGTTCCAAGACATGATCCTCACTGTGGAAGACTCGACCATTGAAGAACTCCAGGGTTCATCCATTAGCCATGCTACCGTGCCATTCCTGAATTGGTACCTTGAATGTGGTGTCATTGCGGAGATCCATGAAGAAGACCTTGGCCTACCTGATAGCAGCTTGTAGGTGTCTTAGTTTAGTAATATTTCCCTAATTCAATAAGATGTATCTACTTTACTCACTTTGTGGAGTCATAGTATTGATACAGATTTGTTTGTTTTCCTTCTTTCTTTTGTGTGTCATTCCCATTATTCCTAGTCAATAAAGTGTGCTTTCTTTCTCTATATATGCAGTGTCTCTTTTCTCTCCTCTATGGATATTTATGGCATGGATATAGATCCTAGGAACGATGTCCCCCCGGAGCTCGTTGAGCAAAGGAAAAGGGGCGTCACCGAACCTAATATGGATGAATTGGAATCAATCAACTTAGGGACGAATGAATTGCCAAGAATAGTTAAAATTGGGAAAACCCTCTCCCCCGTTGAAAAAGAAAAGATGATCTCTCTCTTGAAAGCCAACATTATGGCTTTTGCATGGTCTTATGAAGACATGCCTGGCATCGACCCCGATATTGTGCAACACTATATCCCCACTAATTCCCTAAAGAAGCCGGTAAAGCAGAAACTCAGAAGATTAAAACCAGAATGGGCCCTAAAAGTAAAAGAAGAGGTAACTAAACAACTAGACGCGGGTTTCCTCCAAGTTGTGGAGTACCCCGAGTGGTTGTCGAATATAGTGCCTGTGCCTAAAAAAGATAGGAAAGTGAGGATGTGTGTCGACTTCCGAGATCTCAACGCCGCGAGCCCTAAGGATGACTTTCCTTTACCCCATATCGACGTGTTGGTAGATAGCACGGTGGGACATGCACTCCTCTCCTTCATGGACGGATTCTCTGGGTATAACCAGATAAAGATGGCGCCTCAAGACATGGAGAAAACAGCCTTTATCACGCAATGGGGAACGTACTGTTACAAAGTAATGCCTTTTGGCTTAAGAAACGCTGGGGCTACTTACCAAAGAGCAGCTACGACCCTATTGCATGATATGATCCATAAGGAAGTCGAGGTTTACGTCGATGATATGATCGTGAAGTCCGTGGATAGGGAAGGGCATTTCAAGGCACTAGAGAAATTCTTAGAGCGAGCAAAAAAGTACAATCTCCGTCTCAACCCACAGAAGTGTGCTTTCGGCGTCACTGCAGGCAAGCTATTGGGGTTTATGATCACTCAGAGAGGTATCGAAGTGGACCCAGGGAAGATAAAAGCTATTGTGGAGATGGAGCCGCCTAGCACTGAGAAGCAGATCCGGGGTTTTCTAGGAAGAGTTCAATACATAAGCCGATTCATTGCCAACTTGACCAGGGTTTGCGAACCAATCTTCAAATTGCTTAAGAAAGGTGTGCCAAAAGTATGGAACGAAGAATGCCAAGAGGCCTTTGAGACCATTAAGAGATACTTGAGCAATCCTCCAATCTTAGTTCCCCCACGACAAGGCGCGCCACTTTTGTTATACTTAACGGTCACCGAAACCGCGACGGGAGCTATGTTAGCTCAATATCTTGAAGGGTCTACAAAGGAAAATGCCATTTATTACTTAAGCAAGAAAATGACAGACTATGAAGTGAAGTACAATGCAATTGAAAAGGCTTGTGTGGCACTAGTATGGGCGACGCAGAAACTCCGACACTACATGATGTCCTTCGAAGTGTTCTTGATAAGTCGCATGGACCCGTTGAAGTACCTGGTAGAAAGGCCAATATTGT
Source organism: Liquidambar formosana (assembly GCA_039720395.1). Lineage (NCBI taxonomy): Eukaryota > Viridiplantae > Streptophyta > Magnoliopsida > Saxifragales > Altingiaceae > Liquidambar > Liquidambar formosana. The sequence goes on from CM077835.1 coordinate 23,433,012, forward strand.
CATTCAGAACTGCTCGATGGTTAATTCTCCTCAATGAATTCGACATCAAGTACGTGAATCAGAAGTCTATCAAGGGAAGCGTCATCGCAGACTACCTAGCCAGCTGTCCGGTGTCATCATCCGCTCTGTTCAACGATCAATTCCCAGATGAGGACGTGCTAGAGATTGGTAGAAAAACTTGGAGAGTATACTTCGATGGGGCAGCCAATAAGAAAGGTTATGGGATAGGAGTCCTGCTGGTCTCACCCGAAGAGGCATTTACACCGTTGGCGGTCAAGTTGGGGTTCGAAGCCACCAACAACATTGCTGAATATGAGGCCTGTATCCTAGCATTGGAAGCGGCACTTGAATTGGGGATCAAAGAATTAGAAGTGTTCGGGGACTCGGCGCTAATCATTTGTCAGATAAAAGGGGAATGGAAAACTCAAGATGAGAAGCTACTACCCTACCATGCCTATCTGGAAGCTCTAACCAAGGAGTTCTCAGAGATAGAGTTCAACTACCTTTCAAGAAACAAGAACCAGTTCGCCGATGCCTTGGCGACCCTAACATCCATGGTGGAGATACCTGAAGGGGGAAATGTGAAGCCGTTGGTGATAGAATGCCGAGACAAGCCTGTGTACTGTTGTGCAATCCGAGGAGGGGAAGTGAATGATGGCCGTCCGTGGTTCCATGACATAAAGAAGTTCATTGAAGAAAGGGAGTACCCAGAAGGAGCATCTCGCATTGATAGAAAAACCCTAAGGCGGTTGGCAAGTCACTATGTACTTTGTGGAGGAAAGCTATATCGGAGATCATACGACGGGATCCACCTGCTGTGTGTCACCGAGGAAGAAGCCGAGCATCTGATTAAAGAAATCCATGAAGGGACAGGGGCTCCGCATATGAATGGCTATATGTTAGCTAAGAAAATCATGAGGTTAGGCTATTATTGGTCTACCATGGAAAGAGACTGCCACGCACATGTCAAGAAGTGCCACAAATGCCAACTGTTCGCCAGTGGACAACATTTGCCTTCTATGCCTTTAACGAGTATGTCGTCACCTTGGCCATTCGCGGTGTGGGGGATAGATATCATCGGACAGATCAAGCCAAAGGCATCAAATGGGCATGAATACATCCTGGTTGCCATCGACTACTTCACTAAGTGGGTGGAAGCAGCGTCCTTCAAGACCTTGAATTCCAAAAAGGCAGCACAGTTCATACAGCACAGCATCATCTATCGATATGGGGTACCGCATGAAGTTATCTCAGACAATGGCCAGCACTTTCAGAAAGAAACCCATGAGCTCTTGCAAAAGTACGGCATAGTTCACCATCTGTCATCACCATACCGTCCTCAGACTAATGGAGCGGTGGAAGCAGCTAACAAGAACATCAAGAAGATACTACAGAAGACTGCGGACTCACACACAGACTGGCATGAGAAGTTGCCATTGGCTCTATGGGGTTACAGAACATCAATAAGATCGTCAACAGGGGCTACCCCTTATTCTCTAGTTTATGGGATGGAGGCCGTGTTGCCAGTTGAATTGGAAGTTCCTTCACTAAGAGTTGCCGTGGAGAGCCAGATAACAGAAGTGGACTGGGTTAAGAGCCGCTATGATGAGTTAGCTTTGCTGGATGAAAGGCGTTTAAGGGCGCTGTATCATGTTCAGGGGTATCAACGGAGAGTTTCCAGAGCATTCAACAAGCATGTCAAAGATCGAGGTCTAAAGAAAGGGGATGTAGTGCTGAAAGAAATCAGAGCTCCAGTGTTCGATCCGCGGGGAAAATTCAAGCCAAGTTGGGGTGGGCCATACATTATCAAAGAGATATTGCCAGCAGGGGCTGTTCGCCTCATGGATTTAGATGGAATTGAGTTCGCTCGTCCAACTAATTTGGATCAATTGAAGAAATATCATGTTTGAAGCCTGCTAGGTTGAAAACCCGTAAGGGCTGCCTAGGCAAAAGTTAAGGCATGAGAACTACGTAAGACCTGATTCTCTATTCAAAAAAAACAAAAAAAAAAAAAGAAAAAAAAAACCATGGAGATACGTAGGCAACCCATAAAGTTACCTTGGGTCTGGTCTAAATCAAACAAGAAAATCCCAAATTTGATTTATTATTGGCAATTTATTCAAAACTAAAATTGATTGACATAGCAATTCATTGGTATTAAGTAAAAGAACTATAAATATGCCATAAATATCCTATTCTATTTTCTTGAGCCTCTTTGCAGCTCGCTCCTCAGCTTTCTTCTTCTCTCTTTCATGTCTTCTTTTCTTCCTCAAGTCATGTTCATAAGCTATTGTCACTGCTTCCATAATATCTTCTCTGCAAGGTCCAAGTTCATTGTTCTTGATAAGTCCAAAAATCCTTTCTCTTCGAGTAGTCTCTCTCTCACCTAAATTGCTTTTCAACCATTCCTTATACTCGGGGCTCATCATATACGGACCATCAGTATTCGTAACTTGGGTTAGTATCAACTTTCTAGGCCATCGGTCCTTCGCCCAAGTCACTACAGAAAGACCCGCGGGCACCACAGGATAGTCACCTTTCAAGGAAGTGGGTATGGTTTGCATGGCGCCCATCTGACGCAGAACCCTTGAAGGCCAATAGAAGGAAGTAGACCTCAGTCCTATGAGTCTCACCATGGCGCATCCAGAAGTCCGCAGAAGCACCTGGTCACTGCAGCCCCATATGAATACAAACCACTTGACACTCCTCCAAGAAAGGGTTTGGTAGTAACCTAGCTAATCTCTCAATGAAAATTGCCCAGGTAATTCAATGCGGCGAAGGCAGTAATGCTGGGGCTTGTATGGTGTAATGGCAACTGGTGACAAGAAATTCAGTCTTTCAAGCAACCACATCTGCAGTATAATGGGGCTACCTCCTAAGGAAACCTTTGGGTCCTCATGGACTTTATCCAAACCATTCAGGGTTTCAGCTAGCACCATGGGAATCAAGTTATGGCCCTTGGCAAGGAGAGGAATCAAGTCACAGATTTGAATGGGAACATGTGGAGTACCAGTGGAAATAAGGAAACGACCAATGAGGCAAAAGGCAAGAGCATGCTTAATAGGAAAGGTAAAATTCAGAATACCTTTACTATCACAAGCTAAAAAAGAGGTTGCCAATTTCATCAAGTCTACCATATGGTCCTTTACAAACGTAGAGGCATATTGTGAGTGAATCCCAAGTAGATTGGAGAAAGAAGTAAGAAAGCTTGGGCGAGGAGTAGGGAGAATGAAAGGACCTACCGTTGAAACTCCATACAATGCACAGAATTCCTCCATGGTTGGGCACAGTTCTTCATAGTTGAAGCGGAACACATGAACTTGAGGATCCCAAAAATATGTAGCAGCAGTCAAGAGGTTCGTTTCAAGCCTCACATGCCTCAAGGAGAGCAATGGATCCAAGCCAAAGCACTTGAACTCAGATTTTGCTTCAGCACTCATAACTCTCAAAAACCCTCCTAAAAATTTGTCTAGAGCCTCCATAATTTCTAATGAATGAATACAAGTAGGTTTAGGAACCTCTTGGATTTGTTTTTATAGGGAAAAGGTCACAAATCCAAGTTCAAATAGGAAAAAACCCATCAGAATAGGAAGTTTCCTATTCAAAGTGGGATTTCCGCTTCGGGCTCGGGTAACCACCCAGGCCTGGGCGGCTAGCCTCCCGAGGCCTGGTGGTCACCCAAGCCACTTTGTTTTGGTTTTGCTTCTCGCTTTGTCTCGCCTTGACGCGTGATCAAACCTCCTTCCAAATGAGATATTCAACACTTTTTGAGCTTAAAATCAATCAAATTCCATCTTGAAATCAATTCCTTGAATTGATTTTATGTTCAAAATGGTTGAATATATTTCCCCTGTGTCATGCCAACTCAAGTGACAATGTGTTAAGTCACTTTCCTCTTGCACCATGCCTGTTCAATCTTGATAAATTGATCATATATCCTCATTTCAAATCTTGATTTTTCATCCTACTTGGTTGAATATATTCATCGCTTGAATGTGTTCTTCCATTTCAAAAGTGTATTCACCCTTTGAATATGCTTCTCAGTTTCAAATTCTTATTTTCTATCATACTTGGTTGAATATATTCATCACTTGAATATATTCTTCCATTTCAAAAGCATGTTCACCCATTGAATATGCTTCCTAGTTTCAGATCCTCATTATCACTTACTTGGTTAAATATATTCATCACTTGAATATATTTCTCCATTTCAATGGTATACTCATCACTCGAGTATACTTCTCAGATATTTCGTCACTTACTTGGTTAAATATATTCATCACTTGAATATATTTCTCCATTTCAATGGTATACTCATCACTCGAGTATACTTCTCAGATATTTCGTCACTTACTTGGTTAAGTATATCCATCGCTTGGGTATATTTCTCCATTTCAATGGTATGTTCATCACCTGAACATACTTCTCAGATCATTTGTCACTTACTTGGTTAAGTATATCCACCACTTGGGTATATTTTTTCCATTTCAATGGTATGTTCATCACTTGAACATACTTCTCAGATCATTTGTCACTTACTTGGTTAAGTATATCCACCATTTGGGTATATTTTTTCCATTTCAATGGTATACTCATCACTTGAGTATACTTCTCAGATATTTTGCCACTTACTTGGTTAAGTATATCCATCGCTTGGGTATATTTCTCCATTTCAATAGTATGTTCATCACTTGAACATACTTCTCAGAATATTTGTCACTTACTTGGTTAAATATATTCATGACTAGAATATATTTCTCCATTTCAATGGTGTACTCATCACTTGAGTACACTTCTCAGATTATTCTCTATCTTACTTGCTTAAGTATATCCATCGCTTGGATATATTTCTCTATTTCAATGGTATGTTTATCACTTAAACATACTTGTCACTTACTTGGTTAAGTATATGCATCACTTGGATATATTTCTCTATTTCAATGGTATGTTTATCACTCAAACATACTTGTCACTTACTTGGTTAAGTATATTCGTGACTAGAATATATTTCTCCATTTCAATGATGTACTCATCACTTGAGTACACTTCTCAGATTATTCTTATCTTACTTGGTTAAATATATCTGTCGTTTGGATATATTTCTCCATTTCAATGGTATGCTCATCACTTGAGTGTACTTCTCAGCTTACTTGGTTAAATATATCCATCACTTGGATACATTTCTCCATTTCAAAAGTGTGTTCATCACTTGAACGTACTTCTCAGTCTTTTTCAATCATTAAGTATACTCATCACTTGAGTATATTTCTCAGCATCTTTTTCATCACTTGGTTAAATATGTTCATGACCTGAATATATTTCTCCATTTCAATGGTATACTCATCACTTGAGTATACTTCTCAGATATTTTGTCACTTACTTGGTTAAGTATATCCATCGCTTGGATATATTTCTCCATTTCAAAGGTATGTTCATCACTTGAATGTGCTTTTCAGATCTCATTCTCATCACTTGGTTAAATATATTCGTGACTAGAATATATTTCTCCGTTTCAAAAGTATGTTCATTCGTAGTGTCTTGAATATGCTTCTCTTGACAATCATCAACCCCCAGTGGTTTAAGTATACTCATGACTTGAGTACACTTCCTTATTTCAGTCTCAGGTTTTCAACCTCCCATCATTGTTGGTATCAGTGTGTGATTTCTCCGGGCTTTTTGGCCAAAAATGGGTTGTTCTTTATCATTGGTTCACAAGTGTAACTTGTTCGCCAATGAGGGGCTTCTGTCACACCCCATTTTTGCACCACCTTACTAGGGCTCATCATTTCATGCATGTTTTTGTTTTGTTTTTGAGTCTAGTCACTTGCATTAGTTTTCTAGAGTCACAAGGACAATGGATATGAATTTTGGTTCAAATTGGAGTTGATCTTGAGGGATAATAAGAGCTTTTGTGACTTGAGGGGCATAATCGTCTTTTAAGTCCCAAACTTTTCATTTGACCTTGGAATGATCTCCAAATTGTCAATTGGAGTTCATATGGATGCATATGAGGTATTTCTAGGTTCAATTTGGTAAGTCAATGGCTCGAGATTAAAATGGCTCGATGTAGTTCAAGTTGGTTAATTGACCCTTCCTTGGGTTAGCTCTAATTGACTCACAATTACCAACCAAATCTTTTCAAATTGACTTTCATTAGTCATCATTTTGTACCGGTTGTCATCTTAAGTCCCGTGGCCCTGATGATGAGTTTAGTATGGTTATTTACGGATTATCCTTGAAGAATTAGTGCGAATCACAGCATGAGATTTTTGGTTAAAATGAAAAGAAAATTATTTTATTAAATTAGCCATTTTTATCATGACACTAACACGTGTACGTATGTGATGAGTGTGTGTACGCACATACGATACATGTGCATGCGTGTTAGCGGTCAGTCTCCCAATTTTTATAAAAGACAATTTCCTTTTCCTATTCAGATTAGAAGTCTTTTATCATTATAAAATACCTTTTGATTATTCTCCAAGGAAACCTAGTCCAGGAAGGAAAGGGAAACTCCAGATTTCAGCTATAAATACTCTCTTAATGTCTTTAAACAAGGGGAGAGGAGAAGAGGGTTTGGAGGGAGTGAAATTCGTCATAATTCAGCAGCAGATTTTCTGAAAATCAGCAGTCGTATTTTAATCATAACTTTTTCATCCAAAGTCAGAATTTGATGAAATTGGTCTTGTTAGAAAGATAATTCAATTCTCTACAACTTTGTATTTCACAAGCTTTGTCCAAATCCAACGTTTTCATACCCAAAAACGCGCTTGAAGTTGCTGCTGCTGCAAAGTGACGAGAATCACTTTTTCTTTTCTCTTGTTCTCTTTTTGTTTTCTATTTCTTTTCAAAGTTGAGTGAGTTTTGATCTCTTTGCTGTGATACCACTTTGACAAAGAGGAGGATTCGTGTTGGTTTGATTCACTCTAAAGACCTGAGGAGCCACGAACAATTGCATACAGCAGCAAGGAAGGCCCTTCCTAAGGTATTCTCCTTCTCTATTCAAGCTTAAACTAGGTTTTCATATGGGTTAGGCCTATTGCATGTTAAAGGTAACTTTTTTATCATGTATTAACACTCTAGCTAGTTAATATACATGGAATATCTATTTTTTATCTACTGATTAGCATGCTTTAGGGCTGTCCTTTAGGTTTTTAATGCATAGTTGTGATTCTTGTGCTCCTGTTTGTCCTTGTGCTAGGATTAGTGTCATTGCATGTTAGAGTTAGGATTTTCATCATGTTATATTGCTTTAGTTAGTTAATATGCATGATTTAATTTCTGTTTAGTTTGGTTTTAGCATGATTAAAGTATGTTTTGTATGTTTTTAAGCATATTTGTGAGTTTAGGGTTTTAGAGTCATTGTTTCGTGTTTGTTTTCATATAGCATGATAAAGTAGACTTTTTTATTTGGTTTTTCTTCGTGTTTGCTATATATGTTTTTCATATGGAGTAAACATGATAGTTTTGCATGCATGTTAGTATGTTTTAGGGTTTTTATGCATGATATGGTTCTAGGAATATGTTAGGACTTATTATTGTTCGTTGTTGTTGCTGTTAGCATGCTTAGTGGATGATTTTTAGGCCATAATACTATTCTGTCCAGATTTGCATGTTAGTGTTTTTGCATGGTTTTGAGCACTTGTAAGGGTGCAAGTAGGTGTGGTATTTGTCCCATGGCAAATAGGGCTGCTTATGTCTGAAATGGCTAAATGCTTGGAGCTAATTGCGCTCAGGTAAGTGGGTGTGAAGGTGCCCCAATTCACCTTTCTTCTTAACTCATTCTCTTCTCCCTATTTAGGGTTAATTTTTAATATGATCCTATGGTTTAATTAGAGGTTTCCTTAACCAACAAAATTCTGGTTTTTATTAAAGTTTCCATTTTGTGGATTTCTTTCCTAAAATCAAACTTTCTATCATATTCAACTCTTTTGATCAAATAAGGAAACCTAGGGTTTTAACCATAGGTTTGTGTTAGGATTTAACCTTAGTTCTAATCGAACTACGTGGACTTTGATCCATGTATTTCGTTGCATGGTACGTAGGCGCTCTTCGTGAGGCTCAAGTCCAGTTCTAGGATCCAAGCATCCTAGGTTTATTTATGTTTTCTTTTCTTCTTTTTATTTTCTGTTTTTATTTGCTTATTATGCATGGATGGATGAATGAAATATATGATATGCATGCAATTCTTGTGATGATATACTTGCTGATTTTTGTATGGAAAGACTTTAATTTAGCCCAAATGAACTGAGAGACCGAAAGGGTGACATGGGTGCCTATAGGCTTTGCCTAGAACCTTCCCATGTCATAACTTAGCCTCCGAATCCCCGATTTCTTTGGTTTTCAAAAGATTGGTTTTTGCCTTCCCTTTTTTTATGGAGTCATTCAAATTGTTTTCCTAAAACAACCTGATTTTTAGGGTTTTCCTTGTTTCCTTTAAAAAATAAGGTGGCGACTCCTTTCCTTTTTCTTTTTCAAACCCACTTTCTTTTCAATCCCTCGTGGGCCCAATTTCCGGGGTTCACAATACCATGTACCAAGTGAGAAGTTCTGAGATGATAATGAGTTGGGGCCTGTTGCACCTCCATTTCATAAAAACTAGCTTGGAAGGCCTAAAATGATCCTGAAGAATTAGTTAAGCCCTTCAAAGTTAGAAAGACTAGGTTCAAATGAGATGTTCGAATTGTAAGGTGTACGATCACAACAAAACAACTTGCAAATTACCACATGTAGAAAGTGCACCACCTACATCTAGTGGTGCTAGAAAGGGTAAACTCCCAGTAAGAAATCAAATTGACTCTATCTATATATTTAGTATTAGAAAATGAATGTCTATATACTATGTTAATTGATTTGTTTATGGTAGGTCAAGAAGAAGAATGGACAAGGGTAAGGGCAAAAGACAACTGAAATGAAACACACTGCAATAGGGAAGGACAATGCCTCTAGTGTAGATAATGAAGGTGTAGGTAGAGGGAAACAATTAGTGGAGAAAGTTCAAAGAGGAAACCTAAAAGAGTAAGTTTAACATGACTTGGTAAAGCAATGCAGCTTTTAAAATATCATTTCAAAACTAACAAATTGTGTTTTTTAGATTCTAAGAAAAGAGGCAACCGGTGCAACAAATGGTGTTGATTCTTCCAACACTGGACACCCCAATCCTAATATAAGAATATTTTAAAGTTCATATTGAGTTGTCATTTTTTTAGTTGACCAATAGGTAACATAAAATTGACTTAAATACAGTTTGGGGCCAAGCTGAGATCGGTAGCAAGTCATGTGCCATTTTTTCATAGTATTTAGGGAATGGAGTCAACATCTGGGACATCCAATGTAGCTGGAAAACAGCACTAGGTCAACTAGTGTAGTTTAGTTTAGTTTACTATATTTGATTTGTCCTTTTTGTTTATCACATGATATTTAAGTAAAAGTGTTTGTTTGATTGAACAATTTAACTAATAGTATGGTTCGCAACAAAACATAATATTATCCGTTTTCAGGCTAGTGCTAGCATAAGGTCAGCACCAAGTCATGTTCTAAGCAAGGGAACATCTCATGTAATTGATAGGGCCACTTCTATCACTAGAGTATGTGGAATAAAAAACTTAATGCTACTATATAACTCATGATGGTTAAGCATTTAGGTGGAAAACATGTAATAACTTTCATTTCATACAGGCTAGAAGCAGTATGAGGTTAGCACTTGATAAGGTGGCATGCAATTCAAGCATTGGGATACCTTATGGAGAAGTTGATGCTAAATATGCCATAAGAGTAAGTTTCATTACATTTATGTTAATAATTTTCCTAAAATTTGCCACAATAGTAAGTTAATAACTTTCATTCAATGCAATATCGAACTACTTTCAAATCAGCCCCAGGCAACGTGCCATGAATTACAAGAAGTTTATTGTAGGTAACTATCTAACACGCTTGACAATGCTTTAATTTTAATCATATTTCATAAAACATTGCCTGTTGCAACTCTTAATAAATATCTTGTGAATGTATAACCTTTGTGGAGAATCCAACAAAATGATATGGGTCTCAAGAGCAAGTGGCAGGTTCACACAATAAGGGTAGTGGTGGTTCAAAGAGTGCTAGTCCAACTCACAATAGTAGGGGGGAGAGCATATGTGTGAAACCAAAATGCATTGTGGACATAATGATTTAGCATGTGGTTAAGAATATTTTTTTATAGTTGATGGATATTTTTATTGTAATGTAACTTAATTATGAATTGGGTTGGTTTTTTGGACAGTTATGGTTTTTTGGACAGTTGATGGTTTTTTTTGCATTAGGTTGTAGAAACATGGTTGGCTTTTGCTTGATCATGTGTGGAATGCTTTATTTTGATTTATGTTATTTGAAACAGCAAAGTCAACTTGTATAGCATTTGCTGTGTTATTTGAAAAATGTTATATATCTAGGTTTTTGATAATACAAATACAAGGTTCGATTTGTCTATTATTTTATGTTTGATTTTACTTGAGCACATTCATTAAAAGTATGAGTATATAAATATAGATTGCATATATAAGATAAGGATTGTTACAAAAGTTCATCATATACATCAAAAGACAGAAAAACCAAAAAAATGACCCATAAGCAGGTGATCCCAAAAAACCCAATGTTATGGGACATACATCAAAATATAAACAAAAGAGGACCCGTAACCAGCAATTAATCCCACCACTTCTTGCCAAAAAAAAGCATTCCCCCATTTACCAATTTAGTTTTCCTAAAAAACAACACCACTACAATTGTTGTTATCACCCATGAGAGAATAATCAGCCCTAATACATCCTTTCCCTCCTACGGTAATGCTTAATCTGTCTCAACAGTCTTGGAATAATCTTTATCCCACAAGGACACATAGGTGGATCAAACCAGCCAAAGTAACAACAACCATTTGAGTTGTACTTCAGCGGAACCATGGAATCTATAACCAGGATTATCAGTCCATGAAGTCCTTATTTTTGCCCTTACTCCACAATAGCATTGGGTTGCCTCTTGATCCATCTACAAAAATAATTATGAAAAGATGCATCAAATTACAACCCACAAGCTAAGGCCAGCTATGGTTTACATCTCCATTATCGAGCAAAGTTGATCATCAAATCGATTTGTCTTTTTTGTACCTAGCAGAATTGTTCTTTAAATCGATGCAGGATGACGAATAATGGAGCTTCGAAATTGGGTTGCAGTGGTCGTCCCTCCCCTAAATTGCAATTTAAATGGCTAATGTTAATGAAATCGGGGCAAAAGTTATGATTTGGGGGTTTTTAGTTGGGGAAGAAGGCACGTAAGCTCACGTGACACACATTTGGGCACGGAATATGAGCCCTCATGCCATGTCAGCGCATGTAGACAAGCACATGCACTCATGTGCATTTTCCGACAACTGAAGAAACGATCGTTAGTGCCTGGCCAACTTTAAATCAATTTTTTTTAAAAATGCCCTAAAATCGTACAATGTATAAGTTAATGGACCAAATTGACATTTGAGGTAAAGTTAATGGTATTAAAATGTCATTTACCCTATTTTTTGTAAGGTTGAGTTAGCAATTTATATTGACGCAATTACATTTAGGAGCACTGGCCCACTATAGGATAAATTATACAAACCCCTTTTAGGTTTATAGGTTAGTTTCACTAAATCCTTATTAATATATAATAGGGGATTTAGTGTCAAGTCCTAATTATAAGACTTATTTAGGCATAAGTCTAATAAAAAAGTATATGCTACCTTAACTCCATTAAAATTGGGTATAACGAAAATGCCCAAATCATACAATCAGATAAAGGTGTAACCCAACTCATTAATATCCCATAAATAGTGGAGAAAATCCTGTCATAGATATGTTCTATGCCTCCATACTCTTTTCCCAAATTGTCTCCTCCATTATCATGATCCTTCTCCTCCATCATCAGTGAATGCTACAACATCCTCATCAACATTCTTCCCACAAAATCATAAGTATTTTCGAGAGAATGACAATTGGTCAATAATAAAATAAGAACAAAATGCTATATTTACAAATGCTATATAATCGTGTGTACTCCAATTACTAATATTAAAAATACTATATTTACATGTTTCTACACAACAAATTGCTAATTTCTATTCATCAACCTTCCCACATTATAAAAACATTAATAAATTACAGATAAAGATGAATTGTTGTTGATGACACAACCAATAATATTTTATCTGTAAAGAGGGTAGATGGTTAATGACCCTGGACCTGCAATAAGGTGCTGGTAATGCATGCCTTATACAAAAACTGCGCTAGATGATATGAGGAACAATAGATCTCATCGGCATAAGCTGTGGGTACATAAACTACATCTAAAAGTGAGCTTTGCGTCTAGCTGCAACATAAATAAACTAATGCTCCTATTACCAGCCATATCGAAACATGAATCCATGTGCTAGATTTGAAAATTCAAAGAAAAAATATATAATAGGATCTCAAATAGAGAGAAAGATAGAGAAAGAGTCGATACTTAACCAAACCTAAATTAACTAGAAGGTAGGTGTTAATGAGAATGCAGGCAATAGGTAAAGGTAAAAAAAATGGGCAAATGAAACACCTTGTAAATTAACTATAGCTTTGTGTAGATATAACTATTGTGATAAGGACTCAAAACGAAGACTTTTCCCTTCAAGATGGGGAGGAGTGCTGTTGGGCCATTAGGCCATTGGCAGGCTTACTTTGATGGACACAAGATATGATTGTAGCAATGTAGTGCTTTTAACCCAACAAAACAACAAATCAGATGATCCAACCATACATTGACTGTTCCATGCTCCATTGGTTTATTTTCCTTTTCTCTTAAAACTTCCAAACCTAGTTTAAACTTCAAGAAAATTTCCATAATTAATTTCACTTACATTGTATCCAGTCTATTCCTCCCAGGACCATGCTTAGTGGGACCAACACTAGGTAATGCCATATTTATTTATTTATTTTCTATTTTTGAAAGAACCCCGAAGAGTCAAATGATTACCACCATGAGGAAGATCATAAATGGAACCCATTAACACTAAGTCTCAGGCCCGGTTCTGAGCCCAGGCGAGCAAGGCGGTCGCCTAGGGCCTTAGATTTTGGGCTAAAAAAAGGGCCTCCTATTTTGCCTCAGCCCAAGTTCCAAGAATCATCCCAACAAAGAAGCTTCTCTTGTTTTAAAAAAGGGCCCATTTAACCCATTAATAAGCCTAATTCTAGCCAAAAGAAAAAGTCAAAAACCCAAAAAAGAAAAAAAAAATTGACACATATCCCCATCTTAGATCTCAGACATGAGATCTAAGACTGCAATACCACATCCACAATCCACTCAGTCATAATCCCTTCCACTTCCACAGTTCCACTCCACCCTCCGTCCCTCTAGTTTCCTTTCCCACTCTCTTAGTCGCTATTTGAGTCACTCTCGGTCTCTCCTCAATGGCTTAACTCCTCAGTCCTCACTCCTCAAGTCATCCCATTTTAGAGGGAAGAGGGCCCTATTTTGGAGTTCTCTTAGGGCCCTAAATAACTTAGAATCAGCCCTGTTGAGTCTAACCCTATAAATCCATCACAATTATATGATATTAAATAGAACATACCGCCCATGTGTCTAAAGTTGTGCTTCACATCATATTGCTCTAACCAGGCAAGCATAATCAGACCATACAATAGAACTCCACCCATTCTGCACAACGTTAAACGAGGAAGGCTGGTAAAATCAACATATTGCGATAGGAATTATAAATCATAAAAATCAAATTTCTTGCAACATAAAAAATGATTTGGTAGAGAAATATAGCCATAAAACACTCACCTTTTAGACAACATAAAAGTTATAAAAGACATCTTGTAGACAAGTTCTAGCTTATAGCGCTTAGAAGGCATATCAAACCATTATTATACCACTACTCTCAAACTGGACAAGCTCTCTTTAAACTTAGCTGAGTTATCTTATCTCAATAGAACAGATTAATAGAACACTAGGAAAACTGATTCAGGCAAGTTCTTGAGTCAACTCAGTTGTACCATATCAAATTCAATTAAACTGAAGACTCAATTGGCCTTTTCCATGGGGGCAAACGTCATGTGAACCTTTTTAATTTCTATTTTAGTGTGAGATTCTATTTTGTTATACTATAAGGTCCATAATCATATATAATAATGTGAACCACGGGTATTGACCGCCCTTTTAAAAAGTGTAGAAATTTAAATAAATAAAAATCTATTTTTTAATGTTCACAAAAACAATAACAAACAAGGAGTCGCTACATCATTTTTTAAAGAAAAAAGGAAAACCATAACATATTTTAGAGAAAACCTTTTAAAAACCAAACACATGACTCCAATCAACGAAAAGTAGGTCTTAAAAAAACAAGAGAGGATTCAGAGACTAAGTTACGATGTGGGAAGGTTCTAGGAAATAGGGATGTGCAAAAAACCGCTCAATCTACTAAACCAAACCAATCCACTCCATTTCGCACAGACCCAAGCGGTTTGAGAGAATGAGCGGATTGGTTTGGTTGAATAAATCTGGCAGTTTGGCTTGGTTTACGAGTTGAATTTTATCAAACCGCTAATAAACCGACCCAACCCGCCATATATATATATATATATATAATTATTATTATTATAAATATAAAATATATTTTCAAAGTGACAATTGATGTTTTAATGACTGCTGGTTAGATAGCTTGGAAAAGTACAAGGAGATGTTACAGATTCTCTTAAGTCTCATGGAGATAAAGGTTACAATCAATGTCTTGGTGGCTATTGCTAGCTAGCTTGGACCTCATTTATTTAAAATAAAATCCTTTTAGGGGGCATCATCTTGCTCTTTTTGGCTTGGAGGAGAAAATTTTTGCATATGAGATTGTATCAGTTATAAAATTTGTTAATTATCATTTGGATTTCTACTTCTAATTGCATAATATCTAGTTTATTAATAAAGAGAGAGATCATTTTTAAATTAGAATTGATTCTATCAATGTGATATGAGATGGTACAACCCGTCCAATCCACCCAAACCATTGGTTTGAAACCACAAAAAATCAACTAATTTATCGGTTTTTAGGACTAATGGTTTAGCGCCGAGTTGAAAATTTTACAAACCGCCTTTGACGGGTTAGTTGACGGTTTCTCCCTTAAACCGCTCCAAACCGACCCGTGCACATCCCTACTAGGAAACATCCTATAGGCACCCACATCGCCCCAAAAATGGGTTTCTTAATTTATTTGGGCTATTTCAATCACTTCCTAATTAGTCACCATGCATATGTAAAGAATCATCCATAACTATCCATTTATCCATAAACATTCATAAAGCATCCACAAACATCCATGAACAAGTAAAGAGAAATATAGAAAGCAATAGTGAGAGAGATAAAGAACAAAATAAAGAAAAGAAAAGGAAACTTAGGATACTTAGTATCCTAGGGTGGACTTGAACATCAAATGAGCGCCTACGTACCCTACATACAAAGATGTAAGGCAGGGGCAGACCTACATTTAGAGTTGAGGGGGCCATAGCACCCCCAAAATTTTTTGAATCCTTTAAAATGTATTTAATTCTATGAAGTGGCACCCTTAAATTTGATAAAATGGCACACCCAAAATTAATTATTTACTTTCAAATAATATTTTTTTATGTTTGCACACAATGTAGCACCTCTTTAAAATGTGTTTAACTCCATGAAGTGGGACCCTTAAATTTGATAAAGTGGCACCCAGATTTAATTATCTACCTCCAAACAATACCATTTTTATGTTTACACACATACATTATGTATGTATGTACTTGTATACGTATTAGTATATAAGTGGCAACCCCAAACAAAAAATTCTAGTTCCGCTCTTGATGTAAGGATCAAAGTCCATGTAGTTCGATTGAGATGGGGTTACTCCCTTTGCAATAAACTAATAACCCTAAGTTTCCATTAAAAGAAAAAGAAGAATTTTCAAAAAATAAGAAGTTTCCAAAAAAGGAATAAGAGAAAATAGGAATTTGAGAAAAGATAGAACTCTCAACAAATAAGAAGTTTGTAAAAGTAGGAAACTTAGGAGTTATAGTTCAATGCAAAAAGAATAACCCAAGAGGGAGAAGAGAACAATTCATAGCAAAACTTACCATAAACCAATTTACCATATGCAAATAATCCAAATGCATTAAGAAAATATTAATTGATCATCCCATGTATGCTATAGCTAGGGCAATTATTATGCTCATACCAACCATATTCATGCTCAAATCATCATTAGAAATACTAACTCAAATCTGGACAGAATACTAAAACATCCTAAAACATCTTAAAAATCATGCAAATAGCAAAAATCAAAAGAAAAGTGAAACCCTAATATGCTCCTACATGCCCTAGACTCACTATCATGCATAAAACTACCTAAAAAAATGCCAAATATGAATTATTATAATGAAAATATCATATAACAATCCAAAACATGAAAAGAAAATAAAACATGATGCAATAGGTAGGAACTTTATGTAAAAACATGAAATAAGCATCCTTACGATGAGCTTTCTTGAGAAAAACTATCTTAAGATAATTTTACATAGAAAGTACTCCATATGACTGTTTTCTTCACATATCCTACGTAAAATATATACCTAAGAATGCAAAGAAACTAATGGTGCACTTAAACACCCTCCAAAGAGTACTTATGCAAAGACTTATCCTCTAAAAAGGATAATTATCCTCCAAAAGAATAATCATCCATAGACCTATGAAGATAAACCCTATGCAAGAAGAGTTCTACATGAAAAGTGCTCAAAATCATGCATATAAATGAATCATGAAGAGAAAATAACCCTAAAACATCCACTAATATGATATGCAAAAGTACCCTAATTTTAGAAAGAGAAGATCGTAACTTCAGCACATAATACTCAAAACCCTACTCCTCTAGCATACTTGCACTCAACAACAATCATATGAACTCAATAATATCAAATAGGCATAGAATTCATATCAATATTAAAGACTAAGCATGTACAGAATTAACTATGAAAAGATAGAGATAATAGAGAAAGAAGGGTGATGCTTACAACACAAAAGCCTTCTGTAATGCCATGCAAATACGTAAGTCTATTTATTTAATTAATTATAAATTTAACGCGTAATGGTTAAATTAATTTATTAGTTAATTTTACTATTCACATAATTATTGGGATTAGATTAAATCACGGATTAGATAACTGTGTAACTAAACACTAGTATTGGAAGTAAACCTAAATAGGTTAGGATTAAGTTGTGCCCTATATAAGGTCTTATAAGGGAAATTTTTTTTTTTTTTTTGGCTTGGGAACTATAGAGAGAATAGAGGACTGGCGGCTGGGATTGTTTTGGCTTCGTCTCCTTCATTTACTTGATAGCCAAGTGAGTAAATATATATATACACTTATGGTGTACATTCAGTAGTTTTGTATCAATAAATAATATAGTTGATATATATAGAATAGATTGTGTAGACGTATTGGTAGAGGGGTTTTTGACTAGTGAAACAAAAAGGTAAGTGAATATATATATATATATATAACATTTTGATTTGTGTGCTAAAACTTAAAGTGAAAGGGAAAAAGTGAATCCTGAAATTGCAAACTTTAGAAAACGTGGAAAGATTATATAGATATATATATATATATATATTAGGTTTTCATATATATATATATATATATATATAAATATATACCGTAATTTCCACTATTACGTATTATACATATATATATATATATATATATGCATATATATATATATATATATATGCATATATATATATCTGACACTATTCATCATTGTTCATGAAGCTTTTTACTGTTCATCCACTTTTTCATGTTACGTTGACAGTCAGTTTGTAGCAAGTTGACTGTCAACTTTTCAGCTTTTGTTGTGATGAATCATATCACGTTGATAGTCAAGTTGTAGCAAGTTGATTGTCAACTTTTCTAATTGAAAGAACAACCGTACTCACTACTCAGGCTTTGGGAAGGATACTTTATCACGTTGATAGTCAGTTTGTAGCAAGTTGACTATCAATTTTTAATACATATATATACACACACACAAGCCGTACGTATTATAAGCACATAACTATTACAGGGAAGAAAGGTTTGTGGGGTTTGATAGTGATTCAGTGTGGGTAGGTCTACATAAGTTTACGTACACTTGCGTAATTAAGGTTTATATTAGTCATGTTGTAGTTCGGGTTTGGGCCCATTAGAATTGAAAATTGAACCGTTAGCGTATCACGTAATTAGAATAAAATGTTAATATAAATATGAATTATTGATAAAGGATATTATTGATTTTAGGTTCTGAATAGCATTGGAGTTATTAGGACTTCGATCGCTTGGACTATTGAAGGTTTGACTCGAGGTATGGGAAGTTGCACAATGTATCGCCCTCTTTGATTAAATAAAAATAAATCTGATTTTTATTCCTCTTTTGTGAGCCAATGATTTATGGACAATTGTTTTCAAAATCGTTTCATTATCAAAGTGTTTACTTCTTATGTACTATGGGTCAAGCAAAAATAGTCGTTTATTGAAATTGTTTATATACGTGTTTTGAATCTGTTTTATTTGTGAAAAATATTTGCCAAATGTTTATTGTATAAGTGTGGACTCTGGTTAGATTATTGGTCCGTCCTAGCAGGAGATTCTAATACTGTTAGAAAATTGGTCCGTGCCAGCAGGGGATTCTAATACTGTTGGTCATTAGTACTGATGTAGTGTAAAGTCCCACGATGATGGGTGCCTATTGAATGTGAGTCTAGCCAAAGGAAATACTTGTATGAATTTAGTGTTTTATTGATTTGTATTATATGAATCAGTGATCCTAAAGTGATTTATCGAATGCATTGTTATCGGAAGTGTTTCAGTGTTATTGTTGATTGAATTGAAAGTAAGAGAATTATTTCTAAAAGTTTATATGCCTACTGAATTGAAAGAAATGATTTATTGTGAAATTTTATCATTTTGTTAGTCATGTTTTTTTTTTAAATTAATCGTGCAAATATGCTTGACCTCTTCCTATATATATTGTATAAAGTTTTCTTGCTGAACTTTATGCTCACCCCCTATATTTTTCCCCACAGATGATTAGCTTGATGTGAGTGGCTTCTGCGTGCGAAGAGCTAGGGAGTCGATGGCTTGATCTTCTAGTTAAACTAGAACTTTTATTTTAATATTTAGAAGAATTTTTTTTTTTTTAATTATTTCAGTGGACGTTGTAGTAGATTATTGGAGGTGACAATTTATTTTGATGATTGTGGATTTATCTAGTTATTTCAATTAATTGTTGAGATTTTAATTATACTATGGTTGAAATTTTATTGTGGGATGGATTATTGGAGACAACTTTATTACAAGTTGATATGGTTAAGTGGGTTAGCCTATGTAGGGCGTAAACCTTTGAGAGTTGTGTCAATCATATTGCCAAATCCAGTCTTTTGGGTTTGGGGTGTGACAGTTTTGGTATTAAAGTGCAGTTTATGATTCTGTAGACTCTTAGATCATAACCATAGGATTGACAAAGTATAGATGAATGAGAAGATAGGCATAAACTAAAAACTGGTAGTTTAGTTGTAGTACAATAGGAATTTTTTTAGAATTGATAACATGGCTTATAGAGTGATTGTTTAATATATTTGTCCATTATTAATTTATTGTTTAGAATTTATTATGAATGCTAAACCTAAATTATTTGAAAAATTAGGATTGAAATATGCCTCCAAGGAAACAACAGCCAATTGGTGCGGTTCCACCAAATGATCTAGAAGGAGTTTTTAGAGCAATAAGAAGTTTAACTAATGTGGTTGAGCAACATGTGAGAGCTGAGAACACTCATGCTCGAAGAGCTACTGCTTCTACACCCTCTACTTGGGACCAATTCCATAAGCTTCATCCTCCTGCTTTCAAGGGAACCATTGACCCACTAGAAGCGGAAGCTTGGGTTGGTAAAATAGAGAAAATATTCGAAGTACTAGGATGTGATAATGCTTAGAAAGTTCTGTTTGCTGCGTTTATGCTAGAAGGGGATGCAGATCAGTGGTGGAAGACAGCTCGCACAGTGTTAAGTGCTAGTAATCAACAAGTTACATGGGAAAGGTTCGTGACTATCCTTTATGAAAAGTACTTCCCTGAAAATATGCGAGACCAAAAAGAGATAGAATTTCTAGAGTTAGAATAGATTAATTCAGTGACTGAGTATGAGGTAAAGTTTACTTCTTTGTCTTGCTTTGCTCCACACTTGATTGCTGATGAGAAAAAGAAAGCCCATAAATTCCTGAGGGGATTGAAGCCTCATATTAAAGACAGAATCTCCCTACTAGGGCTGGAAACCTATCATGAGATGGTGGATAGGGCACTGAAGGCTGAGATTGTTAGTAAAGAATCTTGGGAAGCTAGAGAAAAAAAAAAAAAAAAAAAAAAAAAGGAAGAGAGCTCGATCTGAAGAGCCACAGAAAGGGAAGTAGAACAACAAGTTTAGTCAAAAGAGAGAATCTGCAGGGAGAGAAAACAAGGATCAAACTCAGAAGAAGGCTTGCCAGAGATGTGGAAAATTCCATGGAGATAGAGCCTGCTACCTAGAAACTAGAGCTTGCTTTAAATGCGGCAAGATAGGCCACCAAATCAAAGATTGCCCAGATATGAAAGGAGAGTAGAGGGACAAGCTACAAGGAACTGAATAGAAGTCGAAGGTTCAAGGGAGGGTTTTTGTTATGACCCAGTAAGATGCGCAAGCATCCAACTCAGTGGTGACAGGTACCTTGCCCATACATTCTTTTGATGCAAAAGTATTAATTGATTCTGGTTCTACCCATTCTTTTGTATCCTATGCATTTGTGAGGACCTGTTTTCTTAATAGGGATTATTACGGCTTAATGAACGATTAGCGTAGTTAATCCCTTGATTTGTTAAATAACCTAGTGTAAGGGTAATCCATTTGTATGATAATATGATATTACATGTGTTTCGATGTTTATTTTGAATGAATTGAGTATCCTAAGTGAGTGTTGGGCCTTATTTGTAGTTTCGGGTTAAGCTGCTGAAATTTGGCTAAGTATGGGAGAAAAATGAGTTTTCGTAAATCTTCGTTTTTAAAGATAATTTTTTGCGGTAATAGAAGTTCATAATATTATAAGACTTCTGTGATTTTATGGGATTTTATTAGCATATTTGGATTGGGTTCCTCACATGTTTATTTTAGGAAAATCTGTCGGGAGACAAATTTTGTACCTAAAACTTGGAAATGAGATTTTGATATATTGGGAATTTGATTTTTCTGATATTTTATTTGGATTCAAATGGGGGGTTATTTGCTTATTTTCATTAAATAACTTAAAGTAAAGATTACTTAAATGTTTTGAATGAAAATAAAGCTGATATCTGTGCTGATGGAGAGTTGCCTGGCTGACTATCTATTTTCAGCTGTCTGTGTACTTCAGACGGCTGAAACATGTTTCAGCTGTCTGAAAGACAGTTTTCAACCAGCTAAAAGTTCATGTCAACCGACTGAAAATTCCAGAGAGGGTTATTTTGTGTTGGGCATTTTCAGCCGACTGAAAATATGTTTCAGCCGTCTGAAAGTGTCGGCGGACAGTTTCAATAAAGGGTTAAAATGACCCTTTTGCCCTCCTTTTCTATATAAACCCTTAACCCATGAATTTCTCTTCATTCTTCTTCCAGCCAAAAGAGAGAGAGAATGAGAGAGGGAGAGTGATGGGAAAGTCGTGGGTGGCTCGCTGGAGCATAGTGCCTTCGATTCGATGCCAGCAAGCTCGAATTCATCAAAATTAGGCTCGATCTACGTGCGTGTAGGGATGGTTTGGCATTTGCATCACTCATTCATGAGGTAGGGGACATTTTCTCATTTTAAACCCTTGTTGCATGGGGGTTTGGGCATAAATCATGTAGTTTTACATGTATTTGGTAGTTTTTGCATAAATCTTATGTATGGGGTATATATATTTGCTAGGTTTTACAAATTGTGGGAAACTTAGGGTTTGATTCACATCATTTTTGTTATAAAAATATTGTTTTTGAAATCTTTCACTTGGAAATGTTTTATGGGGGTTATTTATTGTGACTTTTATAAACCCACATATTATATGGTTTTCTTGGAAACTTTAAATATATATAATTTTTCGGATTATATGAGAATTATGGAATTAATAAATGAAAAGAAAAGTGATGATGATATGATGATGAGGGCTACTGGAGACAGGATTACTGCGGTCCCAAAGGAACGGGACGTCTTGCCATGTCTTCCTATCCTTTAGTCCTGGGCTACGTGCCCGAATAAAAGTTACTGCGGTCCCAGGTAGGGATGTCTTGCTGTGTTTCCTCTTGAGGTTACTTTCTAGACCCAAATAGGGATCCATAGTGTTTCCTCTTATTTCCGCGCGCGAGGGCCCCGCATATCCTGGGAGGATTTATCAGTTTAAAAGACTGATGTTATGGATTGCTGGATATGGCGATTGATGATTATTGGCTTATAAGGCCGTGATATGGAATTTGGAAAGAATGATAATGAATTATAAATAACTTAAGTTATTTCTTACTTTTTTTTTTAAAAGATAAAAAGGGGTGTTGGTATCAAATGATTTAAACTTCCGCAGTTTATTTCATTATACATGTATCAGTTTCATTTATTGAAAATTATATTGCAAACTAATCAATGGTTTTGCAGGGTTCTTAAAAAGTATATAAACTATGGTTTTTAAAACCTTGGGATTATTGTGAGAAATGTTTTCCTACTGAGCGTGTAGCCTATACCCCCACAGATTTTCTTGCAAGTCATATTTTTCAAAGCTAAGTTGACCTTGAGTTTTGGGAGCACGTCGGCATGCTTGCATCCATGTAGAAACTATTTGAGATAGGCTTTGAGCCTAGGCATGTATTACTTTTAAATTCATGGCCTGTAATAATTAAATTAGTAGTAAAGTGGACAGAATGGGACCCATGTGACTACGATACAGCCTGTAGATTTATTTATCTTTGGAATATTGTGTGGATGGTTGGAAATGATTATAAATGTGTTTTCTACAGGTTTTATGATTAGTCGATAACTTGGTATGTCCTATTTATAGACAGGACCATGCCGGATTTTCTAAAAGATATTTTCAAAAGAATTATTTTTATTAAACATCCACTAAATTTGGCTTTAAAACTGGTTTTCTTACTACTTAACTAACAGTCCCAATTTCGGGTTGTTACAGCATTGGGTGAGAAATTTAAGAAAACACCTGAACCATTAAATTGTGATATGTCTGTTGCCACCCCTTTGGGAGATTTTGTGACTATTGATTGTGTGTTTAAACATTTTGTGGTTCGGGTAGGTGATAGAGAATTGTCTGTAGACTTAGTTCCTTTGGATATTCGGGATTTTGATGTAATTTTAGGCGTGGACTGGCTTTCTGCCTACCATGCAACAGTTGATTGTTTTAGTAAGAGGGTTGTCTTTTGTAGTCTGGGGGAAATAGAGTTTTGTTTTGAAGGGACTAAAGTTAGTACCCCTTTTAACATCATCTCAGCAATGCATGCAAAGCGATTGTTGAAAAAGAATTGTCAAGGGTATTTGGCATATATGATGGACAATCAAAAAGGGGAGGTGAAGCTTGAGGATATTCCCATTGTCCGAGATTTTCTGGAGGTATTTCCTGAAGATTTGCCTGGCTTACCACCCGATAGAGAGATTGAGTTCACCATTGATGTAGTGCCGGGCACTACACCTATTTCCAAAGCTCCCTATCATATGGCACCGGTTGAGCTCAAGGAATTGAAAATGCAATTGCAGGAGCTCCTTGACAAGGGCTTCATCCAACCTAGTGTATCTCCTTGGGCGCACTGGTTTTATTTGTGAAGAAGAAAGATGGGAGCATAAGGTTATGCATTGATTATAGAGAGTTGAATAAAGCTACTGTGAAAAATAAGTATCCTTTGCCACGGATAGATAATTTGTTTGATCAGTTACAAGGTGCCCAAGTCTTTTCCAAGATTGATTTGAGGTCTGAGTACCATCAATTGAAGGTTAAGGGGGAGGATGTGTCTAAAACAACTTTTCGTACTAGATATAGGCATTATGAGTTCTTAGTTATGCCCTTTGGGTTGATAAATGCACCTGCGGCGTTCATGGACTTAATGAATAGGGTGTTCGAACCTTATTTGGATCAGTTTGTAGTTGTCTTCATTAATGATATTTTAGTGTACTCTAAGAGTTTAAAGGAGCACGAGCGACACTTGAGCATAGTTTTATAAACTTTAAAAGAGAAACAATTGTTTGCTAAGTAGAAGAAGTGTGAATTCTGGCTAGAAAGAGTGTCCTTTCTTGGGCACATCATTTCAAAAGATGGTATTTTAGTGGATCCTGCGAAGGTGAAAGTAGTGGTTAATTGGAGTCCCCCTACTAGTGCGACTGAAGTGCGGAGCTTTCTAGGCCTTACAGGTTACTACAGAAGGTTCATTAAGGGATTCTCAAAGATTGCCATCCCATTAACCAGATTGACTTAGAAGATGGTGAAATTTGAATGGACAAAAGAGTGTGAGCAGAGTTTTCAAGACTTGAAGGATTGGTTGGTGACTGCCCCAGTGTTGACCATTCCATCAGGTTTAGGTGGATTTGTAGTATACAGCGATGCATCTCATAAGGGATTTGGTCGTGTCCTAATGCAACATGGGAAGATGATAGCATATGCTTCTAGGCAGCTCAAACCGTATGAGAAGAATTACCCCACTCATGACCTGGGACTAGCATCTGTGATTTTTGCTTTAAAAATTTGGAGACACTATCTTTATGGGGAAACTTGTGAGATTTACACTGAACATAAGAGTTTGAAATATTTATTTTCTCAGAAGGAGTTGAACCTCAGACAGAGGCGATGGATTGAGTTGATGAAATATTATGATTGCACCATTCAGTACCATCCTGGTAAAGCCAATGTGGTAGCTGATGCCTTAAGTAGAAAAGTGAAGGGACGTATAGCAGCTTTAGCAATTGGGCAAAGGTATTTACTTGAAGAGTTAAGGAATTTAAGAAGCCACTATTCGAGTGCAAGAGTCTGGTATGATTCTAGCTACACTTCAAGTACAACCAACCTTAATAGAGAAGATTAAGACTTTTCAAAGTAGTGATCCTCAGTTGGTTTGTATCATAGAAGAAGTGAATAAGGGTAATAAACCCGATTTTGTAATTCAGGAAGATGGTGTTCTAAGATATGGGACTAGACATTGTGTTCCAAACAACCCTGAGTTGAAGAAAGAAATTTTGAGAGAATCTCATTGTTCAAAATACACGGTGCATCCAGGAGGAACAAAAATGTATAAAGATTTGCGGGATTTGTACTAGTGGAATAATATGAAGAGGGAGGTTGCTCAGTTTGTATCAAAGTGCTTGGTGTGCCAACAAGTGAAGATAGAATATCAGAGACCTGCTAGGTTACTAAAACCTCTTGACATTCCCGAGTAGAAGTGGGAACACATAACTATGGATTTTGTAACTGGATTCCCTAGAACACCACGAGGTAATGATGAGATTTGGGTGATAGTGGCCAGATTGACAAAGTCAGCACACTTTTTGGCTATTAGGAAAACTTGTTCATTAGAAGATTTGGCTGAACTTTACATTAATGAAATAGTGAAGTACTATGGAGTGCCAGAGTCAATAGTGTCTGACAGAGACCCTAACTTTACAACGCGGTTTTAGGAGAGCCTACACACTGCTTTGGGGACTATGTTGAATTTCAGTACTACTTTCCATCCTCAGACAGACGGTCAGTCAGAACGAACTATTCAGACTTTGGAAGATATGCTTAGAACTTGTGTGCTGGACTTAAAGCGTAGTTAGGATACTCATTTGCCTTTGGTAGAGTTTGCTTATAACAATAGTTATCATTCTAGTATTGGCATGGCGCCTTATGAGGCATTGTATGGGAGGAAGTGTAAATCACCTATTTGCTGGGATGAAGTTGGAGAGCGAAAGCTTATTGGCCCTGAGTTAATACAGGTGACTTCGGATAAGGTCGCTCAGATTCAAGAAAGACTTATTGTGACTCAAAGTAGACATAAGAGTTATGCTAACAGTGGTAGGCGAGATTTGAAGTTTGAGGTTAGTGATAATGTTTTCTTGAAAATATCCCCAATAAAAAGTGTAATAAGGTTTGGTAACAAGGGCAAGTTGAGTCCGAGATATATTGGCCCTTTTGAGATATTAGAGACAGTTAGTCCTTTGGCCTATAGAGTTGCATTGCCACCTGAGTTATCACGGGTACATGATGTTTTCCACATTTCAATTTTACAGAAATATGTATCGAACCCGTCCCACATTTTAGAGTATGAGCCTATTCAAATTCAAGAAGACTTATCATATAAAGAGCAACCAGTGCAAATTTTGGATAGAGAAGTGAAGGTGCTACAAAATAAGTCCGTGAAGTTACTCAAAGTGCTTTAGGAGGAACCATGAAGTTGAAGAAGCTACTTGGGAGACCGAGGAATATATGATGAGGAAATACCCCCACCTATTTGCAGATCAAGGTACGTTAAGTTTAGAGGACTAAACTTTTTTTTAAGGAAGGGAGAATATAGTGTCCCGCAAATACGTAAGTCTATTTATTTAATTAATTATAAATTTAACGCGTAATGGTTAAATTAATTTATTAGTTAATTTTACTATTCACATAATTATTGGGATTAGATTTAATCACGGATTAGATAACTGTGTAACTAAACACTAGTATTGGAAGTAAACCTAAATAGGTTAGGATTAAGTTGTGCCCTATATAAAATCTTATAAGGGAAGTTATTATTTTTTTTGGCTTGGGAACTATAGAGAGAATAGAGGACTGGCGGCTGGGATTGTTTTGGCTTCGTCTCTTTCGTTTACCTGATAGCCAAGTGAGTAAATATATATATATACTTATGGTGCACATTCAGTAGTTTTGTATCAATAAATTATATAGTTGATATATATAGAATAGATTGTGTAGACGTATTGGTAGAGAGGTTTTTTACTAGTAAAACAAAAAGGTAAGTGAATATATATCTAAAACGTTTTGATTTGTGTGCTGAAACTTAAAGTGAAAGGGAAAAAGTGAATCCCTGAAATTGCATACTTTGGAAAACATGGAAAGATTATATATATATATATATATATATATATATATATATAAATCTGACACTATTCATCACTGTTCATGAAGCTTTTTACTGTTCATCCACTTTTTCATGTTACGTTGATAGTCAGTTTGTAGCAAGTTGACTGTCAACTTTTCAGCTTTTGTTGTGATGAATCATATGACGTTGATAGTCAAGTTGTAGCAAGTTGACTGTCAACTTTTCTAATTGAAAGGACAACCGTACTCACTACTCAGGCTTTGGGAAGGATACTTTATTACGTTGATAGTCAGTTTGTAGCAAGTTGACTATCAACTTGGATTTGGGAAGGTTATTTTATCACGTTGATAGTCAGTTTGTAGCAAGTTGACTATCAATTTTTAATACATATATACACACACACACAAGCTGTACGTATTATAAGCACATAACTATTACAGGGAAGAAGGGTTTGTGGGGTTTGATAGTAATTCAGTGTGGGTAGGTCTACATAAGTTTACGTACACTTGCGTAATTAAGGTTTATATTAGTCATGTTGTAGTTCGGGTTTGGGGACATTAGAATTGAAAATTGAACCGTTAGCGTATCACGTAATTAGAATGAACTGTTAATATTAATATGAATTATTGATAAAGGATATTATTGATTTTAGGTTCTGAATAGCATTGAGTTATTAGGAGTTTGATCACTTGGACTATTGAAGGTTTGACTTGAGGTAAGGGAACTTGCACAATGTATCGCCCTCTTTGATTAAATAAAAATAAATCGTTTCATTATCAAAGTGTTTATTTTTTATGTACTGTGGGTCAAGCAAAAATAGTCGTTTATTGAAATTGTTTACATACGTGTTTTGAATCTATTTTATTTGTGAAAAATATTTGCCAAATGTTTATTGTATAAGTGTAAACTCTGGTTAGATTATTGATCCGTTCTAGCAGGGGATTCTAATACTGTTGGAAAATTGGTCTGTGCGGGATTTTAATACTGTTGGTCATCAGTACTGATGAAGTGTAAAGTCCAACGATGATGGGCGCCTATTGAATGTGAGTCTAGCAAGAGGAAATATTTGTATGAATTTAGTGTTTTATTGATTGTATTATATGAATCAGTGATCCTAAAGTGATTTATCGAATGCATTGTTATCGAAAGTGTTTCAATATTATTGTTTATTGAATTGAAAGTAAGAGAATTATTTCTAAAAGTTT
Source organism: Liquidambar formosana (assembly GCA_039720395.1). NCBI lineage: Eukaryota > Viridiplantae > Streptophyta > Magnoliopsida > Saxifragales > Altingiaceae > Liquidambar > Liquidambar formosana. The sequence continues at coordinate 23,461,346 of CM077835.1, forward strand.
ATATGCCTACTGAATTGAAAGAAATGATTTATTGTGAAATTTTATCGTTTTGTTACTCATGTTTTTTTAAAAATTAATCGTGCGAATATGCTTGACCTCTTCCCGTATATATTGTGTAAAGTTTTCTTGCTGAGCTCTATGCTCACCCCTTATATTTTTCCCCACAGATGATTAACTTGATGTGAGTTGCTTCCACGTGCGAAGAGTTAGGGAGTCGATGGCTTGATCTTCTAGTTAAACTAGAACTTTTATTTTAATATTTAGAAGAATTAGTTTTTTTTTTAATTTTTTTATTTCAGTGGACGTTGTAGTAGATTATTAGAGGTGACAATTTATTTTGATGATTATGGATTTATCTAGTTATTTCAATTAATTGTTGAGATTTTAGTTATACTGTGGTTGAAATTTTATTGTGGATGATTATTGGAGATAACTTTATTACAGGTTGATATGGTTAAGTGGGTTGGCTTATGTGGGGCGTAAACCTTTGAGAGTTGTGTCAATTATATTGCCAAATCCAGTCTTTTGGGTTGTGGGGTGTGACACCTTCACTGCGTTCCTCTTTCTTCTTAAGCTTGAACTCCTTCTAGTGCTCCTTCAAATATGCAGTATAATAGCTCTCTCAAAGTGTATGAGTGTGTGCAAATTCGTGGTCCCTTTCTCTCTAGTGAATATAAGGGGTTGAAAAGTGTTTTATGCTGATGGGAGGGTTTTAATTTATAGCTAACCAACCCTAGGATCCAATGGCTGAGATTAATTACCATAAAATCAATAAATGGCTATAATTAATTCATTTGGGCCTTAAATAACTCAAAGTTACCTAGAAACAAGGATTAGAGTCCTTTTAAAACAATAAAAACGGAGTAGGAAGGTTAAAAGTTGCAAAAATAGGCAACTAAGCAAAACTAAGGATGAGACTCGAGTGACCGATTGGACGGGTTGGGCCAACCGGTCACTCGAGGCTCAGCTCAGGTTCCCTTCTTTTTTGGCCAATCTCGAGTCCTTATCTTAAAACGGTCATATTTTGGTCAAATTAACTCCGAATTGAGTGATTCAAAAGCCCAAATTTTCATATTTTAATGAAGAATAGGTCTAGAATATTCTTGAACCAAAAATATCCAACCATGGTTAGGTTCTTGGGTTTAACAAAGCGGTTAACCAAAAAAAGTCAATTAGCTAAAAGTGTGAATTATGGTAAATTAATCCCAAAGCCATTCAATCCTTAAATTGACTCTACAAATAGACTTTTTTCATCAATATAAACACAATGGAACAATCTAGGATGAGTTTTGGGGTCAATTGGAAAAGATACAAGTTAAAAGACAAAATTGCCTTTTAAATCATAAAAGTTCTAATTAACTATCCAAACCTATCTAGAATTTAATCAAATTACACAAAAGTGTCCTAAATGCACCTAGAAACTAAATGCAAATGATGGGATGAAAAAAATGAGACAAAAATATGTATGCAATAATGAACTACTCTCATAAGCTTAAAAGGACAAAAATGTCCTTAAAAGCTTAAAGACTCCTAAATGTTTCAGAAACTCATGAAATGAATTTATGAACTCTTAGGGATGAAAATGGGGTATCTACAAATAGTAACAAGTACTAAGCCTTGTCAAGTCACCCAATTAACATTATCGATCAAATGGAATTTCAGGTTAATTATTAAGTTCATGAACAATGAATTATATTCTGAATCCAGATGAAGTTCTCTATCTAGAGATAGATTTCCTCATTCCCCCAACACCTTTCATTAGGTAAGCATTAAGACTACTTTTATCGTCTTGAAAATCTAATAAAAGGCTTTGTATTTTTTTTTTCTCTTTTATGGAAAACAAATTCAAGATGAGTTTTATGATGTTAGAAGGCTATACTTGAAGGTTGTAATATTAAAACGCTATCAAAGAGTGTTGGATGAGTCTCTATATAAATTCCATAGAGGAAATCATATTCGAGAATCTAAAATGAGTAATGACATTGTTAATATCGAAAATCTCTTAGCTATGTTAGACCAATCACATCTCCCCACGTGGAAGTTGACCAGTAATGTTGACTCGATTCCATCATAACGATGCTAAGTTAGTATTCAGTGACCTACTTCACTTAGATGGCCTTGCCAACCCACACACCTTTAAGGGAGGCATTCTCTCCTTCGAGGATACCTTTCTCTAAAAGGATGCCCTCATCATCGAGGTTGGCCAGATCATCTTTCAGTAGGGATCTCATGCCCCCCCTTCGAGTCGGATGCCTATCGCATTATACAATGGGAGTCGAGGTCGACAATCTATAAGATTCCCCTCGAAGTGCCTTTGAGGTGCTTAGCCCTAGTTCAACACAAGCTTGGCTTCTAAGCAAGGTTATTCGACCTTAGCTTCTTTCAACACGAGGACACTTGGAGGATCTTGGTTTAGTAAATAGAGAGAAGGTTCTCCAAGGAGGTCGCTCCTATGGTATTGGGAGTCACACCACCTTAGTCGATCTGGGAACAGTTGGGAAGTGATGTGACAAGTCAACTACCTCAATTGCCGTAAAAAGCTGATGGGACAGCTCATAAGTCAAGCCCCATACCTCGTACAGGTAAAAAGCCTGGTTAAGTTAGGCATGGGTATTTGCACCAGTGTAGGGTAGGGTGCCCGACCTACTTATTAGGGTCTAGGTCTGTCACCACACTACCCTAGGTCTGCCTTCCTAACTAATGCCTTACACTTAAAGCTATCCCTAGTCCTTTGGCTATAAAAGGCTTCCTTTAGCCTCATTAATGGGGCAATCAATCCTCCACCAACAACACTGATTTTCAAAGAATTGACTTCTTGACTTCAGACCCCCAAAAAGGTTTCATTTGGATTGAAACCTCTCCAACACAAGTCTCACCCTTCTAGCTCGACTCTCTCCCTGCCTTTCTCTCACTGGCAAGCTACCCCAGATCACTTCTATTTCTCCTCCATTTAGATCCCCCCACTTGTCCCGTCACTACACGTAGCTGACCTCCTTGAACATAACCCACGTGGGCTCTATTGACTCCACGTTGATAACTCCCACGAACAGACGTTAAGTATCAATTTAAGAGAAATAGAAACGAGAAGGTTTCAAAAGTTGATGTACCTGGGAAGGTCTTCAATCGAAGTTACAGATGCAATGAGAGGAACTCCTGTATATATAAGAGTTATACTCCAAGCAGCAATTTTTTTGCCGCTTTTTTTTATTTTTCTCATTTGCTAAATTAACAAGAAGTGAGGAGAAAAAATGCAATCAAATAAAAATCCTAGAAATTAGAAGGAAGAAATTACAAATAATAAGAGCAATTTATAATTAAAGTACTTCCAAGCATCTGAACAATATGCTTTATTTTCAAAATTAAAGCAACAAATGGTTAGTGCATTATAAGCAGGGAGGAGAACAATAATTCGACTCGAGTTAAAGTTACATTCAGATAGGCAAACTCAACTTGAGCTGATTTTTGTGCGAGGTCAACGAATGGTCAACAAAAACAACCGAGCAACGACCCAATTGTTAATTCATTTGTTCAACTCATTTCGAGAAGATGCCATGTGGGAAGATCTATTCCAAATCTAAAACAAGTTTCTAAATTTCAAACCTTGAGGTCAAAGTTTATTTCAAAAAGGCAGGATTGATATGTGCAAAGAAAGTTCCAAACCTATATATGCAGGAAGTTAAAAGATTGGGGATGATTGAGTCATGATAAATAAGATGTTTAAATTAAGGAGAGAAGTTAGTTGAGTTATCAAGAATCAAAGAGAATAAATGAATAATTAGGAGATAATAATATAAGGCTGATTAAATTTATCATAGCGATTAGCATGATAGTAGGGTTGCAGGGCTGCAACGAGCCAAACTTTGGAATATTCAAGCTCAGTATGTTAAAAAGCTTGTTCGTTTACTATTGAGCCGAGTTTTTAACGAGTCTACATTATTTTGTTTAAATTTGGTTCATTAAAAAGCTTGTTCGTTTACTATCAAGCCAAACCAAACAAGCTTTTTAATGAACCTAAATTATTGTGATTGAACTCAACTCAGGAAAAGTAGAGAAGATCATACTCAGCTCAAACTCGCTCGATTTTAAGCTTATCTTATGCTCGTTAAAGTGGTTTTGCATCTATAATTTGTAATCTTTTAAGTGTAATGAGAAATCTATATAAACGAATTACCCTTATCTTAATTTTAGTTATTATTTATTTTAAAAATAGTCAAATTGTTTTACTAAACAAGCTTATTAATGAGTTTATTAACGAGCCTCATTTCGAATCCTAACAAATTCTTTATCGAGTTCTTAATAAATTTGTTCAGAAGCCTAAACGAGTCGAGCTTTAGTCTACTTATGCTAAAGTTTGACTTGTTAACTAAACAATCGAATTCGAGTCGAACCCTTATCGAACTTTCTTGCGATATTATTATTATTATTTTTTTTTTGAGAAAATTAGCAATTACCCCTATTAAGGATATGCTTTTAACCAAAACCCCACATTGGTTTTTTTTTTCTTTTTTTAAATCTTAATAACACCTTTTCTAACAGTTTCTTTTGTGAGAAGGTAAGTAGCTATTTTTACATCCCTATTTTACCATTTTTTTTACTTTTCAATATTTTGTTATACCCATTTTTTGGGAAGAATGGATTCCATGCGAAGATGGGTAACAGTTTGGGGAAGGGTTTCTATTCGTGGGAGAGGATTCTTAGGGATATTGTCTTTCTCTCTCTTCAACTTAGCATTTGTGTGTTGCATTCAAATTTGAATTTGAATGTATTCACTCATATCGTCTTCTCTAAGCACTGGTAGCCATTTTTATTGCTTTTTTTGAATTTTGAACGAAAGTCAGCCATTGTTGTGCAAACGCTATCAACCATTGTTTGTATTTTTTTGAGTTCGGCAATAACAACAAGGGATTGAAGGGTGTTCAAGATTTAGATCTAGGTTCTTATAGTGTTCATTGCTTTGTTCTGAAATTTCTGAGTTATTGTTGTCCCAAATATATAACCCTAGAGGGGGTGAATAGGGTTATTGGCCAAATTAAATTTAATTACAAACTCAAAATCAAATAATTGCAAGTAAAAAAAAAATACAAAAAATAGCAATAATAAAGAGATTAAGAGAAAGAGAATGCAAACGATGTTAACGAGGTTCGACCTCCTGCCTACGCCCTCACCTCAAGAGCTCGCTTGAGGATTCACCAATCCACTATCACTCTCCTTCAAGGTTGAACAGCAAACCTTTTATAATCCAAGTGTTTTTCACCAACACTTATCTAACAACACTCCTCAAGTGCTTACAAAGTGAGGGCTCACACAACTCTTTGATACAAGAAGTTTAGAGTTGTTTTTGTGCTCAAGAAAGCTATCTCAAAAGAGTAGATACACAGAAATTAAAAGCACACTCAGCTATTGATTGATTCTCAATAAATGCTCACAAGTGAAATTAGGGCTTGTAAATGAATGATCTTGTTTTTAGCTCAATGAATACCCATTAATGAATTTAACACTTGTATATATAGCCCAAAGGGTCCATATGACTGTTCTATAGCAATAAATACCGAGAAAGATAGTTTGGTGGGCATTTAATGCTCAAAAGACCGTTTGAAAAACTAGCCGTTATATGTCAGTCCTAAGAGATTCAAACGTTTGAAATCCATTTAAGACGTCTGATTGTATTTCAGACGTCTGAATCTGTTTAAGATGTTTGATTCAGGCGTCTTAAAAAACCAAAGGACTGTATTCTATAGAGATTTTTCAAGGTCACTGTTCCCAAGGATTCAAACGTCTTAAACTCAATTTAGACGTCTTAAACATCTTTAAGACGTCTTATTCACACGTCTTAAAAAATCAAAGAGGATGCAATTTTGGTCTTTTACTTTTTAGACGTCCCTAATCTTAATTTTAGACATCTTAAACTCTGATTCAAACGTCTTAAACAGGTGTCTTAAAAGATCAAAGAGGGTATATTTTTGGGCCTCATACTTCAGACGTCTTAATCCTATTTTAGATGTCTTAATCATGATTTAAACGTCTTAAATGAATTTTCAGATATCTTAATCAGATTTCAGACGTCTTAAATATCTTTAAGATGTCTTAAAGCTCTATAGTAAAAATTGAACTTAAGGAGCTTAAGACCTGACTTTTAACGGGTTACTTTCTTGAGTCAAAAGACTCTAAACATGATCGAATAGGTTCATTTTAGGTGTTACCAAGTTGATGCATGAACCTAAAGCCCTTATTTCTCAAATGATCATTCAAAAGAGATCAATCTTACATAAATCCTATGTGTATTCACTTGATCTTCTTTTTGGCTTTAATGTTAATTATTTTTTATGTCAATTCATGAGCCATGCCTTGTTTGAGTCAAATGATTCGCTGTAGCTTGGATTTTACCTATCTTATGCTTAATTTGAAATCATTAGAACTTAAGACTTTTTTATGCATTGTTATCATCAAAATCAATGGTATTAAAACCATTTAGGCCAACAGTTATCGACGTAAGCTGTGTTGAATCGTTTATGTTTATAAACTCCCTTTTTTGGTGTTCTAGCATGTTTTGGATAGATATCACTAGATTTTGTGTTCATGTGGTTCATTTTAGTTTCTTTTCAGATGATTTTTTATTCAAAAGAAGAGTAGATCAAGCGTTTTTGTGTTTTGCTGCATTTTTTCAGTTTGTGTTTGCTCACATATGCTGGGTTGCGTTGTTTAGCATGCTGTTTTTTGGTGGAAGTATGTGTATATAAAACAGTAAGTTGTTACTCTACAACTAACATTTTTGAGCAGTATGATGATACTATTGAGAAATATGGGTTTGAAAAAGCTTATTGACCCTTATTCTTATTTAACAGTATGATGATACTGTTGCACACTATATTCATAATAGTGCGAATGTAGTTGTTGTTGTTGTTGTTTTTTTTTTTTTTTAATATATATATATATATATATATATATATATATATATATATATATATATATATATATATATATATATATATATAAAACAGATGTTGTTACTCTACAACTAACATTTTTGAGCAGTATGTATATTTTGGAATTTATTTTTTTTTTTTCAAAAAGTATGATGATACTATTACCAATTGTTGGAATTTTCAAAAAGTATGTATACTTTGGTATGTATTTGTCAACATTTTTTGTTCTACCAAGAATATGATGATACTGTACTATTTTTGTGCTGTTTAGAAGGTATAAATAGGTTGGGATTTTCTTTCCATAAAGTCACCAGAAAAAATGGAGTCAAATCCCTGATTTTCGGGTAGCAATAGTACAGTGGCACGATGGTAAATAACAAGCAAGTTTAAAATCATGGGATTTTTAGTCTTTATGGGGTTAAAAGGGGTTTTTACAAAACTAATTCTTATTTAGGGCTTATTGTAAAATGACTTTTATACATAAGGGCTATGACCAAAATTCCCTATTTTTTTTGGGGCGTTTGGCCAAAAGTCCAAATTAGCATTCTTTTATAGCGTTAAGTACCACTCAAACAGTTTCTTAAGCCTCAAGCCCTCTAACATATGAACGGACGAAAATGCCCCCCCACTAATACAGCTACTTGACACATTTACCCCCCACCGTATCACAAAAAGCCCTTATATTTGTTTCCCCTTATGTCTGTCTCAGAGAATAAGAAACATCCCCAAAAAGTCGGAGATTGAAATCCTCCAAAGATTGAATCTTTCCATGATTCGCGTAACTTAAGCTTCAACAAAGGTAAGTTTGCATGAGTCACTCTTATTCAAATTTCTGGCTAGATAGTAGAATGAGCTGCTGTCATTACATCGCTGGCGGACGATTATTGAATTCAACTTTGGAGGAAACACTATTTCGACGAGGAAATGGCAGAAAAACGTGAGCTAAATCCCAATAAATGAGGTTCTATATGTATTTGCTTTGAATAGAGCTTAAAGATTCAACCTTTGTAGCTCATATGTATGTACCTTTTTTTTTGTAAATCTCATTTTGTCTACTTGATTCTATGTGTATTGGGGCAAAAATGGTCCCCTCATCAATCCTCTGTGTATGAAATAGTTACTTTGCAAGAGTAACTACTAATTTGCAATTTTGCGCCCAAACAGTTACTTTGCAAGAGTAACTACTAATTTGCAATATTGCACCTAGATGTCACATCAGTTTTGCAAGAGTAACTGCTAAAAATGCCCCCTGTTTGATCCCCAATTCTTGTAAACCAGCCTCAAACCACTGAGAACAAGATTAAATCCCAGAAACAAAATCGAATTCAAATTTGAATTTACCAGGCGATTGTTGCTTGTGATAAACAAGGAAAACCCCATGATTGCCGTGAGAATCTTGGGATACAAACGCTCCTAATTCTTCCTGTTTTTTATGGAAAATGAAAATGCAATAAGAGGGGCAAAAAGAAGATATGTGAACCCGAAAAACCCAAATCTCATGTAAAAATGGTGCGTTTTAGCTTTTAGTGGACTCTTGGCAAAAGAAAATCTTTTGTAGGATTGGAGGATTTATAGCAAGTGAAATTTGGATTTTTGGCTGATTTCTTCGTGTTTTTTTTTTTTTTTCGTGGGTGGCGAGACCATAAAACAAACCAGATACAAAGCAAAGCAAACCAATCAAGGAGACAAAAACTAGAAAAAAAGAAAACGCAAGAAAAACTATACCCAGCACTGAGAAGTAAAAACCCCAATTGGGAATAGGATCTGCTGAAGTTGGGGTCTTCAACTGGAGGCTTAAGTTAACGTTGGATTTCGGACACGTGGAGGATGCCATTTTCTACGGCTGGGATGAGGAAGCTTTCCGATTTGCAGGAGAACGTAACGCCGTTAGCCTTGGATGGAAATCAAAAAGAAAAAACGGCGCAGAGTGAAAATGGCGCTACTGTCATCACTCCAAAACCCTTTCCTTCTGCCATCACAAGCCCTTTCTCTAAGGAGCTGTGCCCTACAAAGGGACACTCCTTCCCCTATTTCTCTGCAGTCATCCAATTGGTCATACGATAAGGGCACTGTCCCTCGATCAAATTTCCCCCAATGCCCTTCGCCAGAAGTCTGACGCACTATGGAGAGGAGGCTTCAGTTTAGGGGTAGACTTGGGATTGTCTCGCACTGGCCTTGCTCTTAGCAAATGCTTCTCCATCCGTCCTCTCAACGGTATTACCCCCATTCTCTCTCTGTTCCTTCCTCTCTCTCTCTCGATATCTATATATATATATAACTTGTGGGGGTTTGTGTTGAGGTTGTTTAGGTTTTGGAGTTACGGGGGCAGAAGCTTGAGCTTCGCCTTCTCGAAATCGCGGAACGAGAGGTACAATTCTCTCTCTCCGTCTCTCTCTCTCTCTCTCTCTCTCTCTCTCTCTGTCTGGCATTGGAGTTGAATGTTGAGCACAATTGCGAGAGTCATGATTCGGGTTATAGATTGAGCAACAGCTCATTGCATGATGCATTTCTGTTGTTCGACATGATTTCTGAATGAAAAGATTGATTGGCTTGTGATGGCAGAAGGAAAGGGTTTTGGAGCGATGAGAGTAGCGCCATTTTCACTCTGCGCCGTTTTTTCTTTTTGATTTCCATCCAAGGCTAACGGCGTTACCTTGTCCTGCAAATGGCAAACCTTCCTCATCCCAGCCGTTGAACATCCTCCACGTGTCCGAAATCCGACGTTAACTTGAGCCTCCATTTTAAGACCCAACTTGAGCAAAATCCCAGGCCCAATTTTTGTGAGAGAGACCTTTCTGTGACAGGAGCAGGGCAATGGCCATCTCACTTGCCAACCCCACTTTCTTATTCTCCAAACCCTCACTCTTCCTCCGAAGACATTGCTTTAGGAGAAGCTTCACCTTGTCTATACCTTTCTCTTCTTCTGCTTCTTCTTCTTCGTCTCTTTCTTCTGCTGTTTCTACGGATAAGTTTCGCAGTCAGAAGTGGAGACAACCAGTGGTTTCAGTACTCGAGCTTGGTGGTGTCAAGATTGTCAGACAGGGTAAATTACCCACCTCTCAAAATCGTCTTTTTGTGGTCTGGGTTTGGATCAATGTTGAATTTTCTGTTAATAATGTTGTGGGTATTCTGTGCAATTGCAATTCGTGTACTGGAGTTTGCATTTTTTACACATCTGAGTTATTCCAATTTCGAATTTGAATTTTTTCACTCCAATTGTCTTGCATTCTGTCACGTATACTGTTTTGGGTATCTGGTACAATACGATTTTTTTCAATTATAAACTGGTTTCAAATTTGGATAGTGGGGTTGTTGGGTTATTTTTAATTGTGTGTTTCTGTTATACTGTTTGGGTATTAGGTGCTATCAAAATTCGTGTGATGGATTTCTTGAAACTCGTGGATTGAGTTGATTTATTAGGTAGTAGCGTTTGTGTAAATGACCCAATAAAAAGCATCCATGATTCGATAGGTGCTCTTTCAACAAATATTTGCATTTTTCAGTTTTAGTGTTTGGAATATTTGGTAACATGGAAATCATGTATGGGTTACTTGATCCTTAAATTTGGTTTATCTTATTTGGATATTGGTTTTATTTATTTATTTATTTTTTAATGGATGGTCCAATAGGTGTTGTTCTAATGTTCTGGATACGATTTTAATGAAGCTTTGGATTCAACTTTGAATTATCACAATTTCTCTGTTATATGGTTTTGGGTGTTTTGTGCAATTGGAATTCATGTGTCTTTCTTCCTTTTTTTTTCTATATTAATTTTGTTGATTCGTTTCATATTTGGATAATGGGGCTTGTAGATGTGGTGAAGGATGACCCTACAAACAATGTCCCGGATTCAATTTTTTCAAAACTTGGAATGCAACTTCATAAGAGGGATCAACACCCACTTGGGATTTTGAAGAATGCAATATATGATTACTTCGACACCAGTTACTCGAACAAATTTAATAAGTTTGATGATCTCTGCCCAATAGTTTCTGTTAAAGAGGTATGACTGTGCATGCTTTATGAAAATTGTTATAAACATTTTTTTTTTCCTGTGCCCGTGTTGCTCATATATGTGTTTGATTATCAGTTTTCTGATGTGGTGTTTGATTTTTTGTTCTGTTATTATTTACTGCCTTGATGTTTATTTCTTGGGTTATAGTCCTTGTTCTTAATGTTTAACCTCGAAGAAAGCTTGACAGTAGAGTTTGCATCTGATGCCAATTTATTTGCTGGACAATATAATTAGTAGGAACTCTAGCACCCAAGCTAAAATCGCAAAGAATCCTGCAAAGGAATCCAGTTTGTAAGGTTTGGTTAGAATATTAAATATTTCCAGCTTTTTTCTACCAATGTTGTTTAGTAAAAAAGGTAGTGTGAATCTGGAGTTTATAGGTTGAAAAAAAGGGCTAGTTGCTTATAGTGACCCTTTTAGCTAAATATTTTTCTTTGAACTTACCTTTTAAATTAACAAGAATCCAGGATGTTTGTACAGAATAAGTGAATAATAGCCTGTCGTTTGCAAACTTTGGGGAAAAACTTGTTCTCCTCAATTAACTATGAGTCCATCCAGCAATGGTCAAAGGAAGAGGTGAGGGGTCCAATCCTATATTAACCTTTGGAAAAAGCCACAAGAATGAGATGAGAGAGTGTTGATGTAGACAGCTTGGTCACGTGCATCTTATGCTACTGACAGAATGAACAAGAGTTATTCGATGCAAGTTGAAAGTAATACAAGGACTGGAGGAATATCTTAGAAAATGTTGGTTGAGGTGGGGACATGAGGGATATGATTTAACGGGGGATATGATCTAGGCAGAGTTAAATGGTTAAATTGGATTCATGTAGCTGTCCCTAAGTATTTGGGATATAGGGAAATTTTGAGTTTACTTGCGGGAGAAAACAATAACGAGATCTATCAAGAAAAATTGATGATGCCGAGGGAATATTGGTTTCCAACCACATCTCCATACCCAACCTTTAGAGAAGGTATAACAGGATTTTCCATTTGTGATTGTCATATGCCTCTTCCAAGTTGATTTGCATTATTAACGCTACCCCTTTTTTCTGACTCAAAGCATTTATTGGTGATTAGGACATTAGCAGGTATCTGCATTTGTATAACGTCAATGTTACTTGCTGTATGGTTCATTATGGTGTATTTAGCAAGTATGTGTGGCACTACTACCTTGGATTGTGGTGTGATGGAGTTAAGCTGACTTATGGATTAGCTGTAAACTTATAATGATATAATTTTTTATTCTTTTCTTCCTAGTACTGGGTTTATACTTTTGGAATAGGGAAGGTATTTGATATAATTTAGGTTTCAATTTTTTCAAACTTGGATATATGATATATCATTAAATTTAGCATTAAGTGACTCATTAGAATGTGAAAAAGGGCAATTAATGTATTTAGCATGAACTATGAAATATGCAAGGTAAATGTGTGAGGTACTGAGATATGAATTTATGGATTCTTATCTTGTTTTTATTTCTTTTGTTTTGGTTATTCAGGTGGAATTCTTGTTCTCCTTTGTAATCTTTCGGTTTCTTTATTAATAAAATTTATATGTTGTTGCTGATTCAAAAAAAAAAAAAAAAAAAAAAAATGATAGAAGAGGAACTTATCAAGTTCTAGCTTAGGAAAACTTTCCCTGCAAGTTGCCATGTTCCTCCCAAAAATTTCAAATTCATTAAACCAATAAAGCATTACATATTTTTAGACGAAGGTGAAATCTGTCAAATATTAACAAAAATGGCCAAAAGGTCGAGTACAAGTGAAGGATGTTGGGAAATACCACATCCCACATCCCACATCATCTAAATCTAAAATTTGATATGACTTCATATACTTGTTTGGGCCTTCCACCTAATAACTTAGGCTTTTAGGTTGGAAACTTAACATGGTATCAGAGTATGTTGTTTTTGGGCTATTTCGTTTGTGAGCCCATCTATGTTGTCCACGTGACAGGTTTTGTCTTGTTAGGCTTGCATGTGAGGGAGAGTGTTGGAATCTACCACATCCCACATTGGTTAAATATAAAATTTGACATGATTTCATATACTTGTTTGGGTCCTCCACCTAATAGCTTAGGCTTTTGGGTTGGAAACTTAACAAAGTATAGAAGAAATCAAGCAAGGCGGCAAGGCCACACAAAAAGAAACTATCCAGAAACTAAAAATATAGTTTGCCTCCCACCAAAAAAAGGGTGAGCATCAATGAAAAAGAAATCATAGAAAGAATCTCCAAGCTTAGATACTATTAGTTCCTCATTATCAAATTAATTTGTTTCTCTCTCTGAATTTTATTTATTTATTTATTTTATTTTTATAATAATAAAAGAAAAAAAGAGAGGAAGAAGATGTAGGGGGCCTGATCTCCAAATTAGCTTACTATTCTTCCTCACAGTTGTAAATCACTAAGTCACAAAGAGATCTTTCACCATCCTTGGCATCACCTAAGTGCTGCCTAGTCAAGGAAAAAAGAACATACCAGAGCTCCTTTGTTTCTGGAAAATGAAGGAAAAGGTGATCCATTGAATCCTCACTTTTTTTGCACATATATCACTGATTTGGGATCGCCCATCCCCTCCCCTTATATTATTATTATTATTATTTATTTTTATGTAGATGATCAATCGTTAAGAACTTATATCTGGTGACCATCCATCGTACTAAGAAAAAAAAAAACAATAACGCCACACCCTTTTTCACTGGAAATTCTCCTTCATCATCTCTCAAAAGCTTGTGATACTTTAACTGAGAACAACCCCTTAGCAGACCACTTGAAAACCACCAAATCCTCATTCTCCCTAATTATATCTATTGAATAAAGCTTTCAAAAAATAACCCCACCTCCTCCAATTCCCAATCTTGGAATGCTCTTACAAAAGTTGGATCCCAATGCATACCACTCTCCATCCAAACCGCATAATCTGCCTTCCTGCTTCCTTATTGATTACCTTAGAAAACAAATCCAAAAACTCTTCTAAAGTTGTATTGGCACACTAAGCATCGTTCCAGCTTTCTTCCATTCCCAACATTGAAACTCAAACTGGTTTAAAAATTCTCATAATCTTTCATGATAGATTTTAAAACTCTGACCTTGTAGGACTCCTCACATCCTTGCAACTCCAATTAGGTAAATAAATCTAGAGATTTTCAACTTCAACCTTTTTTTTCCCTTTTTTTTTTTTTTTTTTTTTTTTTTTTTTTTTTTTTTTCAATTTCCATTTTTTTATTATTTATTTTTTGACACTATCTTTCCTTCCCACTCACCACAAAAATTACAGAAAAGGAGGGGGGTGTTGGAAAGAGTAATCTTATCTAGATTGAATGAGAGGAATGATGGATGAGCACTTGGTTAGTTGGTTCATAAATTCTAAATAAAGCTTAAAACAATATAAATTAGTTCAAATTCATCCACATGGACAAATACTTATAGATTTAGTTAATTATTGGGGACGATTTATTTATTTGTTTTTTTAAATGCCATGCTATGAAACTATGAAGCATGGATACTTCAAAAGAATCAAAGCGCCCAATGAATCCCGTATCGTATCCGTATTAGATACGATTTGCCTAGGATACTCCCTGATACGTATGTGATACTCTTCGTACGTATCGGAACAATAACACGCATTGCCACATCATCATATACTTGTCGGATACACCTCGGATACGCTTGGGATTCTTTTAACGTTAGTTTGTAATTATGTATTTTTAAATTTACCAAAAATAAACGGGGGTAAATTTAAAAATACATAATATCCATATTTTGATTGAAACAATAAACCCATTTTAGTTCTCTCATCTTAGTTCTCTTTCCACTATCTCTCTTAGGGCAACCATTGTAGAGCAATAGAGCTAAATGGCTATTTTGTAATGTTAATGTCATCTTAGTTTTTTTTTCTATGAATGATGAACATGGTTGGAGCTTATGGATGTGTTCTTTGTACATTTATTCTTGCATATTAATTGATTTTGTAGATGTTTCAAACTTTTTTTATGTTTATTATTGATATTTTAGATCAAATAGTAATATTAATAAATTTATTTATTAATGTATCCCCACCGTATCGTATCCTACATTTTAAGAATTGCCGAATCGGTGTATCCGTATCGCATCGTATCCATATCCCGTATCTTTTATAAAAAAAAAAATCGTATCCATATCCCATATCCATATCCATGCTTCATAGATATGAAATATGAATGAAGAATGCAACCATGAAAGAAGTGGAGGCCTCTAAATTGTAAAGTCCCAGCCATGAAACCGCCAAATTGATGTGGAAAGAACCTGACTTAGTACAACTCTTTTTTTTTTTTTTTGATTGGCAACAGAAAAAATTCCAGCCATGAAACCCCCAAATTGATGTGGAAGGAACCTGACTTATTATTTTTCTTGCTCTTCTTTATTATTTTCTTTTACCCTCAATAGGACTTCTCATCCTATTTGTAACTTTTTTCTCTCTCTTATTTCTAATAAATTTTTCTGTTGCCTATCAAAAAAACAAAAAAAAAAAGAAAAGAAAAAGGAACCTGACTTAGTACAACTCTATCTCCTTATTAAAATTTCTACTTTTAGATGTTTCACTGGATTGTAATACTTCAACAATTCCAACACCATATCTCATTACATGACCCTAAATAGTAAAGAGTAGGAAAATGTCTTCATAAAGAGCTATCAAAGCTATATATATATTGGTCTAGAATCACAATTGTTTTCCATTTCCAACTAGCAAACCAATTATGTTGTAAAAGCATTTCAAATAGTTTAAATTATTTTTCAGAACTCTAGATCCATTTGATTTATGACCTTCCAAGTATATAGTGGAAGATCGAAATACTTTGTTGGTCACCATTTCATGAATCATAGGTACATCACCATGTACTGAAAAAATATCAATTTTGCATAAGTCGAACTTTTGGACAAGTAACAACTTCAATACATTAGACTTTGCATCTAAAGGCTTTTCCACCAACCGTGAATGTTGAGAGGAGAGTGGCTGTCTTGCCTAGGCATTCTAGATCCTTGAAACACTCTTTGGGCACTCTATTAAGCATAAGGGGGAATAAAACAGAAGAACACTACTGTCATGCCCTGAATTTCTAAGCATGATTAACAAAACTGTGTTCAAGTTTATGAGCTCCATAAGAAATAAAACTCTTCAAAAATGAATTTCATTTGAAATTACAAATATTGTACAGCTGTGAGAATGGTGGCTAACTAAAAAATCATCAATATTTCATTGGTAAGATAAAATTACATCAACTTTATACAAATAAATAATAAAATAAATCAACACAACAATCTATCCAATTCTTGACCACTCTTCTACCACATGCCTCCAAGGATGATGACCTGATAAGTTATTGGGGTGAGCGAAAGTGCCCAGTCGGAAATCTAATTCCTATACAATAAATAATGTTTCAAATATCACATGAAATACACACATTTGTATCCAAAAATAATAGGTCAACAAAATAATACGAATTCCAAATCATACATCTCAAATATCAATTCATGATCAATAATAGTTCAATCTCCAAATATTTTTACCATCACATTTCTTGACATCAAATAATACCACTATCGATATTTATCACCCTACACAAATCAAATCTCAATATAATAATCATCATTCATTGTACAAGAATTAAACCCCCTACCTATAATTGTTGTCAATTCAAAGCCTCCATCACCGGCTAATCACATGTGAGGAGAACAATTAAAAACTCATAAAGCAATCTCTCTCCATTTCCCTCAGCTTCCTCTTTGTATCACAACCTCTTCCTTTCTTTACATCGAATCCACATATAATATGGTATTTATAGTAAATAAGAAATTCTAAGCCCAATAACATGACCCAATCCATAAAATTGCAAAATAATAATAATAATTACCATTTATATCACAAAATAACATTCTGGCTTTCCAATTAAATCCCAATGAAGCGTATAATAATTGTCAGGGATGTTACAACTAAAATGGATGCGATGCCTTCCGTATAGTCTAAAATCCTAGATGGACAAAGCTTGGGTGATTTAAGTTCCAATTTACATGATTCAAGACCATCTGGAAATCAGTTAAAAAACCACGCAGAGCATGCCACTTCCAATTTTAACACCCATGTGTTCATTAGCTGTGAGAACACTATTAGTAATCTATGTCCTATGGACAAAGGGCCCATTATAATAGTTATAATGGACAGCATGATGGATCTTAAACCTACTAGCCAGCAACTCAATAATAATCAATAGGCATGGATATGGTGCTATTGGGCATGATAAGCACTTATTGTCTGAATGGACAATGATTGTATTACCCTTATTGACTTATAGGAGAACAAGTTAGCAATGATCATGTAGGAACTCCTCAGTGTTGTGAAAATCAAATCAAACTGTAAAATTGTAAGTAGTGAGATAAGATTTCAATCAGGATTTATATAGTTTAGATAGTATATATTCCAAAAAAATTAAGAGACCAACATTTAGAAGCATACTTTGGTTTATACTCAAGATAGATAGTATTAAGTTTACAGTGCATACGAGGGATCTCCCCCACATCCTGTAAATGGATATGGCTTGGTCACACTGAAGTGTGAAAAACAGACAAATTCAGGCAAAGAACCGAAAAAAAAAAAAAAAAAAAAAAGGGGGGGGGGGGGGAATGAAAAAAGACTAACAGAGGTAAAAGCCCAAACCCACGGTAGTAGCTTAGGGTAATTCAATATCAATCATTCTTCAACATACTTCTAGAACACCCCCCTTCCCCCCTAATTTTTCCCTGGTCTGTAAAATATTTAAAGAAGAAACACAACCGAAAAATAGTGTTTGGTTGTTTTCTTCACTATGAAAACATTTACATCCACCCTATAATTCTAGCATTTCTGTCTTTTCACAGCCTTATAGGATGACAAATGGAGCAAGATTTCAAATCATCTTCTTCTTCTTCATTTATTTATTTATTTTATTTTTTTTGGGGGGGGGGGGGGGGGGAATATGAACGGGGGCGGAGGCATGTGGGGCTGTGGGGGAGGGGGCGGCTGGCCCTTCTCAACTTAAAAAACAAAAAAAAATGTTATTAATTCAAAATTTCTCTCGTCTTGTTGTTGTTAAGTAGGAAATTAATTGCAAGAGTTGTAGTCAATTGATTTTTTTGGTATTTTAAATTAGTATAAAATTCTAAAAATCAACTAAATTTTGGCCTCCCCTGAATCAAATCCCTAGCTCTGCCATGAATATGAAGGACAAAAACCTCAATATATGATCCCAGAGGAGCTCACTTAAGGAAATAGGGAAACCCATGTCATCCTGAACCACGAGAAATTGAGATACCAAATGATTAATGTGAACTTGAAATAGATGAAAAGATGGTCCACTTTTTCATTCAAAGCAGGGCACATAAATTATGTGTTAGTAATCATCGACCCTCAAGGTTGAGTTGATCAACAATGAGAAATTTCTCACACATTGTCTGCACAAAGAATGATACTTTAGATGGAACATGACAGCAGCAAATGGCTATATCTTCCCGACCCTCAAATGGGATATACAGTTCTGCCTCATGGAATTTGTCACTTGTGAAAGTTAGGTCTTCTTAGCTTCTTCCTTGGGCCTGTAGCCCTACTGTTTAGCTACCACAATATCTCCTCAAGGTTAGCAATTCTAGAAACATCGTGTCTTGCCTCTTCCTACAGTCTCATGATGGATGTCTCTCCTGCAATTGCTCCTTGGTAGAGTTAGAGGATACCTTCTCGGATTCTTTTTCATTTCTTCAGAAAGTATAGACAAGAAATAGTTGTATATCACCATAATTGAAGTTTTGCCAAAAAAAAAGGGAAAAAGAAAAAGAAAAAGAAAAAGAGAAGTATGAAGTATAATAGAAACCTACTGACAAAGTAAAATGAGAATAGATTAAGTCTCTTTAACTGGTCGTAGAGCAAAGGTGCCATTTTGAAAAGAATGGCTCCACATTTTCCACTAGATGTCTTTGGATAAAATCTTGCAAGATTTAATGAGCTTTTTGTTTATGTTTTTTTTTTTTGTTAAAGGAGGGCCCACTGGGCCCTTCCCCCGCTCCCCCTCTACACACGCACCTAGGAGGAGTTGAAACCACAACCTCCCAAAACCCTCCTTCTTAAAAGTGTAGACATGCCACTTGGGCAACTGCCCCATTTACTTTTGGTTTTTGATAGACAACATTGATTTAATGACTTTGTCATAAAGAGAACATAAATTCTCGGTTTGTAAAAGAGAAAATAATGATAAAAATCTTGTGTGATATGATGAATTGGTCTTAATTTTTAATTCTTTTAAGAGTTCTGTGTACATTCTTGTGATGGTAAATCTACTTCTTGCAGAATTTTGATGATGTCTTGGTTCCTGCTGATCATGTGAGCAGGAGTTATAATGATACATACTATATTGATTCTCAAACTGTTTTGAGGTGCCATACAAGTGCTCATCAAGCTGAGCTGTTGAGGAGTGGATACACTCATTTCCTTGTAACTGGAGATGTTTATCGTAGAGATTCCATTGACTCGACTCATTACCCTGTATTCCATCAGGTTCTTATCTCTGATTCCCACATTGATGGTTCTATGGATTAGTTTATTAGAGTTCTTCTCTTTATTTAATCTGGTCTATTCGTTTCTTGACTGTGCAGATGGAAGGGGTTCGTGTTTTTTCTCCAGATGATTGGGAGGCATCTGGCATGGATGCCACATCTTATGCAGCTGGGGATTTAAAGAAATGTCTTGAGGGTTTGGCACGCCACTTATTTGGTAAACTTAGAGCAAGCTCATCTTAAGCTTAATCATATCAATTAGTGCCATAGTGACAAAAATGGGATTTTGTAATTATTCGTCATGTTGAATAATTCAGAATTCAGAAAATATTGTGAAAAGGTCGGGAAAAAATGAAAGAACGAATAGGTTTGGAAAAAGCAGTTCATATTAGGGGGGGAAAAAAAAACTCATATATATATATATATATAAAGTTTTGATCATGTGTGGGATATCCTGGATATCCCGTAAAATCATAGCTATCTGTGAGTGACATGCGCGTGTCATCCATGGACAGCCATGATCGAACGGGATAGATATATATATATATATATAGATATATAGATATAGATATATATATATGTTGGAAATATACCACATCCCACATCGATTAAATATCGAGTTAAGCATGTCTTCATATACCTGTTCGGGCCCTCCACTTATAAGTTTAGGATTTTAAGTTGGAAACTTAACATGGTATCAGAGCATGTCATTCCTGGGCCCGTTTCGCTCGTGAGCCCGTCTTTATTGTCCACGTGACAGGCCATTTGAATCTTGTTAGGCTTGCACGTGAAGGGGAGTGTTGGAAATATACCACATCCCACATCGATTAAATATCGAGTTAAGCATGTCTTCATATACCTGTTCGGGCCCTCCACTTATAAGCTTAGGCTTTTAAGTTGGAAACTTAACAATATATATATAGACACGCATAAATATGTCATTCTAGAGTTGAAGCAAGAACTTTCAGAATAGTTATGCAAGTAGTTTGCAACATTTAAGATTTTTGTGAAGAGTAATTCATGAATTACCTAAGAAGATGCTATGAAATACAGGCTTGGTACAGCCAATGAATTGTTTGAGCATAATTTTGGACTTAGTAAAAAAAGTCTGAATTTTTATTTATTTATGTATTATTATTATTATTTTTCAGAATTCTTGTTATCAGTTGGAATTAAGATATATTGTTTTTTGAATCTCGTTGAGCAAATCTGTTGAAATTTCAGGTGCCGTGGAGATGCGCTGGGTCGATACATATTTCCCATTTACCAATCCATCATTTGAACTTGAGATATATTTTCAGGTATGCAGCTGATTGTGATTATTTCTACATTTTTTGGGGAAGAATTATTATTATTCTAATTTTCTAAATATTAACTGAGTTTAAATCTGTTTGGAAACACATCAAACTGGTGTGAAATGCAAACACTGAGTGTCACACACCGACTTGAATTCTGCTAAATGTATTACCAATGATATTACTTTCTTTTTTTGTTTTAATGGTTATTGCCCTAGATATAACAGCTGGCAGTAAAGCTAATTCATGCCATTAATATCCCTCTTTTTTGTTTTTAAAATGTTATTTATTTATCCAAAATAAAAGTAGTAATATTAATTACATGAGTAAGCTTTGTGCCTGCTGTGGTTTCTAGGACACTTTTCTTTTTTTGATGAAGTGAAGTTTTATTAAAAAATGGAAAAGGCAAAAATGCTTAAGTACAGTGAGGTATACAAAAGGCCCTGAGAACAGGCTACAATCAAAGTACACTCGTGCTCATTAGGGTGTTGGAAATAATCAAAGTACACTTGTGCTCGTTTGTCCAACTCCAGTTTAGACCCATGCAAAATATGTCCACCTCTCCTTCACTCCTGTTGTGGACTACTGGACTTACAGGATCTTTTATAGTTTTTTTCTTTCCTCATTATATTTAATTTATAGTGTATGAATGCTCAAGGACACATATTTTGTAGTTTATTTATAAATTTATATTTATTTTGTAGTTTATATGGTGTGGTATATTTGTGATCAAGTGGAACTGTCAAGGAGGCTGTCCTAGTAGTCCAGCAGCTATTCATCGTAGTTTGGGGATAAAGTGTCATTTTACCGTAGTTTGGGGATATAAGTGTTATTTTACAATTTTATACCTTATAAATATGGCTGATAGTTTTTGGCAGTTTTCAAGAATATTCATTTTGAATAGAAATTGTAAAGAACTCTCCGGCTCTTTTTTTCTATCTAGAACAAGGATTCTTCAGATTTTCCTTCAATTTTTCCACAATATCTCTCTTTCTTGCACTGGTGAAATGTTGGTGAGATTATATTATTATATTATGGCTAAGGTATTAAATCTTGTTTCAACATGTCGTTTTAGTCATCCCAAAATAAGAAACATTTCGAGAAAAACTGAAGAAATGGTGAAATTTTTTGGAATCGCATGGGTTTGCAAGAATTGACCAAAAAGAGTTTATTATATGTCAAGATAAGTGTATTAAATGATTAATTGAATACATTTTATGCATCTAAACCCATCCAAACTAGAAAAAATTGCATAGGAATTAGGGAGATAATGTGCTAATTCGAATTAAGTCCTCAAAATAGTGCCAAACAGTTCTTCGGAGTTAGAAAAACAAGTAGGACAACTAACAATATTACACAAGAGTACTAACTAAGACACAAAGAAATAGCAATTTAGTTTCTAACCAAAAGTCACATTCAGTATGTTGATAATTTTCTCCAATATGTTGATAATTTCCTCCAGTATGTTGATAATTTTCTCCAATTCGCTTGCAATGCTTCCATCCGATCTCTCTCTCTCTCTCTCTGTGTAATTTTTATTTTTCTGAAGTAAACATTTTATTAGAGAAAGGAAAAGATATAAAAATTGTCTCTCTCTATCTGTCTCTCTCCCGCCCCCCAACCACCCCCCCCTGGCCCGCCAGTTGATACCACATTCTTCTCCTTTGTTGCCATTTTAGTTCTGCACATTTTGTGAGTACATATATTAATCATTAGTAAAGACTTATAGTAATTACTATATTTGTGTTATTTTTATTTTATATCATATGATAAAAAAACTTCTTAATTTTTACCCCCAAAAAAAAAAAAAAAATTCTTAATTATTTTTATTATACTTTCTAATATATATATTTTAATTTTGTTATAAATTTTTATATAATTTATTATTAATGTTACTATACATAATAATATAAGATATTATTACTTCTAAGTTTATAAATATGTATTTATCATTTTATTATGCATTTTATTTGTTATTTTTATATAAATTATAATTTATTTCTAGTATTTTTGATATACATTATAATACAAAATCTTGTAGATTAAAATATAAGTTCTTATTTTAAGTGTATTAATCATTATACTTCCAATTAAAAACTTAAAGTATCTTTATAGGGTCGTGTTTGACTTAAGTCAATACTTAGCCAACTCAAGTTGAATAAAGGTATACTTGGTGTGAACCTTCTCGACTCTTGATTGTGATTGATGATGACAAGGCAATGGTGAGAGCATGGTGACAACAACGGTGCAGGTTAGTCCATAGATCTTAGTTCTCTCTCATTCTTAGATCTTCTCTCTCTTTCTGTCCCTCCCTCTCTTCAATTCTCTCTGTCCAATCATGCATATTTTGATGGAACAAAATCTATACCAAATTATCTGACTTTTTAGAGATCCCTGACGACTTGTTGAAACACACAGTTATTTGTGTGAGACGATCGAAACGTTTTGAAATTGCTCGAGACGTTAAAATTTCTCGTTTCTTCAATGGTTTACTTTTGGTGGTTTACGAAATTGAGACGTCGTGCAAAATGCATGAAACAAAATGAAATTTAGTTCCTTGATTATGGCCAGCATTATTTTAACTTAAGTATCAGAGGCAAACTGATAGACACACATTCCACTCTTATGCAGACAATCTCTCTCTCTCTCTCTCCCTCTCACATACACACACACATTGGTGCGTGCGTGCACACACACACACACACACAAATATATTGATGAAGTAAGGAGTTTCTTAATATGCAAAAGGTATACATGAGGTATACAGAGTATTCCGGTTCTTCCCAATCAAAAGGAAAACATGAAGTAAAAAACAAAGGCCTGTACTCTATATTATAAGTTTCTCCAAATAATCATCAAGAGGGACTTGGCGCCAAGAATTGTTAGTCTCCCCATTTAAAAGGAAGTTCAGAAATACAAATAGAAGGAATAGATTTCCTCCTTGGTAAAAACACAAAAGCTATACATGCCTCTACCAAAAGAAAGCCAAAACTATACTATACCAAAAATTATACCCACCCCAAAGCTATACAAGAGAAATTACCAAAAGCTATACCCATCCCAAAGCTATACAAGAGAAATGGTGTAATTGACAACAAAAACAACTTCAAATAGGAAGAAAAGGCCCCCTTAAAGATTTAAAAGTAGAAGCCCTACTTTTGGCTAGCTCATCTGCCTTTCCATTAACTGATCTTGCCACGCAAAAAAGCTTCAGAAACAGTATTACTAGCTTTGTCAAGAATCTCGGAATGATGGACACAAATCTCTAAACTTCCATCCATTTGTTTCTCACAAAACCAATAATTGAAGAAGCATCCCCTTCCATGAAAATTTGAGATAAACCTAGGATTGAAGCCTTCTTCATACCTTCTAACAAAGCTAATAATTCCACCTTTAAGGCAATGCCTTTGCCAACCAGGCGAGAGAATGCTAAAATAACCTCCTATCTAACATCTCTAAAAACATCCCCTATACCTAACTGACTATGATTATCCAAGGAGCAGCCATCGAAGTTAAATTTGATGTCCCCTCTAGGAGGAGCTTTTGAAATCAGAACATACTATAACACATGCTTCTTCAAGGAACAAATTGAAATCCAATCTCTGCGAATATCCCTGAAGGAGATACCCTGAAACTCCTTGGTCATAGAAGCCCATAAAGATGAAGATGATAGAAAAACAAATCCATCCCGAGTAGTCTCCCTCGAAGAGTACTTATCCTAAAAAATCTGAGCATTTCTTTCCGACCAAAGCACCCAAAAAATAGCCATCTTTTTGTAGGACCAATGAACCCGTCCCCCCTCCTTTATACCACATCCTTCGTAGTGCGCCTCCACCATTGATCTAGCCTCCAAAGGGGAAACCCGTGAAACCCCATGCAAACAAAACAAATGCAGCCAAATCCATAGAGCTAATGGCAATGAAGGAAACAAATGATTCACAGATTGTCCATTCCTTTTACACATCACACAAATGTCAGGGCATAGCATCATAAGGCCTTTTGGCCTTTTAGATTGAAGGTTTTCACTAGTGTTGACTCTTTTGTGGGTACCAATGAAGCGAAAGATTTCACCTTTTGAGGGAACCCTAGCTTACCAAATAAACTTATCTAGAGTTAAAGAAGTGTTCTTATTAAGATTTTGAAGAGCTTTAAAGTAGGATTTGTAGGAAAACTGCCCGTCGCTCTCTAGGCACCAACATGTATCATCTAGAGTGGATGGTGAGATATGCACATCCTCCAGAAGACTGAGTTAAGAAGCAAGGTCTAAGATTTCCAGCTTAAACAAGTTTCTCTTGTAACTAATGCCTTCTTGATGTAGGACGAATAGGGGAGATATCAAAGGTTGAAGGTTTGTAGACTTTGTAGATGGTTTGGGGTGGGATTTGGGTAAGGATTGTAGGTTGTATGCGGCTGGAATTTTAGGAAAAAGCTGCTGGAATTTCTGGACAGCAGTGAGTTCAAGGCCTTGTGGTGGTCTTTGAAGGCTTGGGATGTTAGGATGAAGGATTGATGGTTGGAGAAGGGTGTGTTGGGTTAAAATACTTGTTGGAAATTATAAAGAAAGGAGGAAAAGGAAAGATAACTACTAGCCTCACCAATAGGGTCCTAGGAATCACTCTTAGTGAGAAGGGCATCACACCTCCTTAAGGATTGAGAGAAAACTCACAACCAATAGCAATTGTAGTAAATATCATTCATTGATTTAAAATCTGCTATTACATGCCTTTATAAAGGGCTAAAAGAAAAAGAAACCTCTAAAACAAGTTAGCTTCCAAAACAAGACAACTTGGAGACCAAGTAAGCTTCCAAGAGAAGTTAGAGGACTTGGACTACACCAAAAAGAAGACCCAACTAAATAACCCAAATAGAAAGTCCAAAAAGTACAGCCCATAAATTCCTCAAACTTAACTAAACCTAATTATGCAAGGCTCCAAGTGGGGTCCACATCATCTAACATGTGCCAAATCAAGGCTTGGGCCTTAGAACCCTCGTTGCCATGCCTTTTACACACTTTTACAGGCTGTTGCCACTGATCTCCATCACTTCTTTCATAGACTTTTTATATTCTTCTCCAACTTCATTGGCTGCTAGAGCAATCCATGATAAAAGCACATTGAGCTTGTGGAATATCATTGTGGATGAACTTACGAGTTACGACCACTAGAAAGGACCTTAATGATGAACTAGTACAAATTAGAAACCATGTTGATGGCTCTAAAGTCCTGAATGGATATTGATCTATTTTTCTTAGGGATTGACACAATGAAGGTGGAATTGGTGCTTTTGTTAATCACTCCGCTTGAATGAAAGTCCTCAAAAACTTTCAACAAATCTTCTTTCATAATGTCCCAACAATTGTGATACATAACCATGGAAAACCCATCATGACTCGAAGTTCTCTCCTTCTTCATGCCAAATATAGCATCTTTTATTTCTTCTTCCTCAAATGGTCTTTCAATACAAAGGGCATTGGGGTGCAATAAAAGACTCTATTAAATCCTTTCTACCCCTACCTTGCCCCTCTATCGAGGAATAGAGAGGAGAGAAAAAATGAACAATCCATTCGAAATGAGCTTCGGTTCTTCCAAACTAGAACCATCTTCTCCCTCCAAGGTCTAGTCTTAATTAAATTCTTTCTTCTCCTCTCCAAAGCCAACTTATGGAATGATTTTGTATTACCATCCCCTTATTTACCTTACTTGACTTTGGATTTTTGCTTCCAACTAACCTTCTCTCTTATGTTGATGAGGTCCTTGATCTTTGTAGGACAACTAGATGTTGAAGGTCAAACAGTAACATTTGTTGGTGGCAAGGGAGCCATAGTAGTGGTTTGTGGGACCAAAAAGGGTACTTTGTACATTATCTCAAGTACAAGAGATATGATTGTAGTTTCTAATGCAAGAGTTGATATAAACCTATGGCACTGCAGGCTAGGTCACATGAGCGGAAGGGGGATGAAAGTGCTCTTGCTGAAAGAGTAACTAGTAGAACTGAAGTCTGTTGAATTTGATGTGTGAAAGTTGTATTCTTGGGAAGTAGAAAAGGGTCAATTTCTTGAAAGGCGGTAGAACACTAAAGTTTGAAAATTTTGAGCTGGTACACAGACTTGTTGGGGGGCTTTCCTTGTTGTGTCCCTGTAGGTTTGTAGTATTTACATTACTTTCATTGACGACTTGAGCAGAAAGGTATGGGTTTATTTTCTAACATGTAAATCAAAGACTATTTGAGACTTTTAAGAAATGGAGGGCCATGTTTGAGATTGAAACATGCTTGAGAGTAAAATTTTTGAGGTCAGAGAATAGAGGAGAATACATAGATGGAGGGTTCAGAGAATTTTGTGTTGCGAATGGAATTAACGTGGACCGTAGTTCCCTTGGATTGTAGAATACTTGAAGAGGTTTGGAGCAGAAAGGAGGTAAAATTTTATTATTTGGAAGTTTTTGGATGTGTAGCTTATGTTCACATTGATTCTGATGCTTGTAGTGACCTAGATGCTAAGTCCAGAAAATGTTTCTTTATTGGCGATGGAGATGAGGCTTTTGGTTATCGGTTTTGGGATGATTAAAATCAGAAAATCATTAGAAGTAGAAATGTGATTTTTAATGAACATGTTTTGTACAAGTATAGGTCAAGTGCAGAATTTGTTGTTACAAGGCGAGAATAAAGAAGTTTGATTTTGTTGCTTTTTAATGAATAGGTTATGTACAAGGATAGGTCAAGTGCATAATATGTTGTTACAGGCCAGAACCAAAGAAGTCTGAGTTTGTTAACTTGGATGAATTTTGAGAGTATCGTGTAGAATAGGGGTTAGGAAAATAATGAGAATCTAGACCCACAGGTAGAATAGTGTACACCCATAGCTGTTGTCCGAACTTCTTCCAGAAACATTAGACTTCCACAACCTTTCTCACCATCCCTGTTCTATATTTTGTTAACTGGTAGTGGTGAGCTGGAGAGTTATGATGAAGCTTTGTTGGTTGAAAATTCAACCAATTAGGAGTTAGCTATGAAGGATAAGATGGACTCACTGATAACAAATCAGTCATGGGAAGTAACTGAACTGTTAGAAGGAGAGAGCTTTATATAACAAATGGGTGTACAAGATAAAGAAGAGCATGATGGTAGCAAGCGCTACAAGGTCAGATTAGTTGTGAAAGGACTTCAATAGAAGGAAGGTGTTGATTACACAAATATATTCTCTCTAGTTGCGAAGTTGACAACAATCAGGCTAGTATTGGGAATTGTGGCTGTAGAGAACCTACATCTTGAGAAGTTAGATTTGAAGACGACATTCCTTCATGGTGATTTAGAGTAAGTTATATATATGCATTAGCCATAGGGATTTGCAGTGTAAGGAAAGGAGAGTCTAGTATGCAAACTGAGAAAGAGTTTGTATGGGATAAAACAAGCTCCAAGACAATGGTACAAAAAATTTGATTGCTTTATGTGTAGTACCAGGTTTACAAGATGCCAAGCAGACCATTGTTGTTATGTTAAGGTTTTGACAACTCTTATATCCTCCTACTGTTGTATGTGGATAATATGCTCATTGCAAGGTCTAACATTGAGGAGGTTAGTATTCTGAAGAAGCAGTTGTCAAAACTGTTTTCAATGAAGGATTTGGGAGCTGCAAAAAGAATCCTTGGTGTGAAAGTCATTGGAGACGGGTTAATGGTACATTGAAGCTTTCACAAATAGAGTATTATGAGAAGGTTCTCAACAAATTTAGCATGGATAGAGCTAAACCAGTGAGCACAACCTTGGCTAGTCATTTTAGGCTAGCTAAGGATCAGTCACTAAAGATAGAGTAGGAATAGGCCTACATGAGTAGGGTTCCCGATGTCTTAGCTATTGGTAGTTTTATGTACGCCATGATCTGTACAAAAACAGTGCACATGCAATGGGAGTTGTGGTAGGTACATGAGTAATCTAGGAAAGCAATTTTGGGAGACAGTTATGTGGATTTTGAGGTATCTGATAGGCTCTTCAAACACATCTCTTTGCTTCACAAAGCCAGGTTTAAAACTGTAGGGTTATGTGATGCTGAATTAGCCAGTGATGTTGATAGAATAGTACGACTACTAGCCTACTAGGTTTGTGTATACTCTAGGTGGTACAGTTGTGAGTTGTGCTTCAAAATTGCAGAAGATTGTTGCTCTCTCTACTACAAAAGCCGAATATGTAGCCATGATTGAAGCTAGAAAAGAGATGGTTTGGTTATAGGGTCTCTTGAATGAGTTGGGTAAGAAGCATGAGAAGGGTATTCTACACTGTAGTGATAGTCAAAGTGCCATTTTTCTTACTAACAATCTGACGTTTTGTTCCAGGATGAAGCACATATAGTTGAGATGCCATTTCATTTGCTCTCTTCTTTATAGTGGACAATTGATACTCGAGAAGATTCCCAGAACTGAGAATCTGACAGAGTGACAGATATGTTTTGTTCCAGGATGAAGCACATATAATTCTCTTGTTCTAGTGATGATCTCCTTCAACCTCCCACAACTTCTTCTATTCTCTGGAAGATCCGCTCGCTCCATAGATGAAAGAGGAGACCCAAACCCTCTGTCCACCCACCGGAGATAGGGAGAGACTGAGTGAAAGAGTTGACTGAAGGCTTCCATTTCTCAATAATGATGCGCTTCTCCCTTCACAAAAAAAATCGACCCAAAACTAATAAGTGAAGAAGTAAACACAACTGATTCCACAAAGAACATCCCCTATTACCAGAGAACAGAAGAATGACAATGGATTTCTTAATTTGAAAAACATTTGTCATCTTTGTTGCTATAAAATCCCATTCCAACGATGGATTGAGTCTGTCCACCCCCCCAGCTCTATCCCGCATCCCTAACGGATTACATTTCTTTGAATACACCATCTGCAAAAATGGAGCTTCTCCTCCACTCGTAATGTTGGCATCCACTCGAAATCTGTTGTTGATGGTGCAAAACACACTTCCTCACTCTGGATTCTCTGTTCACTACTGAAGTTTGACATTCTTGCAAGAACAAAACTAGCCCACCCACAACCTGCTCTTCCTTCAAGGATAAAAATGGACTTGTAGGAGCCCTATAAAAACTGACAAAATACTTAGAAACCCTAATATATGTGCCTCTTGTATTGTCGAATAGCTCAATGATATAGGCTCTGTTAATGCTTCTGAGCTTGTTGAAGTAATGATGCACATCTAACCTTTCCGACACCTTTATGAGCCCTCTGCTCCTTTCTGTGATTCTCAGCCAAACAGGCCTATTTCCATCTTCATTCTGAATTTCAAATTTCTTTGATTCAATAGTAACTGTTCTTCTCCTCTCCGACCTCACCATCGAAAGGCAACCCCTAGAGAGGCACACATTTGCATCCTATTCACTAAAAGCCATGCCCTTGTGTATAGGTTCTCGGAGTTTCATTCCCATAACTTGTGTTCATGCTGGAGCCCAACATGGATGTCCAATGTTCTCAAATATATATCACTACTGATACTTTTAATGATTGATAGTCTTTCCTTTACCTTCTAGCTATGAATGTGTGAATTTTACCTACTAGTCTTTACATTTCTTAGTACGAGTCTATGTTTTGCTGTGGTGCATAAACTAAACCAGGGATTAATGCAACAGAGGAGCAGTGTTTCCCAAATGTGACTTTAAAGATACCTTGTTACGCTTTAACCTTCAGGATCCAATAACAAATATTTTGGTCCGTAGAACTGTAGCCATGGTTGCGCTAGTATGGCTAGTATGGACCAATCTGCATTGAAATTTTTTACCATTTGTGAGAGAAAAATAGGCATTAAGAGAATTTTGGGCAAATTTTCCATTCATCAATGCAAATATGCCTTCACCAGAAGTATTGACTATAGTGAAAAAGGAAATGATCTCATAGAGTAGTATAACTACATCGGCCCAAAACTCCTTTTTTTTTTTTGGGTGGGGGTTGGTAGAGTCGTCGTTCGAAGGAAGAGAGCCTTTGAATGGTTGTTTGGTTCATTGTGGAGTCTGCTGAGTGAACATGAGACCAGTTTGCTATATAATTTTCTTGAGAATAACCATTGAAGTGATCCCTCAAAAAAGTAGGTGGAGGATGCTTTCTAGAGAAGTTAAAGGTTTTAACTCAGTGGTTGTAAAAATGGATTTCTAGAGTATGCATTATTTTCACCCTGGATAAAAGTCTCTTGGACATAACTATGTTCTTGGGAAATTTATGCTCTGGATATAATTTCATCTGATATTCCTATACTTTCCAGTTACCAATACTAACAGTTTATTTGGGGCTAAATTGTCATAGTATTTTTTGGATTAGACTAACAGTCGCAAAGTAAGATGGCATTCTGCTTAAGATTAGAGCTAGGATTTCAGAAAAGAAGTTCTAGAGGATATGTGTCCCAAACAGGCTTCTGGAACTCATGCCAGTGGCCCATTACAAGTCATTCACTGTTAAACTGTTAAAGCCAATTCCAAATGCACCCTAAAAGCTTATACTGCCTCTGTCCCACTTTGTTTGATAACAATTTCCTTTTTGGGAAATCCCAAAATGTTTGTTCCATTTCAAAAGTCAAAGCAAATAATTGTTTTACTTTCCCAAATTACCCCCCTCCTATGTTTAAAATTACAATTACACAAACCATAATACAAAATAAAATAAGAGGGTAAAATTGAAAAATTAAAATATATGAGTGACATGACAATTCGTTAGATATATCACCTTAATATGTGTGCTTAGTCAAAGTGGCTCAAACAATTTGGGATGGAGGGAGTAGTTTTTTTTTTGGCTGCTTCTTTATATCATATTTCTTGTCTTTTTTACCTAAAGGCTGAGTGCAAAAGAATGAACATTTTCATTAGAATTTTCTGATTTTAACTTTTAAACATTTGGTAAGCTGAATCAAGAAATGGGTTTTGTGATATTTGGATGTGTCTTGCACTCTGTCTTCTTAGCCCTAAGTTTAATTAGTGTGTTCTTAATCATATATACTTAATTTGGTATGTGGTTACAAAACATTTATTATATTTTTAATAGTTAGATAATGACTTATTATATTGGAATTACTCCATTTGGTCTTTCATCACCTTCACATAGTCTATTTATCACCGCATGTTACTCATTATCCAATGTCCAAGAATTTTTCAGGAGAAGTGGTTAGAGGTTTTGGGTTGTGGGGTGACAGAACAAGAAATATTGAGGAGAAGTGGTAAAACAAATAATGTTGCTTGGGCTTTTGGACTTGGATTGGAGCGTCTAGCGATGGTTTTATTTGAGATACCCGATATTCGGCTTTTCTGGTCAACCGATGAGAGGTTTACCTCTCAGGTATTTTTTCTTTCTTTTTTTTTTTTTTTTTTTTTTTTGGTTTTTTTATTGAATGATATTGTATTTTCTCCTCATGTGTTTTAATGGGATCTTTCTTAAACAGGAATTCATTTTGAAAAATAGAAATCCTTAGAAAAGTAATCCTGCCAAAATATGACATCCTTGGATCTCTAGCATATCGTTCACCTGAATATCTAATTTAGAGCTCTTTGTATGCAGTTTTCCAAGGGCCAACTTGGTGTCAAATTCAAGCCATTTTCAAAGGTATTAATTTTAGTTTTCTCAAGTAAATATCACCATCATATATACCTTTTGCCCAAGAGGGTGAAACTTTTTTCCAATGTTCAAATTCAGCTGAAATTGCTGCATAATCACCTGCAATATCATCTCTCATATTTCAGGGTCTAGGTGTTTTAATTATAACCCAAGCAAGATTCTTCTCATAAATTTTTCTTTACACTATGAATTTTAAAAGATTTACTTGCACGTTTAATAGCCAGGTTGTTAGACCTCTTAAAGTTTCCTGCAACCTCTTTCCATGGGATCTGATATTATTGTCATTTTGCAGTATCCTCCTTGCTACAAAGACATGAGTTTTTGGATCAATGAATCATTCACTGAAAATAATTTATGTGAAGTTGTGAGAGGAGTTGCTGGGGATCTTGCTGAGGAGGTATGTCTTTAGATGTTTTCGCTCGCAAATTTTGTTTTGAAGCTGTGGATTCATTTATTCATTCACTGGGTAAAATTGTCCTCAACACCCCCCCCCCCCCACCCTTTTTTTTTTTTTTTTTTGGTTCCTAATGTGTTATATAGAGGTCTTTGTATTAATTTGTGAGTAGTTAACTGCTCTAGAGAATCAAATTTCATTGTGAATAATTTATTGCAAGTATTGTATCACTCTTGATTTCATAAAATATAATTTTAAAATCTTTTACCATCTTTCTGGTGATTTTGTTATTTATTTATTTATTTTCTTATTTTTTTAATGTTATTGCTTCATCCTATAAGATGGGGTTGTGCCTTCCTATGCTATGAAGAGCTAAATGAAATGATTGCATGGAAATTCTGAGCATGTTTAGAGTGTAGATCTTAATATGTAAATTCGCTACTAGTGAATTGATGTTAAGTTCCAATTTAGGCTGAGCCAAAGTGATAAATGCATATTTGAGATATATTCATTAAATTCTCTGATCTCATGAAATAATTCCACTTACTCCAGGACATCTGTCTATGGTTTTTCCTTGTGTTGGCATGGCTTGATGAGAAAAGATACACAGATAGTAGGATAGGAGAAGGATTGGAATAGTGTTTAGTGAAAACCTTTCTGTTTCTCAAGCAGCTTTTATTAGGGGCAAGGACTTTAATATCAATATTGATATCGATGGATATATCGAGGGTCCAAAAATGTGGATATATTGGATATATCGTTGGATATATCGACAATATCGATATCGTTTTAAAGATATGGTGAATATTACGAGTTAAACACGGATATTTTGATTGAAACTATGGGAAACAATGATTTAGACTCTAATAATCAACTTATAATCAAAAGATTGTAATTTAAATGTGTATAGTATAAGTATGTGTTGTGTAGGATATAAAAAATGTGCTGTGCTCAACAAATAAAAAGTTTTCACACAAATTTAACATTTAAATGTCACATAAATACATATCATTTTCATCATAATAAATCAATAATGTCATGAATTAGACAAAAAAAAAAAAAAAAAAAAAAAACTTTCTGCGTATTGGCTAGTATCACTTGGAGTTCTTGGCTAGATAGCTCAAATCTATCATCCTTATCTATGCATTATATAAGGATGATGGCCAGGTAGGGACATGTTGATACAAGTTATATCAACATCGGCATTGGGGGTTCTTGTGTGTTAGTGAGTTACAAGGTATATATATATATTACTTATAATTAGTGTTTTGTAAGTATATTATAAAATATTTGGATTAATAACAAAGGTTATAAATTGGAGTGATATTTTTAATTGTAATTTAAATCATTTATATAACTAGACAAAAAAAAAAATATAGGACTTTGTTAAAAATGTACAAAGTTAAATATAAAAATATAAAGGTAAAAAATATTATATGGTTGTTTTTGCAAAGAAATGTTAAAAGTGAGTCTTTTGATAAAAAAAAAGGAAAAAGAAAAAGAAAAAAGGTTATTATCTTCTATTAAAAAATGTTATAATAATATAAAGTGAAAGTTAAAGCATATGCTTTACCAAAAAAAAAAACAAAAAAAACAAAAAAAAAAAAAAAAACAAAAAGGAAAGCATTTGAGCCTCATTACCCAAGATGGCTTGAGAGTCGGACCAGCAAAAGAGTCTAGGGTTTTTTTCGTATTGCTATGGAGGCTCGACGATAAGGATGAAGACGAAGACGATGAGAACAGTGAGGATGGCAGCAACACGTACCAGTTTTGAAAGTGTCTTCTTCTTCTTCTTCTTCGATAGCGGCAAAGATGCTGGTGAGGGACTGACGGCATGAACCATCTCCTTTTCTTCTTCTTCTTAGAAATTTTTATGGCGGCAAGGATGCCGATAGGTTTATAGATCAACGAAATATCGCTTGTATCGTCCGATAAATTGCTAAAAATCGGAGAGATTCTCGAAATTTCGCGATATTATCGAAATGTCTCGATATATCTCCAATTCTTCGATATGTCGCTTGATAAATTACCAAAATAAAATCGCAAGCATGCATTGTATCGAGCACTATCGATACGGTGATATATCGCTAGTATCAATGATATTGCAGACTATGACTAGGGGGTAAACAGGAATCGAGGCAGTTGTCAAAATTGGCTTTGAAAAATCTTATGATCTCTTGGATGGTTAGTTTTTTTGATAACGTGATGGAAAATAAAGGATTTGGGACAGGTTGGTTGAAATGGATTAGAGGATGTGTTGTTTTAATGAAAGTTTTATTATCCTTATAAAGGGAGCCAGCTAGGGGTTCATTCTGCACTTCAGGCAATCATCAAGGAGATTCCACCCCCTCCACAACAACCCCCCTCCCCCCGGGTTTTTTCTTTTCTCATAATTTTTATTTGCCATAGCTACCAGTGCTCTCTATAGGGTCTTTCTAGAGGTGAAATAGAATATTTGGTCTATGGGTTCTTTGTTGGTAGGATGGGGGTCTCTCATTTTTAGTTTTCAACCTTGTTCCTCATGTGTGATGTTGCAATTTGCCACTATAAAATAAAATATTCTGGTGAACCACCTTCCTTATACAAGCCTCATTAAACAACCTTAACCATTTGAGAAAACCATCTAATAGTTGAAGATTAACCTTGGAATAGTTACATAATAGGCATAAACCTTGATGAGGATTGGCTGTCTTGTTTGAAAACGATAATATAATAACGGAGGTGGTGGTTGGCAGCAATTGTGGGCAACAGTGGACATGGGTGGTTGTAGTCATGGTCTTAATTCTTAAATATCATTAATATCGTTGATATATCAGTGTATCAGGGGGTCTCTATACAATACATAGAGGACTTACGTTTTAGCATTTTATTGGCTGAAATATTGAGATTTATCAAGCCTATCGAAAATATTGCGATATATCCAAAATATCATATTTTTTCCACGTAATATCAGAGATATATCTTAAATATATCATGGATATATCATCGGTATATCCACGATATATCAGCCATTTGTTTTGTGTTTTTTTTTTTTTTTTTTTTTTTCTAATTTGAAACCTGTTTCACATCATATCACATCACCATCAATAAAGACCAACAAAGACATTTTTTTTGCAATTTCATGTGGGTAACCTCTAGCCTACTAGGTACTAAGTTGGATTAGGCCTGCAGCTGAGAACAAAATAAGTAATAAGGTAGCCTATTAAGTAATAGACTACTAGCTGCCCTATGTTTTACATTTTTACATAATAATAAAATATATTATATGTATTACATGCTATATACTATACACATGTACCATGTATTATAAAAAAAAGGGTAGTGTTATTTCACCCACATTCCCCACCCATCCATATGTGGCAGTTTCTCCTTTTTCCATACTGGACCCCACATGATAGCTTTCATCTATCCACTTTTGACATATAAGGTGGGTGATAAATTATGGGTGACAAAAGGTGGGCAAGGTAGCCTTTTCCAAAAAAAAAGAAATTTTTTTTTTTTTACAACTATTATGATATGTATTTGGTATTAGTTATTGGTGCAAAGGTATTTTGGTCTTTACAATGTATTTTAAGTCTACTATTAATAAAGGGTTTGCAGGTTTGGGATTGAAACCTAACCAAATACCATTACGTTAACATGGTGTCAGAGCAAACTTGAAAAGCGATCACTGCCGGTGACTCTTCTCCGAGAATCAACCACCGGCGACCCTTCTCGGAGCCTCGACGACTATTGGTGACTTGCTAGAGAACCCCGACAGACCACCATGATGTCTTTCACTGCCTGACGAAGGTCTTCTCCTATTCGTGCCTCTTCTACAAGGCTCGATTCTCATCGACAAGTTCTGTGGTGACTCTGATAGCTACTTTCGACAACTCTAATCCATGTTCCAAGCCTAGACCCCTTACTGTTACACCCCTTCAAAGGTTCGAACCTTGTTTTCTTTCCATCTCTCTCTCTTTGACGACTCCTAGGGTGCTAGCTTTCCTCTGTATGGTGTTGTTGGCACCTTAAGGTCTTGTTTTTCCCTTCTTTCTTTCTTTCTTTTTTTTTTTTTTTTTTTTTTTTTTTTGTCATGGGTATTTAACCTTCGTTGGAAACAAATTCATGGCTGGCCCAAGCATGGTTATGTGTGGTGGTTTGTTTGTGATTGGAGACCATCCCTTGGCTGTTTTGATACTCTCTAGCAGCCTTCTATGGTACTTTTCTTCTCGTTTTTAGCCACAGTGCTGCTAGTTTTTTGGTTGTGTTTTATTGGGCCAACATCTCTTCTGTTAATTTCCACAGTGCTGCTGTTAATTTCTTCATATTATGGATTCCAAGGAGAGTACTAATACTAATACCAGTTTCCTTATATCTCCGGACTTGCTTCCCATTACCACAATTCGGTTAAATGGTAGTAACTATGCTCATTGGGCTCAAGCTGTGGAAGTTTTCTTCCTTGGATGAAAAAAATTGAAGTATTTGACAAATGATCCCCTTGCATCCATCGGTAAGTTGTATGCTGATTGGCAGGCCGAGGATGCCCAAATTCGTAGTAGTTTATGGAATAGTATGGAGCCTCAGATCAGTTGTAATCTTGTTTTCTTGTCCACTGCCAAACTTGTATGGGAACAAGCTCGGGAATTGTATTCAGGTTCCAATAATTTGACTCGAATTTACCAACTTCACCAGGATTATTTTTCTGTTCGTTTGGAGGATCGTATTTTGGCTGAGTATTATGCCAAATTCAAGAAAATTTGTGAGGAGCTTAATTTATATTAGCATATATCTGCCGATATTAGGGCCATGCAATGCCAACATGAGTGTATGAATGTAGCTTAATTTCTTTTTGGCTTGTCACCTTCCTTTGATTCTGTCAAATCTCAGATTTTAGGCAGTAAGGAGCTTCCCTCTCTCAGTGAGGTGTTTAGTTGACTGCGACAAGCCTCTTTATTTGATTCTCATACCTCTGCCCTTGTTAACCCCCCCGAGAAATCAGCTTTAGCCACCACTATAGGAGATAGTGGCAATTTTAGAGGTGGGCGTGGTGGTTGCGGTCGTAGGGGCCGTGGCTGTGGTTAGGGCTGGCAATTTGTGCCCAAACCCATAAACCCGCCCAAACCCACTTAAATTAAATCGGCGTGTATAGGTAATTTTATTAATAGGGTTGTAAATGGGTACTTATCAGAACCCAACTAATAATTGGGTCTAATCGGGTCTACTTAAAAATTGTTGGGTGAGAAACAAACCCGATAGGGTTTGAACTCTTAAGCGTTAGGTCTCCTCCTTCACACAGTCGATCCTCTCCTTCAACCCCGCCACTGCTATTCGCCTCCTTTAATGTTGTCGGCGCTCATCTCCTTTATTCCCACCGCTCATCTCCTTTATTCCCACCGCTCATCTCCTTCAACCCCGCTATTGTCGTTCGCTTCCTTCAACCTTGCCAGCGCTCGTCTCCTTCATCCGCACTGCTCATCTCCTTTAACCCCGTTGCCGCTCATCTCCTTCATCTCGGCTGCTCGTCTCTTTTTATGCCGCAGCTCATCTCTTTCAACACCACAACTCAATCTTCTGTTACATTGCACATCTGGATTGAGTTTTGGCAGCTCAAGTACACCACTACCTCCACCTCCTTCTCTGGCTAACCACCAAGCTTGAAGGCAATCTCAGCGATGACGACGAGGGCAACGAACAGAGGCATCAGATTCCTCCATTTCTTCTTGGTGGTGGTGGTGGGTGGAGACCCAGAAGATGTAGGTAAGCCTTCTTGGGTTGACCCTATTCTTGTGCTTCTCAAATGGGCAAAACATTCATACGATCTTCGAAAATTGGTGTGATTTTCTTTCGTTTTCTCAGCTAAGAAAATTGAGGAAAATCAATTGATCCATCACTAGCCATTATCACTAACACAATGAATCTCTATAATCACAGTGCCTAAATTGTGTTGGGGAAAATCAATTAATTCATCCAATTCTCCTTTTACCAATTAAATTACAAATAAAACCATGAGGTCCATAAGCCATGTTTCCAAGCTGTTGTGGCAACATATGCCGTTCTTTGGACATCGGATGGCTGATTGGGGTGGCAATATTTGTCTTTTGTTTTCAAGGAGAGGGAATGTTGGAGATGTTTCCAGCTCCTCGGTAGATGTCGGTGCCTTATGGTTTGGGTTGGGTTTGCTTACAAAATAAATGGGTGATTTTGGGTATCCTTAAATGGGTTCTTCACATAAATGGGTTGGGTCGGCTTTGGGTGATATTTTGATTTCAACCTATCTAAACCCGCCCAAACCCACCCAATTGCCAGGGCTAGCCGTGGTAGAGGTCATGGAAATCGAAAGTGCACTTATTGTGGCGGTGACAACCACACTGTGGATTTTTGTTTTAAGCTCCATAGGCGACCCTTCGCCAACTAGGTTATGTTTCATCATGATATTGAATTCCAAGCTACATTTCTGCTGCTCATGTTACTTCCTCCACTTAGTCTAGTACTTCTGCTCCTCTAGCTTCCCGAGTGATTTCTATACCAGAGGATGAGTACCGACGTCTCTTGTCTGCACATTAGAGCTCTGCACCTTTAGCTTCCACTGCTACTCTTGCTCAAACAGGTACTCCTACAGTTTTTCTTTCATCTTCTACTTCATGGGTCATTAACTCTAGGGCAACAGATCATATGACAGGGACTTCAGATATGTTATCTCATATGCACCAATCGCTCTTATTACCCAGTGTTACCTTAGCTAGTGGCTCAACCTCACCCATATCTAGTTTGGGCACCGCTACTCTTACCTCTTCTTTTCCTTTGACCTCAGTTTTATATGTTCCTAAATTTCCTTTTAGTCTCATGTCTGTAAAATTACAAAACCTTTAATTGTTCTGTGACATTCTTTCCTACACATTGTACTTTTCAGGATCTTAAGACCGGGAAGATGATTGGTGGTGGGCATGAGAATGGAGGTCTTTATTACTTTATTGGTGTTAACTTATCTCTTTTTACAGCCTTGTAGTCTTCTCTCTCTCCGATGAAGCATTATTGTTGTCTGGGGCACCCTTATCTTCAGAATCTTAAGTTGTTGGTTCCCTCATGTCGTCAACTTGAGTCCTTATCTTATGAAGCTCGTCAGTTGAGTAAGCACCATCATGTGCCATATGTTTCTAGACTAGTGAGTCGAGTGTCTCATCCATTTCATTTGGTTCATTCAAATATTTGGGGTCCTAATCGAGTCAAGTCCTATCTCGGTTTTAGGTATTTTGTTATTTTTGTGGATGACTATTCCAGGATGACTTATCTTTATCTTATGAAAGAAAGATATGAATTGTATTCCATTTTTCGCGCATTTTATAACGAAATAAAGAATCAATTTGATGCTTCCATTCACATTTTTAGATCAGATGATGCTAAAGAGTATTTTGAATCTCGTTTATCTGAATTCTTTGTTGAGCATGGCATTATTCACCAGTCTTCTTGCTATTACACTCCTCAACATAATGGGGTAGCTGAGCGCAAAATGCAACATTTATTAGAAACCACATGGGATTTATTATTTCATATGCATGTACGTAAACTTTATTGGAATGATGCTATTCTCACAACTTGCTATCTTTTAAATCAGCATGCCCTTTATTGTTCTTGCTCGACAAACTCCCCATGCCACTTTGTTTCCTAGGATGCCTCCTTTTGCTTTACCTCCTTGAGTATTTGGCTATGTCTATTTTGTTCATGTCCTCCGTCCTGGGGGAGATAAACTTGATCCCCAATCTATTAGTTGTGTTTTTCTAGGTTATTCCCGCATTCAGAAGGGATACAAGTGTTATTCTCCATCTCTTAGGTGTCATTTTGTGTGTGCGGATGTCACTTTTCTAGAGTCTGTAGTTGTTTATCATCATCTTTGGATGTTGAGTTGGATTATTTTCTTTCTTGTCTTCCACGTTTACCTCCTCTTCCATCTTTTTCAGTTATTTCTTCTCATGAGAAGCTCTTGCAGGTTTACACTCGGAGGCATATTCAACCTCCCTCTTCGTCTCAAGTGCCTGCCACTCAACCGTCGCCCTTGTCTAGAGATTCTCCTCCCTTCCCTGTGCTTGATTCTGATACCTTGCCCATTGCATTACGGAAAGGTAAACGTTCATGTACTTTTCATCCTATTTCTCACTTTGTTTCGTATGCTTATTTATCTTTGTCTCTTCGAGCTTTTATTGCTTCCTTGTCTTCTGTTTCTCTTCCTACTTCTATTCAGGAGGCTTTGTCTATCCCTAGTTGGAGGACAACTATGGAGGATGAAATGTCAGCTTTATATCATAATCAGACTTAGGATCTTGTGACCCTTCCTCTCGATAAATCTACTGTGGGGTGTCATTGGGTGTATATTATGAAGTACTTACTTGATGGTTCTGTTGAGCGTTTGAAGGCTCAACTTGTTGCAAAGGGATACACTCAAACCTACGGAGTTGATTATGCTGAGACTTTCTCTCCGGTTGCTAAGATTGCATCTGTTCGTATCTTAATTTCGTTGGCTACTTCTTTTGGGTGGCCTCTTTTTCAGTTAGATGTCAAAAATGCTTTCTTACATGGAGATCTCCATGAGGAAGTTTATATGGAGCAACCACCTGGTTTTGTTGCTCAGGGGAGTAGAGTATGGGAAAGTGTGCAGACTTCGTAAGGCCAGTTTATGGTCTCAAACAATCTCCTCAGGCGTGGTTTGGTAAATTTAGTGAAGCTTTTTTAGAATTTGGAATGCATCATTGCCAGTCTAATCATTCAGTTTTCTCTCTTACTTCAAACAGAAGGAAGGTTTTATAGGTGGTTTATGTTGATGATATCATTATTACTGGAGATGACCAAATATGTATTGCTAATTTGAAGAACTTTCTATAGTCCAAATTTCAAACCAAGGATTTGGGACATTACGTTATTTTCTGGGTATTGAGGTAGCTCAATCTAAAGAAGGAATAAGCCTCTCACAAAAAAAGTATGTGTTAGACATTCTTGAAGAGACTGGTCTTTTAGGGTCTAAACCTGTGGAAACTCCTATGGATCCAAATGTGAAGTTGAGTTGTGACAATGGAGAATTGATGTCAATCCGGAGAGATATCGGCGACTGGTGGGCAAACTGAACTATCTTACTATTACACGTCTGGACATATCATTTGTTGTTAGTGTTATCAGTCAATTTATGGCAAGTCCATGTGTTCCACATTAGGAGGTAGTCATTCGAGTAGTGAGGTACCTTAAAGCTTATCCTGGTCGTGGGCTTTTGTACAAAGCCAACGGACATTTTAGGGTGGAAGGTTTCATTGATTCTGATTGGGCTGGATCTCCATCTGATAGGTGATCTACTACAGGATATTGTACCTTTTTGGGAGGTAATCTGATTACATGGAAAAGTAAGAAGCAGAGTGCTGTTGCTAGGTCGAGTGCAGAAGCTAAGTATCAAGCTATGCTCATACTTCATGTGAACTTTCATGGATAAAGCATATTTTGATGGAAATGGGTTTTAACATTTTATTGCCCATGAAAATGTCATGTGACAATCAAGCTGCTATTCATATTGCCTCAAATCCAGTATTTCATGAAAGGACAAAACATATTGAAGTGGATTATCATCTTATTCGTGAAAAGTTAGAGAATAGCTTAATTGTGACTCCTCATGTCTCGACTCAGGATCAACTTGCTGATATGTTTACTAAGTCCTTATCGAGAGCTCGCTTAGAATCGTTATGTTGCAAGTTGGGACTATATGATATATACTTATGGTCTTAAATATTGCCAATATCGGTGATATATCGCCGATATATCGGCGTATCGAAGGGTTTTGATACAAAAAATCACTGATAAATTGTTGTAGCAAAATATTGTGGAGATATCGTTGATATATCGATAATATCGACGATATTGATGATATCTTGATATCTCATCAAATGCCGGCTATTATCATGTACATATCGATGATATGTATCTCACAGCCTTCCTTTTTGCTTTTTCAGCAAATTTAATGACAAAGAAGAAATAGAAGAAGAAGAAGGGGTTGGTGCTGGCACCGTTGTCACCCATGTTGCTGTCGAAGATGAAGCCAACAGTACCTAACATCCTGGCTATCATCTTCACTACCACCACTGTTGTCGTAGTCGTCATCCTACAACTCCTAGCCACCATCATCATAGTCGAATTTGCTGAAACTCCATGGCAGCAAGCAAGCCCTTACCCCTTCTTGTTGTCAAGCCCTTCTTTTCGTCGAGGCCTAATTTAGGGATAACCGGATAAGTGATGACTTTTACAGCTGCTACACTTTTTAAAAGAAAGACAATAGGCCCTTTTCTCAAAAGGCCCACCTTTTTTTTTTACATCTTTGCAAACGCAACCCATGAACCCTTATAACTTCACATTCTTAACCCTACTAATTTTTTTATTTTTTTTTTGTTTAAAGTTAAATTTTTATAAAAACTTTGTTTTTCACACATGTTAAAATATAATTTCATATATATATATACTTGTTTTTAGATTGCAATTGATAATATTACATTTCAATATAAAATTTACATAAATTTGTATTATTTATTTTTTCAACGCTGCGTTTTTTTTGCACCCTACACACCACTTCCTTGTCTTATATGGGTTTAATTTTAACTTTTTTTATTCTAAATTGTTTATTAGAGCCTAATTTAATGTTTTGTGAAGTTTTAATGAAACTTTTCGTGTTTAACTAATAATATCCATCATATCTGTAAATCGATATCGATATTTCCAATATATCCATCGATATGGATATTTAAGTCCTTGTATATACTCTCCAACTTGAGGGGGAGTGTTGATATGTATTTGGTATTAGTTATAGGTGCAAGGGTATTTTGGTCTTTACAATGCATTGAGTTTACTATTAATAAAGGGTTTGCAGGTTAGGGATTAAAACCTAACCAAATACCATTACGTTAACAACAACTTCTCAAGGGCACTATGTTTTATACTTTTATATAATAATAATAATACTATATCCATAATACATTACGTGTTTTGCTTATTATACTTATATATGTAATTTTGTATCATAAATTCATAATTCATAATCAATTTAAATGTTAAATAGGTATAAATTTGTATTATTTATTTTATTTAGCGGCTCATATTTTTTGCACCCTATACACTACAAACTTGTCTTATACACCTTTAAATTGCAATCTTTTGATTCTAAGTTGTTTATTAGAATCTAAATCCTTATTTTCCCGAGTTTCGATAAAAATTTCCATGTTTAAATAACAATATATAATATCCATCATATCTCTAAATCGATATCGATATTTTCGATATATCCATCAATATATCCATATTTTTGGACCCTTGATATATCTATTGATTTGGTTATTTAAGTTCTTGGTTGTAGTGACAATGTGGGTGGTGATAGTGGTCACAATGATAGTTTCAATAGTGTTTCTAAACCTTTTTTCCATCTCAAATTTTATTTTAGTATCAATTATGATAGAGATGTTGGTAGAAATGTTGGGGGGCTCTTGAGTGTCTTAAGGAAGATTTTGAGTTGGAATGTTAAAGGTCTCAGGTCATGTAAAAAAGAAGTTTGATTACTGATTAGGATTTATTGAGTAAGGTTTGTCCCAATATTGTTATATTTCAACAGTCGAAGCTGAAAGTTGTAGATAGAAGGTTGGTCAGTAGTCTGTGGGATGCTAGGCATAAGGATTGGGTGTTTTTTCTTTCTTGTGGAAGATTTGGAGGAGTGCTAATGATTTGGAATGACAGAATTGTTCTAATTCAAGAAGTAGTAATTGGTTCTTTTTCTCTCAGTAAAGTTCATAAGTACAAACAGTTTTGAGTGGTAGTTAATAGGTGTTTACGGTCCTAATAGGCCTTCCTTGAGAGTGGATTTGTGGGAAGAATTGTTTTCTTTATTTGGGTTATGTCGCCCAAATTGGTTCTTAGGTGGGGATTTAAATGTTACTAGGTTTGTTTCGGAAGAGTTCAATGGTGATAGAGTGACTCGAAGTATGATAGATTTTTATGGTTTTATTAGAGATTGTAGTTTGAAGGATCCCCCGTTATCCAATGCGAGGTTTACGTGGACTAACTATTAAGAGAACTTGATGTGTTATAGATTAGATAGGTT
This sequence comes from Liquidambar formosana, assembly GCA_039720395.1. NCBI lineage: Eukaryota > Viridiplantae > Streptophyta > Magnoliopsida > Saxifragales > Altingiaceae > Liquidambar > Liquidambar formosana. The sequence goes on from CM077835.1 coordinate 23,506,211, forward strand.
TCTTTTTTTGATGGATTGGGAGGGAGTTTTCCCTAATGTTCGGCAGGATGTTTTTGTTAGAGTTGATAGTCTTGTTAGTTTTGAAAGTTGGCCTGTTAACAGGTCCTGCCTACACTTTTCAGGATTGAAAATGTGTGGTTAGAACATCATCTCCTTAAATCTTGCTTTGAAAATTGGTGGTGTTGTACTTCAGTTCATGGTTGGGATGGTTTTAAATTCATGAGGAAACTTAAGCTGATTAGTGGAGTAAGGTCGAATTTGGCAATCTAGGGGAAGATAAAATAGTAATCTTGAATAGAATTGAGGAGTTGGATCAATTGGAGCAGGTTGGGTCTTTGAATGAAGTTCTTCGAAGGGAAAGGAATAATTTGAGGTGCAAGCTTGAGGAGGTGGTTTTCAGAGAAGAGATTTCTTTGAGGCAGAAAGGCAAAAGTTAAATGGCTTAAATGGCTTAGAGGGGGATAATAATTCTACATTTTTTCATAGGGTGGCTAATGGGAATAGGTTAAAGAAGTCGATCAAAAGATTTGAGAATGAGCTTAGAAATATTGTGGAGGAGGAGGGCTGAATTGTGAATGAGATTTCTAATTATTCTTCTAATCTGTACTCTTCTGACGGGGTAGAGAGGCCAGGACTGAAAGGTTTGGATTGGTGTAAGATTGAGGATTCTAATGTGTTGGAAAAATACCACATCCTACATTGGTTAATTATAAAATTTTACATTGCTTCAAATACCTGTTTGGGCCCTCCACTTATAAGCTTAGGCTTTTAAATTGGAAACTTAACATGGTGTTAGAACATGTTGTTCTTGGGACGTTTAATTTGTTAGCCCGTTTTTGTTGTCCACATGACAGCATGTTTCTATCTTGTTAGGCTTGCACGTGAGGGGGAGTGTTGGAAAAATACCCCATCCCACATTGGTTAATTATAAACTGTCATTGCTTCAGGTGCTTATTTGGGCCCTCCACTTATAAGCTTAGGATTTTAAGTTGGAAACTCAACATAATGCATGTTGGCTTGAAAGACCTTTTGAGATGGAAGAAATTAGAAAAGCTGTTTTTTATTGTAGTAGACATAAAGCTCTATGTTTTGATGGGTATACTTTGGGAGTTTTTCAAGATTGTTGGGAGGTCATTAAAGGTGACTTGTTAAGCGTGTTTTCAGAGATTTATAATAATGGGGTGGTCAATGCTTGCACAAAAGATTCCTTTATTTGTCTTACACCAAAAAAGACAATTCCCTTGAAGATTAGTGATTTAGACCAATAAGCCTAGTCACATCATTGTATAAAATTTTGGCTAAGTTATTGGCTAACATGTTGAAAAACAAGTTATTAGTGAAACCATTTTGCCTTCTCAAGTTGTCAGATTTTAGATGTTGTCCTTGTAGCAAATAAGGTAGTTGATCTAGAAGGGAGGGCATTCTTTTTTAAATTGATTTTGAGAAAGCATATGATCAAGTTGATTGAGATTTTCTAGATTTTGTTTTATAGAGAAGGTTTTGGAATTAGATGGAGAAAGTGGATTTTGGGATGTTCATCCTCTGTTAGTTTTTCTGTAGTGATTAATTGTAGTGCTAGGGATCAGTTTAGAGTTTTTAGGGATTTGAGGCAAAGGGATCCCTTGTCCCTTTTTTTTATTTATTTTATTTGTGGATGTCTTGGGTAGTGGAAGGTTTCTTGGTTGGTAGTGTTAGGATATATTTGTATATATATTTACTATATTGGGGGTATTATTGGTATTTCCCTTATTAAGGGTTTGTATTTATATATCTTGTATCTTTCAGTTTAATTTCTTAATGAGAATTAGCAAAGTTTACATAGGTATCAGAGCCCTAGATCCAATTGCAACATCTATTTCACAGTCGCACCTTCGTTGCACAATCGCACCTTCGCACCATCCAATCGCAGCAAGCTTTGACTCCTTCGTTCCCATTGCAGCACCCATTGCACAGTCGCATCACTCAAGGCAGTCACACCTATCGCAGCAAGCTTCGAACTAGCAAGCTCTGTCGCACCAATGAATCCTTCGCAACATTGCACCTCTCTTCGAACCAGCAAGTCCTATCGTCTTCTCTCCATCGCACTTCTTTTGCTTCTTGTGAATTGACCCAATCAGTTGAGTCGATCCAAACAGCAGTCTCTTTCAAAGCATCTCCAAGGCAGTCACACATCAATTGCACTCCCTTTACACCAGTCGAGATCCATTGAAGCAGTCGTTCTTCTTCCTCGAAGCCAATCGCACTCCCTTCGCACCAGTCGTGATTGCAGACCCTTTTTTTCTATGATTTCTTCCGTGCATTTCATAAGTTTCACCCCAAAGAATTGAATATTTGTTGCATCTATTGTTAAATCATGGCCAACACTAATTTAGATTCCCTTCAAGCTATAAATGTGAAATTTACAGGTGCTAACTATATTTATTGGGCCTATGTTACAAAAAAAAAAAAATTTGTTGGGGAAGAATATGTGGGGTTATGTGACTTGAACTGTCCCCAAACCTATTGATTCTGAAGTTGAAAAATATGACGAATTGCTTTCAATTTAGGAGATGAATAATGTTAAAATTATCACTTGGATCAATAATTCAGTTGAACAATCTATTGGAATGCAATTAGCTAAGTTTTCTACTACAAAAGACATTTGGGGTTATCTGTCGAAGGTGTATGTCCAATCCAATTTTGCAAAGAGGTATTAGCTGGAACATGACATTAGGGAAACCCCTCAAAGGGACCGAAGCATTCAGAATTTTTTTGCTATTATAACTAGTTTTTGGGATCAATTAGCGCTTACGGAACCTACGGAATTGAGTGTGAATACCGTATATTATACCTATAGGGAGGAACAACGGTTCGTTCAGTTTTTGATGGCCCTTCAGGATGAGTTTGAGGGCATTCGAGGCACAATACTTCACTGTAACCCTCTTCTTTCAATTGATTTAGTGGTTAATGAGCTGCTGGCAAAGAAAACTCGTTTCAAATCCAAAAAGGGGATGCTTCCTTTGCCTACTCCATTTGTTTTTGCAGTTCCTCCCAAACCTCAGACTAGCACTCAGAGTAATCAACGACCTAAGATTGCTCTTGATGAACATAGTTTCTGTCATCAGAAGGGTCATTGGAAGGCTCAGTGTCCTAAACTGTTGAACAAACCCGCATCTTGTTCTCATTAGCCATGGAAGAATAATGGCCCTAAGCATACAGCGGCAGTTGCACCATCTACTGATGCACAGATTGATCCGTATTTGGTTGCACTGGCTGAGTAGTTGCAGAAGTATCTTGTTTCAGCTTAGCCTAATGCATTGTCTATTTACTCCTCTATAGGTTTGTCCTCCTCTCCTCTCCTCCAGGTATATCTCGATCCATTTGGGTTTTTGATTCAGGTGCCACTCATTGTATGACTTCTAATCCCTCATTATTTATTTCTACTACTTCTCCACCATCTTCGGTTACTGTCATGACTGCCAATGATACCTCAATGCCCTTAGCCTATGTGGATCTATTTCTACATTTAATCTCTCTCCTGATGTTTATTGCATTTCTCAATTGTTTTTGAATTTTATCTCTATTAGTCAACTTTCTGATGTTGGATATCTAGTTCACTTTTTCTCTACTGGTTGTATTGTGCAAGATCCTCATTCTAGACAGCTGATTAGTGGACAGGCCGTAAGGTGGGAGGGCTATTATGTGTTGGAGGAGTTGCATGTTCCTACTTTGGCTGCTTCCGTTGTTGATTTGTCTTCTTTTCGTTTGAGTCCTAAGTCATCTAGTTTTTATTTATGGCATTCCTGCCTTGGACATGTTTCTAGTTCTCGTTTAAAATATTTAATTTCTACTGGTGTTTTAGGTAATTTGCATAGTCATGATATTTCTAATTACAATGGTTGTAAACTTGCTAAATTTATTGCATTGCCTTCCAATAAAAGTACAACTATTTCTTCTGCACCCTTTGACCTTGTTCACTCGAACGTATGGGGACTTGCACCTGCAGCCACTAAAGGTGGATCTCGCTATTATGTATCTTTTATTGATGATTATAGTCGATATTGTTGGGTGTTTCTTATGAAGAATCGTTCTGATTGTCTTTCTATTTTTGCTGCATTTCGTGCTATGATTCACACCCAATACTCTACTATTATCAAATGTTTTCGTTGCGATTTGTGTGAGGAATATAAAGACTGATTTTCTTCATATGTTAACCTCCGATGGTACAATTCAATAGTCTTCCTACACTAATACCCTGAGCAAAATGGTGTTGCTGAGCGTAAGCATAGGCACATCATGGAGATTGCCTATTCTTTGTTACTTTCTACTTTTGTGCCTAGCTCCTTTTTGGGGAGAAGCTCTTCTTACTGTTGTGTATCTTATTAATCGTATTCCTTCTATTCTTACATCTAGCATTTCACCCTTTGAAAAATTGCATGGTAAGTCCCCTGATTATTACGCGTTGCATGTTTTTGGTTGCACTTGCTTTGTTCTTTTACCCAAAGTTGCACGCACTAAGTTATCTGCACGATTAGCCATGTGTGTGTTTCTTGGTTATGGTGATGGGCAAAAGGGTTATCGCTGTTATGATCCTATTGCTAGAAAACTGTGTGTCTCTTGTCATGTAGTATTTCTTGAGCATATTCCTTTCTTTTCTATTCCTTCTTCTACAGATGTTGTCCCTAAATCTGATCTTGTTTATCTTGACCCTTTTCCTTATAATGTTTCATCTTACTCTTACATTGGTGACTTAGTTATCTCTGATCCTCCCTCTCTATCCTCTTTCTCTAGTTCTCATCCTCCTATTATTCATGTGCATGCTCACAGGAATAAAGCTTCTGACCTTGTAGATATTGCTCCTTCCCATCCTTCAGTTGAGTCTTCTTCAACTTCTGGTGATGTGGATATTTCTACTCCTCATTATCCTAAGCGACTTCGTAAGTGTCCTGATGATTTTGGTTTCTCCAATACCTATTATTCTTATGAGTTTTGTTCTTTCTTATCTTTCATTCACTATCTTTTTGAGCCTCCCTCCTATAAGGAGGCTGTTCTTGATCCTCTTTGGCAATAGGCTTACCATGAAGAAATTTTGCTTTGCGTAAGACTAACACGTGGGATCTCGTTGACTTACCTCCTCGTAACATGCCGTTGGCTGTTGCTGGGTTTACAAAATAAAAACTAGGGCCGATGGTTCTGTCGAACGATACAAAGCCCGTTTAGTTGCTAAGGGATATGCACAAGAATATGGCATTGACTATGAGGAAACTTTCGGTCCTGTTGTTAAAATGACCACAGTTCGTACTTTGATTGCTATGGTGGCGGTTCGCCAATGGTCTCTCTTAGATGGATGTTAAAACTACTTTTCTGAATGGGGATTTGTCTGAGGAAGTGCTTATGGTTCCTCCTCCTAGCCTTGCTCATTCTTCCGGTCAGGTTTGCAAACTCGCAAAGCTCTGTATGGCTTGAAACAAGTTCCTCGCGCTTGGTCTACTAAGTTTTCTACAGTGGTTTGTGATTTTGGTTTTACTTCCAGTGCCTATGATTCTGCCTTGTTCCTTTGCTCTACTTCTGCGGCAAACTGTTCTTTTACTATATGTTAATGATATGATTATTTCTGGTAATGATACCACTAGGATTTCTCCTCTCAAAACTCAGTTGCAGCAACACTTTGAGATGAAAGATCTTGGTCCGCTTCTTTACTTTCTTGGCATTGAGGTTGCTGCCTCTCCCCATGGGTATCTTCTCTCTCAGTCTAAGTATGCTACTGATGTTATCCAGAGGGCCCAGCTTTCTAATTCTCGGACGGTTGCTACTCCTATTGAGTTTAATGTTCATTATACCTCTATTGATCGTGTTTCCCTAGAAGATCCTAATTTGTATCAACTTCTTGTTGGTAGTCTAGTATATCTTACTGTGAAACGTCCTGATATTGCCTATGCAGTGCATGTTGTTAGTTGGTCTATTTCTGCTCCGACCTCAATTCACTAGGGCTGCACTTCGTATTTTACACTATCTTCGCGGATCTCTCCATCAGAGTTTGCTCTTTTCTTCTACTTCCTCTTTTGAGCTTCGGGCCTTTTCTGATGCTGATTGGGTTGGTGATGTTATGGATCGCTGATCTACTACTGAATATTGTGTCTTTCTGGGTGATTCCTTGGTTTCCTGGCAAAGTAAGAAACAAACAGTTGTTGCTCGTTCATCTGCTAAGGCCGAGTATCGGGCTATGGCTACTGCTGCTATTGAGATTGTTTGGTTGCATTGGTTGCTTACCGACTTGGGTGTTCCTTCTCTATCTCCTACTCCCATATACTATGATAACAAGAGTGCTATTCAGATTGCGCATAATTCTGTCTTTCATGAACACACTAAACACATTGAGATTGATTGTCATTTTGTGCGTTATCATCTTTAGCTGGGCACTCCCTCCCTTCTTTTTGTTCTTTCCAACATGCAGTTGGCTGACTTCTTTACAAGGTCCCATACCATTTCGCGGTTCCAGTTTCTGCTTGGCAAACTCTCAATGTTTCCCACAATCACATCATGAGTTTGAGAGAAAGAGGGGGGGGGGGTGTGTTAGGATATATTTGTATATATATGTACTATGTTAGGGGTATTATTGGTATTTCCCTTATTAAGGGTTTGTATTTATATATCTTGTATCTTTCAGCTTAATTTCTTAATGAGAATTAGCAAAGTTTATAGGTAGGAATAGGGTGTCGGTTTCACATCTCCAGTTTGTAGGTGATACGCTATTCTTTTCTTCCGGAGAAGAACTTCAGAAGTCTAAAATTTTGAATACATTATAAAGATTTTTGATTTGCTCTCTGGTTTGAAGATTAATGTTTAAAAGTTCTCTAGTGGGTATAAATTGTTCTCAAGATAAGTTAGAAAGATTGGCAGCTAGGTTGGGGTGTAGAGTGGAGAGTTGGCTGGTGAAGTATTTGGGTATGCCTTTAGGGGGCAATCCTAGGAGTGAGGCTTTTTGGTCCCTAGTTATTGAGAAGATAGGGAAAAGGTCGGATGGTTCGAAAAAGGGCTATGATCTTTAAGGGGGTCTTACATTGATACAATCTGTTTTGGCGGGTGTTCCTATATATTATCTGTCCTTGTTCATAATTCCATCAAAGGTAGCGACTGGTGAGGAATATTGAGAAAGGGATAAGAGATTTTTTATGGGAAGGGGTGGGGGAAGGTAGGAATGATCACCTTGTTAATTGGGAGATAGTCTCTGGTCCAAGGCCCATATATTCAAAAAAAAAATATATATATATATATATATATATATAGAGTCCTTTTATTATCAAGTGCACTTGATGTTACTTTGTATCAAGTGCACTCCAAAACTCTTAACCGCGACTCATATTTTTTGAAACCAACCGTTGGATTAGATAGTTTTCTCATGTAGGCAATCCTATGCCAAAAATCAAGTTGATCCATAACCAATTGCTATTCGATCCAAAACTCACATTTTTCAATCAATAACAATCGCTCATTTATGGACATTTATGGATGAGGTGGCTCTTAATCTCAGATCAACATGATTTTTGACATACATTACCTACATATGAATCAAAATTAATTTAACGGTTGGTTTCACAAAATACAATTCACAAATAAGAGTTTTGGAGTGCACTTGATGCAAAGTTACATCAGGTGCACTAGATAATAAAAGGACTCTATCTATCTATATATATATATATATATATATATTTGTACATACAATCCTACACCCTACCCCATAGGATAGGCTCCGTAACCAAAACTAGTCTTCCCAAAGGGCTCAAGACTTAAATCTGGAGCCTCTTTTAAAGTTGAAAAAATGAAATCTTGTTAGGTTACCGATTCCATAGAGGACATGAGTTAATGTTTCAATAGGGCAAAATGAGAGAGATTGGTGTACTAAATTATTTTTTAAAATAAGTTTTGTGGTGAAGGCAAACTGATAATTAAAATGGGATTTAAGGGTTAATAAAAAAGTTAATGAGGGCCAATTTATAAATCTTATATACAAAAATAAAATTAAAAAGAAAAAAAGTTGTGTGGGGAGGATGGCCCCTGCTCACCGGCTCACCGCTATATGGCTTCGCATTGTCTATTATAATCTCTTGGAACTTGTTAAGTTTCCAACCTAAAATCCTAAGGTGGAGGGCCTAAACAAGCATATGAAGCTATATTAAAGTCAATATTTAGATGATGTGGGATATGTGACTTTCCAACATTCCCCCTAACATGTAGGTCTAATAAGACAAGAACGGGCTCATTACGTGGATGACAAAAACGGGCTCACAAGCTAAACAGGCACAGGAATAACATACTTTGATACCATGTTAAGTTCCCAATTTAAAAGCCTAAGTTATTAGGTGAAGGGTTCAAATAGGTCTATGGACTTATGTCGAAGTCAATATCTGATTGATGACGTGGACCTTCCCAATAGAACTAAAATACAATTAACAACATCTGCCTCTTTAGCCAAAGACCTGAGCTTAGAGTTTCATTGTCAATTGATATATAACTTTCCCCTTCCAGATACTTCACCAAAGCCTGGGCATCTTCTTTTAGTAGCAATCCTTAAAGGCCAATCTTGAAACCGAACTGCATACCTTCGCAAATGGGCAGTTGCTTCCACAGCTTATGCCAAGATCATATAGTTCTTTTTCTTCTTCGGCTAAACCAGCTAGGAAGTCGCCTTTATTGTTCCTAACCACAATTCCTAATCCTCCCACTTTACTCTTCTTATTCCTTGCCCCATCGGCATTGGTCTCAATTATTAAGCAGGCTTATTTCATTTAATAAAGCAAAAATAATACAAGCAAGAATATATTTGCAGAGGATGAAAAAAAATAATAATAATAATCTAAGTTGGTCTTGGGCTCAAGTGACCGGCTTCCGTACTTCATATAGAGGATCAAAGTCCACATAATTCTCTCTTCTTTTTTTTTTTTTTTTTTTTTTTGGGGGGGGGGGGGGGGGGGGGGGGGAATGGTTCTACCTCCCATACAGGAATATTAATAATAAATCTAATGAATTGCAAATTTTTAAGGAAAATATGGAAGAAATGGTAGCTTTCATTGAAATGGAATTTTATTGAATGAGTTTGGATTTTGGGATTAAAAATAAGAGATTTTATGGGTTTAAGGTTAATAGTTCCTTATGAATGATAGAACCAAGGGGGAGAGATAATCAGATGAAACATATTATTAGAGCTTCACTATCATGCTAATATTTGAATTTAAAATCAAGTGTAGAAGTTTATACTTCGAAAACTACAATGCAATTCTAGCAGAGTTTCGCTTCTTTTAGTGTGGATGATTTCACAAGATTCTCCAAAGCCGTTGATAAACCTTCGAGAGGAGCACTACCTCTCTAAGAGTGGTGGAAATTTTTTTTGAGTTTCTTATCAAGAAAGATGATTGTGGTGTTAAGTGTGTCATTGATCAGTAGTCCGAAAATCTAACAGACCAACAATTCAACAGTTGTCTTTAGTGGGGTGAGGTGCCACCATACCAATTCCATGCAGTTAGTCTCACATCACCTGGTTAGAGAGGATTGCTTGGATATATATGTAAACTCTCATCTTGAACTTGTAGGATGCATTCTAAAGCCTTGAGGGGTAACCCAAAGCAGACAATATCCCGTATGTAGAAGGGGAAGGTGTTACAATTTGGTATTTAGAGCTAGACCTACCTCGTGGTGGTGGATTTAGACCTACCTCCTGGTGGTGGGGCTAGTCCCATACTGGGACATGTGACCCTTTAGGAGGGTGAATCGTGGTGACCAATGGTCATCGGTCTAACAGACCAACAATTCAATAGACCTCTTAAGGTGGGGTGGGGTGGGGTGAGGTGAGGTGAGGTGAGGTGAGGTGGGGTACTAAAACCATGCACGTAGCAGGCCCACATTGCCTAGTTAGATAGGGTCGTTGGGTTATATATGAGATGTAGGACGCGTCTTAAAGCCATGAGGGGTAATTGAAAGCAAACGATATCATGTATGTGGAAGGGAAAATCTTTTGAAAGAAATCGCCTAAATCTATTGGTAGACCTTTGAGAAGAAGACTATATCTCTAATAATCTGGTAGAAAACTTTTGGAAGTTCTTCATCCAGAGAGGGAGGAATACCTCAAAGACTTCCATGAGTTAACGATTTTCTTGATTCAAGTAAGAGAGCTTAAGAACACTAATAAAGTTTTTGTTTGTTCTCTCCTAAGACTTGAATGAGAAATAAGTGAGAAGACCTCTATTTATAGGCAACGTTTAGGGAGTTGAAAGGTGGAGATTGTAAGGTGTTAAAGGTGATCCAATGGTCAGGAATAAGTTCCATCAGGGCTTAACTATTGCCTAGGGCAACTAGGGTCACTTAAAGATAAAGAATTTTTGGAAGAATTCGGAGAACCTTAGAAAATTTTGGGAAGTTAGGGTTTGTGGGGGTAAAAGCTCCCATAAAACACTCATTTTAACTTTAATTCGACAATTCTTAAACCAAAATTTCACAAATTCAAAACCATACTCTTAAAACTTTTCTTTTCTTTTTTTAATTTAAATTTTAATTAAAAAAAAAAGCACTACACTAATTTCAATCCATTCCAAAAAGAGTCAAAAGTCAAACTGGTCACAAGCTGATAAACCCCTCCCCCCCCCAACAAAAAAAAAAAAAAAAAGAGTGAAGGCTTTCGTGGACCCTTGCAAACTATTTGTGTTCTTCCTCCAAACTTCTCGAACTTGAAATCAAACCTTATATCACAGTTCTAAACCTCACTCCCAAAAAGTCGATCAAACATGAATTGAAGCCCAACCAAAGTTCTTGAGAAAAAGCTAAGAAATGTCGTAATTGGCTCTAGTGGGGACGTTTTTTGTCACTTCTCAATCAAATCTTATCAAAACTCAACCCAAACCCTAAAATATCATATTAAGTACCAACACACTTCAATTAGATCAATTGAGTAAAAATCAGATGTAGATGAATGCATGTGATAATAGCCTCAAGTAAAAGAGTATGAAAATAGGGTGCTGCAGATGCCCCTCATTAGCGAAACTTGCCTGGGCGAGTAATTGCCAATGCAGGAAATAGACAGTAAGACAGCCCATTTTCGCAAAAAAATGTGCTGCTTGAGTAGACTTTTTCAGTAGTCACGAAAAGGAATAAAACATGACAGACTACATCAATGCCCATTGGGAAAAGGATAATCACATGATATGTACGAGTAAATGCAAACGGTAATTTGAGGTTGATGAGAGTATTGATGCTCACTGGGGAAGAAAAGTGACAAAGCATGGGAATAGACTTCTTCAATATTCGTGAGTTCGGATAGACTTCAACAAACCCACTGAGGATAAACTGAGAACGAGGAGATTTCATCAATACTCATGAGATGTGAACAGACTTCGTCAATGTTCACGGCCGAGGAAAATTGATAAACTATATAAGTAGACTCCGTTGGTAATTGCAGGTGGTAGACAATTTTGGTTAATGTCCACAAAGGATAGAATTGAAAGAACCATTTGAGTAGACTTTGGCAATACCCACAAAAGAACTGATTGAGGAATCATACAAGTAGACTTCATCGATATTTGTATGTTATGCTCTCAGATAATAGAAGAATAGATTTCTGATTTTTGAAAATGTTTAAAAGTTGGTTGAAAAGGTGTTAGAAAATATGGTTGAAAAATATAATTAGAAAAAGGTAACCATGCCATATGAATAGGCTTGGTTTATATATACTTGTGGTTAAAAAGGTGTTCCTTATTGACATAAATATATTTAAATTAAGTGAAATACCAACGTCTAACGAGCTATGCAACCTAGACACTTCATTTTATCTCGAGGTAAAGATTGAAAATTGGCCACTAAAAAATTCATTTTCCGTGTGTCTTGGGAACTAGACTTTTAACACCTTGACACACACCTCCATTTCTTTCTTGTAATCAAGTCCATGTAACATAGAAATTCAGCAGCTGAAGGAGTACCTCAGAAAAGAAGTTAAAATTGAAGATCGAGGTGTTTTACAGTAGGGGACATTGTTTGGTGCAATCCTAAAAGTTCCAAGCTACAAAGCATGAAAGCATAGGTTTGAGTCTTAAGAGCGGCCACTTCAGTCACACTAAAAAACAAGGGTTGGGACCATATTTAGCTCATCCCTGCAGGACCCTGCTTAGTGGGTCCAACAATGGGTAATGTCTTCCTTATAGGTGTTAGTACTTTTATCTCAGTGAGTATCATTTTTCATCAAAGCATTCTTCTAGAAGTACTGATGTCCGGGATAGGCAAGTATCTTGGTTACATGGAGAAAGAACCAGTTTTTGCAAGATCGTGCACAGAGGCCAAGTGTCCTTTATGGCTTACAGAGTCTGTAAGTAAAGATGATACTACTGGATTGGTTTTTTCACTAGGGGTCTTATGAACTTATATTGCAAGCTGCTATTAGTATTGTTCATGACAGGACAGTATGCTTGCACATGCACATGCTGTTGAATTGTCATTTTATTAGAGGTGAGGTAGCCTGCTCGAATTTAATTTTTTATATCAGGAATGATATTCTGGTAGTAGACATTCACAAAGGGAATATCCAGGACTAGATTTCATTGTCAAGTTGAGCAAAATAGATTTATTTGCTCCAACTTGAGCCAGGTCAGTTGCATCCCAGTGTTTGTCATATGTCTATGGTTATTATAGGGCAAATTTATCCCTCTGGGTTGAACCAATGAGCTATCCATGAGCAGCTACTATTTAATAAGCTCGTTTGAGCTTTTTCACACGCCCAGAATCCCAGACAAACCTAGCTCATACTTGGGGTTTGTCCCAGACAATATATATATATATATATAGTTTTTATTTTTTTATTTAGACCAAAAGAAACATTCTTAGAACGGGTTAAATTTGAAGAGTTTTTAAGATTATATTGCCAATAGAGAACTATGAAAGAGTTAAAATTCTTAATTATCTTGCAGCTGAGTTATGTTAAAAGAGTACACTACATTCACGAACTGAGTAGAGCTTGTTTAGGCTTGTGAACATGCTCAAGCGCAACCAAACCTACACACACCAAGGTTGAGCTAGGCTCAAGCTCAATACAAGTTTAATAAATCCGGGCTTGAACTGCCTAATATGCGGCTCGAGCTTGATCCAAGTTAAATCAAGTGCTGCTCAAACAGCACAATACTCAACCATTGACCCTTAATTGCTCTGGAAACATATAGTATCTTTTTCTTTTCACGAGGGGATATAAGTGGTTTGTGTCTATCTTGTGCCAAGGAATAGAAAATAAGTGAAGAAATAATCCGGTTTTACCTTCTTTGATGAAGATGCCCAGGCACTGTTCCCCAATATATAAGGTATACTCTCCTCCTGTGGACTCTTTTAGACTGTTACATCACTTTTTATCCCCAATGATGCTGTAAAGGCTTCCTTTATGGTTTTAAATGTCTTCATGGTTAAGTTTCAACCTTTCTATTAAATAACATGCACAGGGACTTTTTTGCTCTTGTATATTTCTCATATACGTGGGTGTTTGCCTTTTTATTTCAATACATCATTTATAAAAATAAAAAAATAATATAAAAAAAAAGGTTCAAAACAGCGTATGGAATTTTTTTTTGTAATTTTGAAAGTTTTGTATAGGAAGGTTGAAATTGAGCAAGTTCCAGATTTCCCCTTTTTTTTTTTTTTTTTTTTTTTTGGGTGAAGAGGGGGGGGGGGGGGAGATGGATGATAATAGAGAGAGCTCCAGATTTCTATTTAAGTGGTTTAGATCTGAAAGAAAGTATTTACATTGCCTTGTTTCAAGATGGTTCTAGCCAAAGCTTGGCAAATAATTTAGTCTCTGATGAAGCGGACCCTGCACTGACCCATGTTTTTCTTGTGCCTCGAAATAAAAGTTTGTTTTTTGACGTGCATCTGGGCTGTTGTTATTGTTTGTTTCTTCCCCTGCCAGGTGCGATTGATTGACAATTTCACCAACAAGAAAGGAATGACCAGCCACTGTTATAGGATTGCGTATCGGTCCATGGAACGTTCACTGACAGATGAGGAAATAAATGAGTTGCAGGTATTTTATATATATATTCTTATGGAGGAGGTTGTAATTTTCAATGACAAGTAATAACTAATAACAACGAATTTTGTTTGTACTTGTGGGTGCAGTGGAATGTAAGGGAACAGGCGCAGAACAAGTTGAATGTTGTTCTAAGATGAGATTTGACTGTGCCAGTAACTTAATTCTGCAACTCATTGTGTAAATCTCATGTCTTTCATTTTTTAAAATTATAGGCATTCAGTCCTCTTGTTCACTTTACATTTTATCAACATAGGTTCATATTATCAGTTTTGAACCCTACCCTAACAAGAAAAATACTCCAAGAATTCGAGGGAAATATATTTAAAACTACTGTATTACTAGTTTCAACAATAATTTGATTTTGTCAGAAAACAGTTGGCACTTGTTTGGTAGAGTTATACAGATTTGAGCAATGAATTTAATCGCCGGCACCTTCTCAAGGTCGTGCATTCGGAATAAATGCATTGGTTCAAACTTAACAGGTTGGGGTCTTATCCGATGATTTATTCAAATGCATGATTACCAAGTTCTGTGATGATGGAATAATTCAGCATTCTTTTACTGTCTTGTTACCCTACCTTTTTCAATAGTGATAATAATGATTAAGTATAATTTATAAGGTAGTTCTCTCGGAAAAAGGACAAGTGAAAAAAAGATGGTATTCTTTTGCCAAGAGGAGGTCAAGGATAAGCAATAGATGGTACCGCCCGGTGCCAAGTTCAGGACAGGCAAGGAGATCTCGCCTTGATATTTTTGCAATATGTTGACAAGACATATGGATGGGAATGGTGTTTGGTGAACAAGTTATAAAGCTGGTTTTGGGCTTGATGCAGGGTTTATGGTTTTAAACTTTCCTATACTGCACCCTTGCCTAATCTTGTGCCTTGGAACTTGGTTGTAGGAGTCATTCTAAGCAAAATGGTCGTCAATTTTGAAGTAAATCCCATAGGTTTGGGGTTTCTCTTTCTTTTTCTCCCTATACCTCTTAATTTTGCATCAACAGAGCATTATTAATTCTTGCTCACACCAGCTCATGGGCTGTTTCAATTTCTTGCCTCAGTTGCTGAATTGTCGAATACAGGCAGCCAGAGTTGACGTGTTACATTTTTTTGTTTTTTGTTCAACAAATGTTAGAAAAGAATTTTTCTAATGTTGCGTCTTTCGTCTTTCAGTTCTTGGTTTTCGTTAACCAAAAAGGATTATACATGATTACCTCATTTCCTTTTTCCATTTTTCTTGCTAGTTTTTGTTCGGATCTTGGAAAACTTGATGGAAATGAAAGCAAAAAGCTTAAAAATTCTTTTGAGAAACTAAATTATTTTATTTGTAAGCAATTTTTTTGCATTTTAGTTTGGTTTTTCCTTATTTTCCAAAATCCAATGAAGCTATGCCCAGTGATCTGTGAACTATGAAAGCTACTTAACATGATTTGTGACTAGATATGGATAAGATGGTGTGGTATACGTACAGACATACGTTGGTGGGATTACCAACTTACCACTATTAAAAGAGCCTGGCATGGCAGCATGCCCTTCTCCCTAGTATGCTGGTCTTATTTCCACACCTTTTTCGCTACATCCACACTTCTTTAGTTCTTTATGAACAAAAGGAAGGAAAAATATTGAAATACGCCATGAGGGTTATGGATCCACCCAAAATAAATAAATAAATAGAAGGGTGTAGAATTAGGTCAATTGTCGAGAGTGGAAAGACAAAAACCAAAACAAAATTCCATGTCTATGGCACAGTAGATTTTAAGACCATCTGTCACTTTAGAATTTGGACCGAATTCTGAATTGTTGAGAGTTGATAAAATTTTGGTTGTTCATTTAACAGAATCCAAGAATCGCGAATTCCCACGGATGCCTACTTCGCATGAAACACTAGAATTCGAACTACTCCACTGCCAAACAGCGAAATAATTGTTTAACTATATATCCAAGTACTAATTTTTTTACCCCAAAAATAGTTGCTTAGGGAAAATTTTGAAAAAGTACAAGAATTTATTTACCCAACATTGAAGGACATTTTTGCCATTGTGAAAATTCTCCTTTTTTTTTTTTTTTTTTTTTTTTTTTTTGGGGGGTCACAATTTTTGTTTTTTTATTAGTTTAAAAACCAAAAAAGAAAAAGAAAAATGGTGCCAAAGAACAAAAATGAGACGACTACATTAAAATGAGGTTTAATTATTTTTTCAAAAAATAGTTAGTCAAAAGTACATGTACTTTTAGAATTTCTTGTACATCCGATGGACTAAAATTTGAGACTTTCACTGCAACTCTCAAAAATAAAATTGATTTGGGGAAAAAGTAGAGTATGGGGAAATAAAATTGATTTGTAAGCAAAAGAATAGAGCCTTTAAGATTTGATTGAATGATGGAGGAGGACATGGTCATATCATACGGTGGAGGTTTCAACCAATTGACATTGAAGAATGAGCAAATAAATCCAAAACTAGCCGGTTAACATAACTACCACGTCCATCTCCCCTCCAAATATAAAAGGTACATGAAGAACCATATGATCAAAGTCTCCCACTAGTGATGGATATAAACTAGTAATCAGATGTCCCCTTGTATTCTTTTGTTAATTATTCCTGTATTAAAAAGGGCTAAAGTAAGTAAAGTGTACTTTATATTTATATTTATATTATACTTTATATATTATGTGCGAGCTAACGCAAACGGTAAAAAATCATAACTCATGAGCCATAGGTGATCTTGAATTCGAGTGTATTTATTTAGTCATCGAATGCAATGGCTTGCAAATAGATTGTGGAAGGGGGTTAGTATGGGCCTAAATATTATCTATACTAATATAGAAAACGTTTAAAACTTTGGTTGGATGTATACGATGAATTACCAAAAAAACCTTATTAGTTTTAAATAAGGTAGAAGTTAATGGAATTAAAAAGGTCTTTTAAGTAAGGACTCCTTATTAAACTCTAACTTAACCACTCACTATCTTCTTTCCTTCTTCTACTTTTCTCTCCCTCTATCATAACTACCCTCTTATTATCTTTCTCCTTGACTACTTAATATTAGTTTTTGTTTTCATTTTCAATTCAAAATTTTTATTTATTTTTTGGGAGATTTTTGTAACGCACACGCAAGGTGAGTTTTAATTTCAAGGTAGTTGATAATTTTAAGGGGCTGTTTGGCAAACCTAAAAACCTGGCAACTGAAGATAAGTCTGACAGGGTTTTAATTTCACACTATTTGGTGAGTCTCATTTTTTTGTTAATCAGTTCAGCTCTGTTACGAAAATAAGGCATAAACGCAAATTGTTTCAAATTAGATGTGAGTTTATTTATTTAAAAACCATAAAACAATTATGGACTAGACCAAACTGAGAAAGCATAAATACAACTTCTAGCATTGCGAATAATCAAATCAATGGACCAAGCTAAAAGGGAGGATAGAATCCCAATCGCAGATGGGATCAAGGATTCTAAAACATCCCTTTCCAAAATGATGTTATGAAAATCTACGTCTTGTGAGTTGATTAGTGCGAGGCAGGCAGCCCTGCATTATCAAACTTTTCCTTTTATTTTCATTGTTCTTTGGTGGATGCAAAAGGGGGAGGGAGCAAACCGAATTTCGCCCAAAGAGAGCAATTTTTAACTTGAAAAATTCAAAGAGGGTATGTGAGTAAAATATGATAATTTTAAGAAAATATTAAGTGCAGATTTGTTTTTATCCTTTTCGGAAAGTAAAAAATCAAAGAAAGATAATGTGGAACCAAAAGGGTAATTTTCTCAATAAGATGATAAAATGACACCCTTGAGTGAGTGCTTCTGAAGCTAATATCAAACAAAAGATTTTGACTGTCTAACTTGTTACAAGTTAAAGGGAGAGGGGTAAGGGCAAAAACCATGCTACCTGTTTTTATTGTTGTTGGAGGAAAAACCTGTTGGTGGGTGACAAGATATTCTCCAAGCAGAGCAGGGCTAGGGGGAGAAAAAAAAGATCCTAGCAGGCCATAGGCCTGGAAGAGTAGGGAAAGTGTAAGTAGTAGGGTCAAAGGGAGGA
The DNA here is from genome assembly GCA_039720395.1 of Liquidambar formosana. Classification (NCBI taxonomy): domain Eukaryota; kingdom Viridiplantae; phylum Streptophyta; class Magnoliopsida; order Saxifragales; family Altingiaceae; genus Liquidambar; species Liquidambar formosana. The sequence continues at coordinate 23,524,271 of CM077835.1, forward strand.
TAGGAACAGAGACCAATGGTCAAAGGATTGGACAATGATAGGCTCTGGAATATCTGATGTTGGGTCCATCCATCTTCACCTGCTTTTGTTTATTTAGAAGAGTCTACACAGAGTGTGACAAGGATGTCCATATATCCATCTTTTTCCATGCAAACCAAATTAAATGAAATGGAAAATAAAACAAAAGCTGGTGGACCAAACTATTTCCTGTCATTTTCACTTTACAACCACCATGTTTATGTAGCCAAACGTACAACCAAAGAAACTCGAATTGATACCCAAATAATGCATTGTCACAGTCCCGCTGTCTTCCTCCCCATTTTGAAGCGTGTGTTTCACTCTTTCTTGCTCTCTTCTGTTCCAAAATTCATGCTTATTTCATGTTACACTCTTGCACGCTGGGTTTGTCGCAAAATTTAGTTATTTTATAGACTTTTTAAAAAATAAAATAAAATAATTATAATCAGTGGTATCTATTCTTATCGATCTCTAATCCTATCATTATCAACAAATTGATATCAATACTTTTACATATGGACAGAGGCAACTGCCAATCCTACTACTAATGAGGGTTGGCAATTGCCCTACTTGACCCAATTTTTTTTTATCCCTTTAACTTTTACAAAATTAAAAATCTGACCTTCCAATTTAAAAATCCGTTTTATTTTTTCTTTCATACCCTTTTTCTTTTTTTATTTTCTATCCATTTAAAAGCCCCAATCCTTAAATACTAAACACCCAATCCTTATTTTCACCGTTTCCTTTGCCTCTGTCAAAAGACTCAAAACCTACAATCAACCTCTCAAAGTCTCAAAGTCTCAAGTTCTCATAGTTTCACGATCGGAGGAACCCTCCTAGATTACCCTTAATCACTACTAATAATGAAACTATTATTCAACGTTTTCAAAAGATGGCACCTCGTCAAGGTCAATTATACATGTATTGAATTGAAATGTGATTTATGAATGGATTATACATTTTTTCAAATTTTTCTATCTCAAAATTACAGGATGATCATATAGTTGAAGTTACATGCTTTAAATATGCGAAGATTTTTTTTTTTAATCAAATTTTTTGATTAGTACCATATCAACATATGTATTAATTAATACATATAAAAAGTATTGAATTTTTTACCTCCAAAGTAAAATCAATCATTATGTACTTTTTTTTCTTAGGTTTGATTAATCCATTAGATACCAGTAAAGTAAAAATTTCTCATTTCATATCAGTAATTGCCCAAAATAAATTTGTTGATAGTTGATCCTTTAAGGATAATAATAATAATAAATTAAGGGAGGGGAAATTCTATTAGCGATAGCAAAAGGAAAAAAACCAAAAAAACTCTTACATTGTTCCTCACTCTTACACGAGGAGTACGTATGGCCAATTCTATGGTACCCTAGTAAAAAAATTGGGTAGCATACCCACAAGGTCATTTTAAATGGTAAGTAGATCACTTTAAATGAAAAGTGGGCCACTTGAAATGATAAGTTGGTTATTTTAAATGGTAAGTGGTCACTAAATGATAAGTAGGTCACTTCAAATGTTAAGTGGGCTATTATGGGCCACTTCAAATGGTAAATGAGTATGGTATCCTAAAAACCTTATGAATACCATAGAATTACCCAAGGAGTGTGGAAGAATTTTTTTTTTTTTTTTTTTTAAATATTTTTTACAATCTAATCTACCTTAACTCTTAATCCCCTAATATCAATAAATGGGTATTAATATTTTTATATAAATTTAAACCTGAGATCACTCACTCAACAAGTGAGAACAATGCTAATAGGCTACCATGTCATTTCCGTGGAAAAATATTTTTGAAGTGCTAATAATATTGCCTTTACTTAATTACACAAGTAAACTTATCATTCACTCTAAATGAGTCTAAATGAGTCATTCATAACTTACAATGACTCTTGTTATCATTCACTCTAAATGAGTCTAAATGAGTCATTCATAACTTACAATGACTCTTGAATCTAGAGGTATGTCTCGCCCAAGTAAAAATATGGGGTTATTATAGGTCTTGTTTAATTTCAGCCCCGCCTATGTGCTTGTGTTTACTCTTATATGGGGTGGGAAAAGAAAAGAAAACTTTACTTTGTTTTTTTTTTTTTTTGTTGGATAAGTGAACTTTGCTTTGTATTAACTATAGCCTCAAAGGGTGCATGAAACCCAAGAAATAACTCAACTAGCAATGGACCACGTTGTAAGAAGCAAGGTCTTGATTTGAATCTTACTAAATCTCTTGAGTTCATTCACATAAGATTTCATAGTTTTCATAAATCTCGAACTGACATGGTGTTAAAAATATTGGTCCAATTATTAATGTGAGGCTTATGAGTAATTTGAGATGGGTCCATATTAGAATTTGATAATCTCTATGTTGAGAATTAATTTGAATATTTAATTGACCAAAATCATTAAAAGCTTAATGAAAAATTGTTATCTAAAGTCATCCTGAAGAGTTCAGTTTTTTTTTTTTTTTTTTTTTGATACGAGAAGGAACCCACCCAATTTATCGCTAAGATCAACTTATAGCTTAGCCGATAAAGCTTCATGGGTAGATGCACCGCATGCTCAACACATGTGCTAGATAAGTCATAAGGCTCATGCCTTAGGCATGTGGCCCGTGGGACTCGAAAGCAGGACCTCGGATTCAATACCTAACACCCTGACCATTTCAGCTAACCCTATGGGTTTTTGAAGAGTTTGTTGAAGAATGGTAATAAAGCTTGTCTCACATTAGAAAACTATGAACTCTTTAGTGAGTACGTTCATATATATACACATTAGGTCTATGGTTTAGGCTCAAAGTGCACCCAAGTTTTGTGAAGGGGGGAAGACTTAGTCAATATTGAACTTAGACCAAAAACACATGCATGTGTCCGTACACGTTGAGCTAGGCCGGGCTAGGTTAAATAAGACCGACCCATGTGTGTTATTTTTTAAGCAAAATTAAATTTTACTAATTCAGATTTATCACTGTTAAATGTTATATACGTTATTCTAGAATAGTCATGTTTACTATATCGCAGACGTCTGAACAATTCAAATCACCAAGTGAGGGGCAAAATCTGTTTTAAGAACAAAGCGTCAAACGCTAATCTTGATCATCTAATTTCTATTTCAATTGATTTCTAAGTACTATAAATTTGTTAATTTCCAGATTTTATTTTTGATTCATTTTTATTTTATATATTTATTATTTTGATAGAATCATATATACATATATATATACAGAGGTGATCCTATCAGCACGTGCTGATATAAGTTACATCAAAACCCACATTGGGAGTTGTACCTTGTGCATTGGTGGGATGTGAGGTGCATTGAATCAATGCAAGGAGTACAACCCCCAATGCATAGTGCTAATATAACTTATATCAACACGTGCTGATACGATCACCTCTATATATATATAAAAGAAGCACTAGTTAATCCAATACATGATTCATACTAGATGTGGGATCCAAGATGTGTTCGAAAAACCTTATCGATAAAAATAATAATAATAATTAATTAATTAATTAATTTAAAAAAAAAAAAAAAAAAAAAAAGGAAGAAGGAGAAGTGGTGCACGAGCTTTAAAAGCGCGTAAGTTCAAACATCACAATGATGAAAGAGATGTAGCATTTAAATGACCAATGGTCAAAGAAGGGGGACATAACAAGCCGCCAAGCCACATAGAGTGGGGGTGGGGGGGAGAGATCAGAGAAGCTTGGCAGCGAGCTGCAAGTTGCAAAGGCTGACAAGTGTAGGAGTATGATAGGGATAGATGCATGAGAGATGTAATGAGATGAGACTAACCAACCCTCTCTCTCATGGGTATGTCCCCCGAGTCCCATCTCACTCCTAACTACTCAGATTCTGCATGCTCAATGGGCTGTGCTTTTATTGCTTTTGCAAACAAGTCAATCATTGGGAACTTGAACAAACCTTAATGCTGTAATTAAATTTGCCCAACCTCTAGCCTTCATATTACGTTCCCTACTCTCTCATTTTATTTTCTACCAACAACTTTTCCTCCCAACCAAACAACTCTTATTAATGTTGTGCAAAATGCAGGCAAGTTATCCAAATGAATAACTTAGTTATTCTAGCATATATTAGAATAGAGATATAATTTCGATCACTATTCATATTCAAATTCAAATCAAATCCTTACTTTTAATCTTATAATTAGACTCCATCATGATCATATGGGGCTACTTTTGTATGTAAAAGAAATGTGGAGTTGGTTTCTACCAAAAGTGAAAATTAAAATGACAGTGATGGGGGTTTTGGTTGTTCACTCCTTGAGGTGAAAAATTGAAAATTCTACTATTTAACAAAGTGTAAACCGGTCTAACTCGGTGCAGACATAAGAAATTTGGTTTATATTCACTTGTATTCGTTGAATTATCTACCCAAATCAATCTAACTATAATTTATTTATTTATTTTGGAACAAATTGTATAGTATATTATATTATAAAAGTGTTTATAAGAGACAGATCGGTCACTACTTTACGAAAGTAGCCCCATATGATCATGATAGAGTCTAATTATTTATACTACCTATAAAAAGCTAAATGTGAGAAAAACTTTTGATTGACTAATATAACCTTATTTTAAATTTTAAATACACAACTACCCTTTTGCACCCTTTTAATCTTATTGTAATTGAATAGATGACAATTATTATTATAGTAAAATTTATATAGGAGACATCTATACTCTTGTAGTTAACTTATATAAGAAACATTTCTCTTTGTATTTCATTAGAGTTCTATGCAAGGTCATTATCTTTAATAATGATTAATTTTTTATTTAAATTTTCATTTCAAATGGTTGAAGTTTTTTGGTTAATCAATATAATATCGTGTTACTATATATTATTGGGAATTATTATATTCTAACTTTATTTGTGACTAACCTAAAATTTTCAAATTAGTTATACTACTCACTATAAGTTTCATTAGAAGTAAAAATCTAACCAAACCGATATTAATATCTAATTCTTTAAAAATTATTCTTTCATTTATATTTCATTTCATATTATTGAAAAATAACCACATGCGACGCATGTGTGCCTACATCTAGTAAAATTAAAAATACGGATTTGATTGGAATAGTGAAATTATATCTTCTATTCTAATATATGTTAAATTTTATGTGTTTTAATAGGAAAGTTTCAAAACTTATTTGCTTTATATTTTGCCTTTATTGGCTGAAATATTCTTAACAATTTTAGTAATTTATTTCTTTGGTTTATTACCTTCTTTAAGAGCCAACAGTTACCATTCTTGTATTTAGGTATTATTACCCAACGGTAATATACTTTAATAGAGGAACGTTCTGTAAGGTTTCTAGGACCTATTTAACCAGAACGTTCCATCCATTACAGACATACACACAGACTCTTCTCTCTACATATTTCTTCTTTCTGTCAAACTCTCTTTACTCTTTCTTCACCATTTTTTCTATTATATATTTTGGGCAATTCGATACATACTTGGCACCCCGTCTGCTATAGGCATGCGCTACAGATCAGACAACCTGTGAGGAATAGGGTTGTATCTTGCAGCCGTGTGCGACCGCCAATACCCGCACATGGGGAGGCGTATACGACTTTAGGACAACGACTATGTGCCTCTCTACAACTCCAGGCTATTCTCTATCCTTTTCTACTATTTGATTTTGTTTAATTTAATTGTTTATATTTAATTTTGTCCTGTTCATATTCTTTCTACTTGGATAATGTTTGCATATATTATATTTATTTTGTTCTATTAATCATTGTGTAGATTTATGTTACCACTAACTTTGTTTATTGTAGATTTGTTCCAACAATATATGCTAGAATAACTAAGTTATTCATATGGAAATTGTTAGTGTTCTACATCGGTAATGAATAAGGCCTACGATAGGTTTATAAGATGACGCTACACATTCCACCTAGTGAGACCCCTTATGGGCTTAGGACTTAGAATGACAAACGTGTGAGACCGGCTGGGCCAATACCTCAAGGTAGGTTCATAGTTTGAATATCATAATGGAATTAAAATCGAAGCATCTAAGCTAACCATTTTGTTATTATAGTAATTTTTCTATATAATTTCAACTTACTATTAATTTTGAGGGAACCTTATCAATGGTGATATTTCACGTATGAAATACGCCTAGAACTTTTACATTGATCTTGTTGGGGGCTGAGCCAAAACTTTTTCTCAAGGCTAAGGTTATACATTATTCAATATCAAACGATGTCTAAAATTTAATTATCGACTGTTGAGTTCATATGTCATTCGTATTACTAATTTTGGATAGAAAATAAGTCAAAAACATCAAATAACTTAGAATAGTTTTGTTGTTTGAATACTAACATATCAGTTTAGAATAGCATGTAGGACAGGAGGATTGCATGTGCTCAAGGGAATTAGTTAGGAGCAAAGCATCTGGAACCTCTTGACATAATTTAACAAAAAAAAAAAAAAACATGCACACACATATCAGCTTGATTTGATGGTATTAAATTGTTTATTTAAATTTTCTCTAACTTGTACAATTTTTTTGGGATGGAAAAAATTGATGAAATCATTAAATTAAGCTAAAATTGACTAGATTTGATGTACTAAACAAAAATTATTATATGTGGGCTCAAAATCTTTTGCTTGTGCTAATAAGATGTCTCATTATTGTTATTATTATTATTATGAAGGTGTCATTACTTATTGGGCACCAAATGACTAGTACTAAATTGCCTACAAATGGGGCCTCCAAACCGGAAGAATGATTATTTTATTCACTTTTTAAAATGTAAAGACAAGTAATGTGGGTTTTGAATGTAAATAAAATAAGTAAATATAAAAATTTAAGAAAGGAATCTAAATATAAAGTAATGAAAATACAAAATAAAAAAGGGAGGGGGGCTGCTAAAAGAGGTTAAACTGAAAGACAGTTTACAAAAAACTAATATAAAAACTAATAGAAGGACCAATATCAAAAGGTTAAATTTTAGAACTTTTTTTTTAAAAAAAATTTTTTTGGATTAGCATTTTTAGGACATTTTCACATAATATAACATAAAACATGTGTACATCGAATGTAGAGGGTGGGGTTCTTAATTATACCCCACATTTCCTCAACCCACGAATGTTGTAATCGGTAACTGTACTAAATTCACATCCTAAAGCCTTAACCTACTTTGTGATTAGGATTCGGTCAATCTATATTGGTTGGCATTCTCTCATATATTTTTTTTAATTAACAAGTATTAGATCTTTGGTTTGATTAATCCCTATTATAGCTCACTTTGCATCAGTTGACATTCAAAATAAACTTGATTAGTAACCACCCCTAAGAGAAATTAAACTCAAAACTAGGGGTGTAAACGAGTCGAGTCGAGTGGAGCCAAGTAGTAAGCTGCTCATGCTCGACTTGTTAAATTAACAAGCTCAAAAGTAAAGCTTGAACTCAGCTCGTTTATCTCACGAGCAAGTTTGAACGAGCTTTGTATCGAGACAATCTCAAGTCAAACTCAAGTAGCTTGTCTCGTTTTATAGCCCTACTAGTCAAAACTTTTAAGAAAATTTTTATAGACCATTGATTCAATTCTTGAGATTAACATATTTCCTCATATTTTATTTTATTATTATTTTTTTTTGGGTAAATTAGAATATCATTAAAAGAGAAGGAAAAGAATACACCTTGGCAAACTGTAATGAGGCAAAGCAAATGCCCTAATTGATGCAAAAAGATCTAGTTCTAGGATTGTTAGTAGCTTTTGAACACACTAATATGCATCTAACATCTATGACAATGTTACAAAAAATTCTCTCTCTCTCTCTCTCGATATTGTACACTATAGCGACCCAAGAAACTTCCTTTACATAAGAGCAAAAGGTATTCTCTTTTAAGTTGTGAATCGCCCATTTAAATTCATTCAGGCAATAACAAGGGAGTCGATAATTGCAACCAAAGGCCAAAAATTTCCTCCAAACAGAGACTATATAAGACCGGTCCTTTGTTTCAATTTAGAGGTGGTAGAAAACATATTTGGGGATTAGAGTAATTAATACCCTCCTTATCAAGTCTGTCTTGGATAGCCAATCTGTTCCCCTAAGCCTTAAAGGCATTTTTGCCCTTTTAACCTTATGTGAATAGTTCATTATTGTATGCATATTTTTGTTTCATTTTTGCATTTTATCATTTGAATTTAGTTTCAAGGTGCATATAGGACATGTTAGTATAATTTGATTCAATTTCAGATAGATTTGGATGGCTAATAAGAACTTTTGCGACTTGAAGGGCAATTTTTTTTTTTAACTCCTATCTTTTCCAATTGATCTCAAAACTCATCACAGATTGTTCCATTGTGTTTATATTGATGAAGATAATCTATTATAGAATCAATTTAAGGATTGAATGGCTTTGGGATCAATTTACTACATTTTCCACATTTAGCTAAGTAACCCTTTTCGGTTAATTGCATTATTAAACCCAGCCAACTAACGATGGTTGGAGATTTTGGCTAAAGAATATTCTAGATTTGTTCCTCATTGAATTATTGAAATTTTGGCCTTTGAATCACTTAATTCAAAGTTAAATTGACCAATTTATGGCTATTTTAAGGAAAAAACTCGAAATTGGAAGCAAACCAAAAGGACTTGAAGAAGGCTCTCGGGTGACCAATTGGCCCAATCGGTCTAACCAGTTAGCCGAGCTCCCATGCCAAGTTTTGTTCATTTGCCAATTTTGCTCATTTGACCTTCCAAATTGATTTTTCTTGCTTTAAAAGAGTTTCCATCATTGTTTTTAGGTAACTTTGAGTTTCTTAAGGCTCAAGTGAATTAATAATAGCCCTCGATTGATTTTATGGTAAATAAATCTCAATCATTGGATTCTAGAGTTGGTTCCCTATAAATTGACTCTCTCTTCAGCATAATAGAGTTTCACACCCTTCTTATTCACTAGTGAGAAAAGGAGCAAGAATTTGCACACACTCATACAACTTGAGAGAAGCATTCCATCATATTTTTGAAGGAGAACAAGTAGAACATCAAGCCAAAGAAGAATGGAAGCATTCAACGAAAGTCTTTTTCGTTAGTGTAGACACTCAAATTTTTTCATATCGCCTTCGGACAAAATTAATCAATCTGTCAGCAGTATAATTAAGTCAGATGCACTTGATACCTAATTTTATTCACCTTGTCCTATCCACCACCTAGGGCAAGGCATCCCCCTATTTTAATATTCGAGCCCCTAGAGCAGAAAATGGGCACAACGCCCAAATCAAACCCTAATACAACATTGGGTGGTTTGATTTCTCATAATCTTTGATCCAATGGTTAATCCGACCGTTAGATCTTCAATTCAATGTTTCTAGAGCGGTCTAAGACCATTTGATTGGGAATTAGAAGGCACAAACCCTTTGATCCCTAAAATGCCCAAATTAAACCCCTAACACGACATTGGGTGGTTCGATTTCACACAATCTCTTATCCAATGGCCAATCCGACCGCTAGATCTTCAACTCAATGTTTCTAGAGCGGTCTAGGACCATTTGATTTGGAATTAGAAAGCACGAACCCTCTGATCCTCAAAATGTCCAAATCGAACCCCTAATATAACATTGGGTGGTTCGATTTCTCATAATCTTTGATCCAATGGTTAATCCGACCGTTGGATCTTCAATTCAATGTTCCTAAAGCGCTATAGGCACATTTGATTGGGAATCAGAAGGCACAAACCTTTTGATCCCTAAAACGCCCAAATCGAACCCCTAACACGACATTGGGTGGTTCGATTTCTCACAATCTCTTATCTAATGGCCAATCCGACCGTTGGATCTTCAATTCAATGTTCCTAGAGTGGTCTAGGACCATTTGATTGGGAATCAAAAGGCATAAACCCTCTGATCCCCAAAACGCCCAAATGGAACTCCTAACACACTTTGGATGGTTCGATTTCTCACGATCTTTGATCTAATGGTTAATCCGACCGTTGAATCTTCAATTTAATGTTCCTAGAGTGATTTAGAACCATTTAATTGGGAATCAGTAGGTACAAACCCTATGATCCCCAAAACGCCTAAATTGAACCCCTAATACAACATTGGGTGGTTCGATTTCTCACAATCTTTGATCCAATGGTTAATCCAATCGTTGGATCTTCAATTCAATTTTCCTAGAGCGATCTAGGACCATTTAATTAGGGATCAGAAGGTTTGTAAAACGCCCAAATCGAACCCCTAACACGACATTGGGTGGTTCGATTTCTTACAAGATCTTATCCAATGACCAATCTGACTATTGAATCTTCAATTTAATGTTCCTAGAGTGGTCTAAGACCATTTGATTGGGAATCAGAAAGCACAAACCCCTAATCCCCAAAACGCCCAAATCGAACCACTAATACAATATTGGGTGGTTTGATTTCTCACAATCATTGATCCAATGGTTAATCCGACCGTTGAATCTTCAATTCAATCTTCCTAGAGTGGTCTAGGACCATTCGATCGGGAATCAGCGAGCACAAACCCTCTGATCCCTAAAACACCCAAATCAAACCCCTAATACAACATTAGGTGGTTTGATTTCTTACAATATCTTATCCAATGGCCAATTCGAACCGTTGGATCTTCAATTCAATGTTCCTAGAGCAGTCTAGGACCATTTAATCGAGAATCAGAGGGCACAAACCTTCTAATCCCCAAAATGCCCAAATCGAACCCCTAACACAACTTTAGGTAGTTTAATTTCCCACAATCTTTGATCCAATGGTCAATTCAACCGTTGGATCTCCAATTCAATCCCTCAAAATCAATACAAAGCCATTTGATTAAAGATCGGGCCTCATTTGGCTCACTATCAACAAAACCCTAATCATAGAGCCTTGTGAGCATCATGCTCATATCCGGGCCATTCAATCTCATCCCAGAGGGTGCACTCTCGACCTTTCGATCCCAAACTAAGCTTAGGGACCCAAGGTTTCAATCTGCATTCAAGATCAACGGCCGGAATCCATCCAATCATCAATCGAACGCAATCGAACGATCGTACAACCCCACAATAGGGTGGACCCCCACCTCTAACCCACCATAGTGGCCCCACCTTATCAGATGGGGCACATAAACCAAGGATCACAAGTTCCCATGGCAAATGATGAGAAATCATTGCAAATGTGGAAAAAGTGAGCCCACGCTGGCACTACCAGCGTGGGCAATGTGCTTTTGGTACTGCCAGCCACCCTGACGGCCACTTGTAGCCGTAATCCAACTGTAAGGATGGGACTGGACCCACGCCTACCAGGCTAGCGTAGGCAGCCTACTAGGCCAACGTGCTCAGCCTGGCAGATTGCCTTTTGCTACAAATGGACCACTTTGCCCTCATTAAATGAGGTATTTCCTTTACCAAACAATTCCCAAATGCTCTCCATGTCCCATGTACTATAATGCCCTTCCAAATGGCCATTTTACCCATAAAAATCCAAGGTTTCCTATAAAGAGTCCACTTTTTATTCAAGAAAAAAGGAGGAGAATCTCTTTCTACCATAATTCAATCCTCTCCATCCTACATAAACTACACCAAGACTCTCCCCAATCCTTACCACCTCAACATCCAAGCACCTTCACTCCATCCACTACAAAAACCCTCACACAAAACTCCTCACAACTCCACTAGATTCCTCCCAAAAATTCACCTCAATGCATGCACCCATGCATTGAACCTCTTCAAGTTATCAAAAGCCTCAAATTCAACCACCATCCAAGTACACTTAGAACATCAAAGGAGCATCTCAAGGAAGGACTTTCAAGCCTAGCAAAGGAGCGTCCAAGCCTACACTAATCAAAGCTAAGGTGAAAATCACCTACACTAGGTGAGCTTCCCTTTGATTTTCATTATTAAGTTTCTTTTAGTTTCCTAGTTGATACCATTATTCATTGCAGCCTCAACATGTGATTGCCACCCTCCTTACTTTAGCCCGAGTACGTACATGGGCTTCCTAACACGAGTCGTGAAGGGATTAAAGTCCTGTATGGTGGGTTAAAGGCAAGGAGATCTTAAACCACCATTTGTATGCAAACCACTCCAATAGGTTGCTAGCACCCATTTTCATTCCTTTTTATTACATGTGAGCTTGCATTTGTGATGCTTGAAATGAAAATTTAAGCATATCAAGATATTGAAGTGACATTTAAGCAAAATCAAAATTAGCAAGGTTAGGTTCATACATGCATGCATCTTATTTATACTAACCTCTTCTTGTTTTCTTGTTGGTAATCATAATTAACTTGGACATAAAATAATCCCCTTTGCTATGAAATTTATTGGACTTAATTGAATATCTCCATGCTTTGATAAATGGACAAATGCAAGAACACGAACAAATTCATTTAAAATGGTTGTTCTCATTTTTTTACTTTTTTATTTTAGAGGCTATGGCTTTAGTTACCCTCCGGGTTGTGGTCGCTGCGACACTTTGCCCCAATGCTTGTACATTATCAACTTTCATTTTATTTACCGCTTAAATTTAGAGGCTATGGCTTTAGCTATCCTCTGGGTTGTAGTCATTGTGACTCTTTTGCCGCAATGTTTGAGCACTTTTTATTTCATGGTCACTTGACCCTTTTATTTTTGTACATATACTTGTGCTTATCCAAGCAATAAACATCACATTCATGAATTCCAAACCTTACCAAGGTTGATTATATTTATATATCTTTTGACTTTTTCGATATATTTATCTTGAAATCTCATGCTATGTGATGTTTTAATTCCATTCCCATGTGAATAAGGTTTAATCGAGGTTTTAAGGTAGGCTATCATGCTATGGATAAAAGTTTACAGCATCAAATGCTTAAAAACTCATCCCAGCTGTCACACCCCATTTTTGTCACCTTAGCTAGGGCATATCATTTCATGTAGGATTTTGAGTCCTTTTTTAGTCTAGTCTTTTGCATTGAGTTTCTATGGCATTGAATATCATGTGTATGAATTTTGAAGTGATTTGGAGTTCATCTCGATAGTCAATAAGAACTTTTGCAACTTAAAGGGCATAATCGTCTTTTAAGCCGTATATTTTCCATTTGACTTTGAAATGAATTCCGAGTCATTCTCTTGAGTTCATATGAGTATATAGAGTCTATATATAGGTTCAATTTCATGAATTAATGGTTTAAGATCAATTCGGCTCGTAATGGTTCAGGGTTGGCTAAAAGACCCTTTCTTGGTTTGCTCAAATTGACTCATAAGACCCAATCAATTTTCTCTCATTTAACTCAAATTGGGCTTTATTTATGTCCTAAACATGTTTAGAAAGATCAATTTTCGATCGGGAAAGCATTCGGTTCGACCTCATGTACAAACCCAGCTTAGCGACGGTGAAGCACCATGGTTAACCACCTTTGTAAAACCTAACCATGCACCCATGGTTAAGGATTTTTGTCCTAAAATGCCTAAAAATGTATTCCTCTTCAAAACACGGTCGTTTTGGCTTTTATTTCGTCAAAATCGGACTTAATTTGAAGATTTTAGGACTTCTACAGCAAGTGGGAGTCAAAAGCGGAGAAAAAATAGAGGACCCTCGGGTAACTGTCCGGGGCTGGATGGTCAGCCGTCTAAGCCCAGACGGCTAACCGTCCAGGCCTAGATGGTCACCCGAGAGACTCCTTTCTCAACTCAAATTCTGACTCTATCTTCCCTCTTTTGACGGTTTCCTCCGCCAAAACAACTTGTCTGAGCTTAGGAGTGTGTAGGATTGAGTTGTTTGAGCACCAAGAGAGTCTCTAATAGCTATAGGATCATTATTTAATGAATTAATCCTAGCCATTGGTTTAGGGGGTCAGTTCTCTATATAAAGGACATGGTATTCAGCACATAGAGGGAGGTTAATTGCACTTTACACTTAGAGAGAGAGGGAGCTACGAGTTTAGAGAGCTAGAAGGGACTTCAAGAGGAGGCTCTTCAATCCCAAGCAAGCAAGGAAACAAGAGGTTTGAAGACAAGGAAGAGTCTACAAGAGGTAAGCCTATCCCTTCAATGCTGAACATGAATTTTCTTCTTCTTTTTCTTCTTCTTCTTCTTCTTCTTCTTCTAGGATAGTTATGGTGCATGAGATTGTTCTTCTTATGGATGGAATTCAATGTTTATGTGATGATATATGATGATATTTGAGTGGAAAAGATCTTAAGTTAGCCCAATTAAATTAAGAGACCAACTCGGGCGATGTGGGTGCCTATGGGCTTTTGCCCAGAACCTTCCCACATCGTAACTTAGCCCCCGAATCCAATTTTCTGGTTTCAAAGACTTTGCTTTTCCTTTAATGGAGTCATGTGGTTTTGAAAATAAAACATTTTTGTGGTTTTCCTCTTTTCCCTAAAAAATGAGGTGGCGACTCCTTTTTGTTTGTTGTCTTTCACCCATCCCATATATACCAAAAATCTTTTCTTTTTCCGCCAAATCCTTGTGGGCCGTTTTCCGGAGATTCACACCAGCATAATAGCTTACCACCATTAAATGGATCTAATCAATTGACCCGCCAAATTCCAATAAATAATCCAACCCTGAATCCAAGAACTCCTGCGTGTCCCTATGTCACATAGTAAAATTCCAATCCTTAGGAGATTTAGTTGATTACATTTTTATTCAATTAATTCAAGTGTGTTTCAAGATTGGATTAAATTCCTCCTTGTCATTTTCATGCTTCAAAGCCCCAAATGATTTTCCAAAAAGTCTTTTAGAATTGAAAGCCATTTTTATCATCTCAAATCCCCGCTAAAAAGGGTTCAACTTTCAAAAAGATTTATTCAAGCCTGCATGAGATTATTCTTTCATAAATCATTTTTTACAACATTACCATCTTTATCAAGTAAAGATTTTGACTTCATGATTCAAAAGGAATTTCTTGTCTTCAACCAAGTTGTTAATGCACGCATCATTTACAGAGAAACACTTTCAAAACTCTAATGAGTGCACAAAGGTTTTAATTGACGAGTTCATTCCAAGAGTGACTCGAATAAAATCTTTTCATTAAAAAGGGCACATGCTCCCTTTTCAAAAATACATTTTCTTATCACATTAAGTCAATTTTTCAAAACCATCATTCTATGCATGATCGCCCTTTTAGTTGGGATTAAGAATCATAAAGTTCCACTTTCAGTTTACATAAATAGAATTTCCTTACTCGTCAAAAGTGCTCCCTTTTCAATTAAAACTCGTTTCTCTTCTTTCAAAAAGGAAACCCCTGTCTTCAAAAGACCATTTTTCTCTTCACAAAAGAAAACATCTCCTTGTTTTCAAATGTTTTCAAAAAGCACCCCTTTTTTTTTTCCGTTAACTTCAAAAGTCCCGAGTTCTCTAAAAATCCAAAGTAGATTTGTACTTGGTATTAATTCTTTGAAAATAGAATCATATCATTTTCATTTCCATCCTTTCATGAAAAGATTGATTTTTACCATTGCAAGATAGAGATACTATCTTTTAGGAGTTAATCAATTTGATCTAAGATACCCTTGAGAAGGAAGGTAAATTTGTGATCTTTTCAAAAAGGTTCTCATTTACAAAAACCCTAAGACACATTTTCAAAATACCAATACTTTCAAAACTTTGTTCAAATGCCTAGCCTTTAGGAATCCTTTTTCAAAATGGAAAAATTCATCATCCTTCAAAGAGGGTATTCTACTTCAAATTAGTCGTATAGGAAATCAATAATATCAAATGGGGATTTAAACAGAAACATTATCAAAATCGGGAACCATTGGTTTCCAACAGGCTGTGTGAGGTGCCTAACACCTTCTCCACTCATAATCAAACCCCCTTAACCTCAATCTTTAGTCTCACAGACCACTAGGAGTCAATCAGTTTTCAAATGGACCTCAAATGGACCCATTTGTTGATAAGACCTCATACAGACTTATTTTGGGAGCTCAGGTGACCCCACTTTCTAATTAATCATAGGATGTTCAATCACATCCTCAAACCCCTGACTGGTGGCAATTCCATAGTCTTGACTATTCTAGCTATGCTTACATGCCTAGGTCGGTCAAGGTGCCCTCGAATTGAGCTCGAACCATTTCCACAACCATATTCAACACACACTCACCAAAATGGATGACCCTAGGGTCATCCCATCTTAGGAAGGGAAATATCCCAAATCCTTTTTTGGGGTAGTGACAATTAGTAAGCTTCCTTCTTCTTTTTATTCTCTTAGGTTTTATTCCCTGCATACTCAGAATTATTTCTTAGTATGATTATCATGTTTATTTCATATTTTTGAGCTGATGTGATGCATATTATGATGATTGCATCAAAGTTTTCTAGGGTTTTCCTTATTATATGCTGAAATAATGACTGTTTCTCTTTAAATTAGGGGAATTTTTCATGGCATATTACTTAAAGCCCTATGGTTATTTTCTTTTCATGGTACACTTTTATGCATGTTTTTAAACATTTTTCATGTAGGAATTATCTTGCATAGGGTTTATCTTCATAGGTCTATAGGTGATTATTTTTTTGGAAGACAATTATCCTTTTTAAAGGATAGGTCTTTGCATAAGAGTCCTAGAAAGTGTGTTTAAGTGCGCTACCACTATTATTGCATTCTTAGGTATAGATTTTACATAGGATATGTGGAGAAATCATTCATGTGGAATACTTTTTTTTCATAAAATTATCCTAAAATAGTTTTCCTTAATAAAGCTTGCCGTAGGAGGGCATTTTTCATGTTTTTACATAAAATCTTCATCTTTTGGATCATGTTTGATTTTCTTTTCATATTTTGAGTTATTATATGATGTTTTCATGATAATAGGTCATCTTTTACATATTTTTTACTTTTTCATGCATAATAGGTAGTCTAGTTCATGTAGGAGTATATTAAGGTTTTGCAATATTCCTTTCAATTATTGCTTTTGCATGATTATTAGAGTGTTTTAGGGTCGTTAATTAGTATTCTGTCCAGATTTAATTTAAGTCATTTAATGATGATTTGGTCATGGTTATGGTTGATTTAATCATGATAATTGTCCTATAGCATAAATAGGGATGATTATTTGATATTTTGATGATATTTCTTAGGTGATTTGCGTATGATAAGTTCATGTATAGTATGTTTTGTTATTGTTTGTTCTCTTCTCCCTCAATGTTTCATTCCATGAATATATTATGATTTTGATGATACAAAACATTGATGATTATGAGCTAATGCATTGAGTTAATCATTATAAGTTAGGACTTTCTATGCTTAAATGAATTATCATAAGAAGAAAGCCAAAAGAACAAGGAAAGCAAACAAGAAGAAAACAAGAGATTATAGTGCAATTGAATGGCTTCATCAAGTAAAAGATCAAGAGAAACATAGAACTTCATAGAAGAGAAGACTCCAACTCTCAAGAACCGCAACAAAAGAAGACTTGAAGTTGAAGACTTGGGTATTTGGGTGAGAGTTAGGATTTCATGTAAATAGTTGAATGGTGAAAGCTCAATGACTATAAGATCTATAGATCATGACCTAGAAGGACTTTAGGACCTTTGAACTAATTGATTTTATAATTTACAAGAGGCCTAAGTTGATAGGAATGGACTTAAACGATGAATTTGCATGAAAACATAGCTAAACTAGCATATATAACTAGTTTAGTTGACTACAAGTTTGATGTAGTCAACTAAACCTTGGTTTTGACTAGTTTAGCTAACTACACATTCATGTAGTCGACTACACATTTCATGTAGTCGACTAAACCTTGCTTGTGACCAAATATTCCTCTACTGGAATGTTTAGTCGACTACACCAAAAGTATAGTCAACTAAACCATGCGGGAGAGCTATAATGGCTAGTTTTTCAAGCCCCATAAAGTGCTCTAATGGCTTTATTTTTAAAAGGGCTCCTTCCCAACGGTCATAAAACATTCCAACCTATATTTAAAGTATTTCAAACACTTTGAGAGTATGGATTAACAAAAGGAAAAGGATTATACTCTTCATATCTATTATCAAGCCTTAGATCCACAAACTTGAACTTTCATTGTTCATATCATATTAGGTTGAACTTAATTCTCTATTCAACCTATCAAGAGGGATTTGTTATTGTATCTCATTCATATCTATCTTTGAGAGATTGAGGGTTGGGAATTACCCTTGTTTAGCAAAAGGGATTTGTTTATTGTAAAGGTTTGATCTACACCCGCAAGTAGATTGTGTAAAGATTTGATTTACACCTGTAAGTAGATTGGGTTTGATCTTCACCTGCAAGAGATTGGTTAGTGGATTTGGAATCCTCAAACTGGAGTTCTTAAGGCGAGGATGTAGGCGGGAGAGCCGAACCTCATTATATCTTATATTTGATTTATCTAACTCTTTCTTATTTATTTGATTTCATTAATTGTTCTATTTGCATCATTGTTTAATTTACTATATTTGCAAAAGTTTTTTAAAGTTCCATGTATTTTGTATCAACCCAATTCACCCCCCTTCAAGGATTGATTATTTGGGCCAACAATATCTCTACTAATTTAGTTATAGACCATTCCCATTTTGCATTTAAGATAATGGAGCTAACTTTAGTATCGGCGGGGATGGCATAAAAAATAACCCGAATACCTAATCTTTGGAGAATGGGACCCATAGGAAGCCAATAATTAAACCAAAGAAATGTAGATAGACTATTGTCAATATTATGCATCTACAATATCTTTCTCTAGTTCCATGATCATTGAGATGGAATTGTGACATTCCAAAAGCTTTTGTCACAGAGACTATACTCATTAATCTGAGCTACCCAAATCGGGAAAAATTTATGGCTTTTCTCTCTCTCTTCTTTCTCTCTCTCTCTCATAGATCAAAGTGTTAAAAAAGTGCTAATCAATGAGACTACCTTTCTATTTATAAAGAGTCAACCCAAAAGATAGATGATCAAGATCAAACCTCTCATTAATAGTCTAATGGCTCTCATGGACTCTAAAAGCACTCCAAACTCTTGTAATTATCTAACAAATAACTACAAGTTTTATAAAAATAGGATAAAAATCAAACAAAAACTCAAAAATCAGAGTGTTGCTAAAAATTAGGATAATGGCTTGAGTAACCAGCCAAGGCTAGCTGGCTAGACCAGTAACCCTTCACAAGTTACCCAATGCTGGGTTTTCTATTATCCTCTCTTCTTAGTTTTCCTCAAGTTTGAGTCAAAAAATGACTCTTAAATTACTAAATTAAACCCAAATTAGGTCATTCAAAAGCCAAAACTTCTTGTATTTGAAATACCATATTCTTAGAAGCATCGCAAGTTAAAAATCTCCAACCATGGTTAAAAGGTTGGGTTTAGCAAGCCAGTTAATCGTCATGAGCCATTTTTATGAAATAAAGCTTTTCAACAGCTAATTAAACCAAATTGATCTTAGATCTTCTTAAAGAAAGTTTCATTACAAAATTAGTCCTAAATAACCATAACTAGGCCTGTCAATTTTGAAATTCAAGCACAAATCATGGATTATTTTCTAACAAGTCAAAAAATGTCATTTAGACAAATAGATCCACATTAGCCAAATTGATCTTAAAACCACTCATTTATGCAATTTAACTTATCTTCATACTTATGCAAGCTCAATGGAACAAACCAGAGGTGAATCTGAGATCAAACGAGAATTTTACAAGCGAAACGACGAAAAGGCCCTTTAAATCACAAAAGTTCTTATTCTCTATCAAAACTCAACCGCATTTAAACCAAAAGCTCAAGACATGTCGTTCACTCTTCTAAAAATTGAATTCAAGTGACGAAATGCAAAAGTGAAGTCAAAATATGCATGCAATAATAGCCCTCAAGAAAGATATATCGAAGGGCAAAAATGTCATTCGAAGCCCACAAGCTTTAAGTCTCATATGAGGATTAACTATACTCCTCTAAAACATCATGGGAACATTAAGGATTGAAAATAGGAAGTCTACAATTGCACCAACTGTAGGACTCTAAAGCCTTTCTCTCAAACCTTTTTAAACATTATTCGACACTAAAAAAAATTTGGAAAATATATGCTAGTTGTATGATTCTGTCAAAACTGTAAGCAAATGAAACATCATTAAATACAAATGAAATCTGGAAAATAAGAAACTTACAGTACACAGAACTCAATTAAAATGGAAACTTTAATAATCAGGGCTAGCGTTTGATGCTATATCCTTAAAATAGATTTCGCCCCTTGAAAGATGTTATGTGTCTAGCGAACCCACTGCGTAATTTCTCCACATAGCCTACGTAAAAGCTATACCTAAGAATGTAATAAAAAAGATAGCACACTTAAACACACTCTCTAAAGCGCTCATGCAAAGACTCACTTTCTAAAGAGAATAATTATTCTCCAAAAAAATAATCATCTATAGACATATAAAGATAAACTCTACACAAGATGTGTTCTACATGAAAAGTGCTTAAAAACATGCATAAAAGTGAACCATGAAGAGAAAATAACCCTAAAGCTTTAACTAATGTGCTATGTAGAATAACCCTACTCTAGAGAGAAAAAAATCATTATTTCAGCACACAATAAAGAAAACCTTAACAAACTATCATGATATTCTCATAATATTCATCATATAAACTCAATAAACCAACCAGACATGATAATCATATCAATAATAAACCATAAGCATGCATAAAATGACTTATAAGAAAATGAAGAGGGAAAAGAGAGTTTACAGGTAAGGAAGACCCTTGTTGTGCATTTCCTTCTTCTTGGGCTTGAAATCCTTCTTATTCTTCTTCAAAAATATGGTAGAATGCTCTCTTAAAGTTATGAATGTGTACAAATTTGTAATCCTTCTCTCACTAGTGAATATGGGGGTTGTGTAAGCTCTTTATGCTGATGGGAGGATCTAAACTTATAGCTAATCAACCCTACGATCCAATGGCTGAGATTAATTTACCATAAAATAAATCTAAGACTATAATTAATTCACTTGAGGCCTTAAGTAACTCAAAGTTACCTAAACATAATGATAAAAACACTTTTAGAGCAAGAAAAACGAAGTAAGAAGGTCAAACGAAACAAATAAGGCAACTAAGAAAAACTGGACTCGGAGCCTCAGGTTGACTAGTTGGGCTAGCCAGTTGGACTAGCTGGTTCAACTAGTCATCCAAGAGACTTGTCAGGTCTCCTCTTCGGCTTCCTATTTTGGGTCATCTTCCTTAAAATGACCTATAACTTGACCATTAATTTTAACTCCGAATTGAGTGATTCAAAAGCCAAAAGCCAAAAATCCCTAATTATGGTTAGGTGGCTAAACTTAACAAGGCGGTTAACAAAAAAAAGGTCAATTAGCCATAGGTGAAAAATATGGTAAATTAATCCCAAAGTCATTCAATCCTTAAATTAACTCTACAATTAGACTCTTTTCATCAATATAAACACAATGGAACAATCTGGGATGAGTTTCAAGGTCAATTGGAAAAGATACGAGTTAAAAGATGAAATTGCCATTCAAGTCGCAAAAGTTCTAATTAGGCATCCAAACCTATCTGGAATTGAACCAAATTACACACATATATCCTAAATGCACCTAAAAACTAAATTTAAGTGATGAAATGAAAAAATGAAGTAAAAAGATGCATGCGATGATGAACTACTCATATAAGATTAAAAAGAGCAAAAGTGTCCTTAAAAGCTTAGAGACTTCTAAATGCTTTAGAAACTCATGAAATGAGTTTATGAACTCCTAGGGATGAGAATGGGGTGTCTACAATGGGCCCATCTTAAAATACGTATGGGACCCACATTATTAATTGGTCTAAATCTCTAACAAAAATGTTATTTTATATAATATGATGAGTTACAAAACTTAATGAGAAAATCACCTAACAATATTTTATAGATCTCATCTTATTAATCAAAAATGATATTGTAATATATGAATAAAAACATTGTTCAATTTATCATTTACATTATAGCATATGATTTAATCATGTTCTCATAATATGATTAAACATCTCAAACCTACATTTTTGTTTTTCTTATAAGCTACAAAATACAAATCAAGATAACACACAAGCCTTATGCCACGTAGTTAACACCCCATTTTGTACCGCCTAAGTATTTCAAGTCCATCTTGTTAAGCCCAATGATGAAGGGTAACCTGAATTGAAATAATTGATAAACGATCCTCGAGGAGCCAATGTGGTTACAGTCGCAACCTAGCCCAAAGAGCCAAAAAGCTTAGTCCATTTATTTGTGCGTACGCAGTATCTAAATGGGCGTACGCACCTTCAATTTGTGTGTACGCAGGTTATTTTCCCATAATTCAAATCTTCCCTCCATTTCCCTTTGTTACCTTATGCGAATCAAACCTACCTTATATCCATCTTATGACGGCTAGAGAAGCCAGAAACCCTAACCTACCTACCCCTAAACCCTAATACATTGCCTATAAAAGGATTGCTTTCTCATCAGTAAAATGGATCTTTTTCTTCCACTATTTTTGCTTACACAAACCCTAGAACCACCAACCCGAAATTCGAAGGTAGCGACTATGATTATGGAGGCTTAAAGAGGAGAGTTGATCAATGCATCCATAGGGATTCACCCAAACCTGAGGGTAACACTTTTTTTTTACATTCATTTCTGTAGACACCCCATTTTCATCCCCATGAGATCATGATAGCATTTAGATAGGTTTAGAAGCATTTAGGAGTCCCTAAGCCTTAAAGGATAATTTTGCCCTTTTAAGCCTTAGGAGAATAGATCATCAGTGCATGCATATTTTTGTCTCTTTGTTGAGTCCCATCACTTGCATTTAGTTTCTAAGGTCATTTTAGATATGTGTGTCAAATTTGTTCCAATTCCAGATAAGTTTGGATAGCTAATTAGAACTTTTGCGACTTGAAGGGCAATTTCATCTTTTACTTCGTATACCTTCCAATTGACTTCCAAATTTGTTCTGGATTGTTCCATTGACCTTAGAATGATGAAATGAGCCTAATTGAAGTGCCAATTTAATTTATTGATAGGTTTGGGATTGGTTCACTACATTACCCTATGCTTAATTGACCTTTTTTCGGGTAATCGCCTCATGAAAACCCAGCCACCTGACCGTGGTCAGGGATTCTTGGTTCAAGAATATTCTAGGCTTATTTTATATTAAATCCTTGAAATTTTGGCTTTTGAATCACTCAAATTGGAGTTAAAATGAAGAATTTAAGTCCGTTTGAAGTTAGGAGTCCAAACCGAGTTGGAATTCCAAAATTTTGGGATTCCTCTCGGGTGACCGGTTGGGCCAACCGATCCAACCGGTTCACCCCCACCGGTTACCCGAGCCCCTCGTCCTGATTTTTCTCCTTTTGAGTTTTTGACGAAATGAGACTCTACCACTCTGAATTTCAGCCTTCTAAAGGACTTCTAAACCTATTGGGAGGTGGTTTTGAGTTGTTTAACATTCATGGGATTTAATTACAGCCCTAGATTGATTTTATGGTGAATTAATCTCAACCATTGGTTCATATGGTTAGTTGGTTATAAATAGAGGCTCATTCATCAGCATAAAGGACTTTTTGCTTATTTGACACTTTATATTCCTGAGAGAGAGAGGGACCACGAGTTTGCACACACCCATATCACTTGGAAGAGGCTTTTCTACTGCAATTTCAAAGGAGAACTAGAAGGGAACCAAGCCAAAGAGAAGGAAGAACGCAGCGAGGACCTTTGCTTCATTGTAAGTCTCCTTTGCTTTCTTTTGCGATTCCTTCTTCTTCTACTCCATTCTCTGCATAGTTATGGCTTAGAATTGATTTAGGAATCATATATACTCTATATTTTAGAGTGTATATGATTCAAAGATGATGAGAATGCATGTTAGTGGATTAGGATTGTGAATTGTTTGCTGGTAGGATAGTTTCTCTCTTAAGGATAGAGGTACGTTTTGCATGAAAAATCAATTGATGTGTTTAGGCCGTTTTCTCTTCATGGTTCAATTATATGCATGATTTTAAGCATCTTTTGTATAGGACACTTGCTGTGTAAGCCTCGTCTTCATAGGTGTATGGATGATTATCCTTTTCAAGGATAATTATCGTCCTTAGAGGGTGAGGTTATGGATGGGTGCTTTCTGGAGTGTAGTGTTTAAGTGCGTTGTGAGTTTCTTTGCATTCTTAGATATATATTTTACGTAGGATATGTGAAGAAACCATTCATACGGAGTGATTTCTATGTAAAATTATCTCCGGATAGCTTTACTTAAGAAAGCTCGCCGTAAGGATGATTATTTCACATTCTTACATAAAGTACTTACCTAAGGCATCATGGTAGATTTTCTTTTATGTTTAGGATTGTTATATGATATTTTCATCGTGGTAATGCCTATTTAACATGTTTTTGATAGTTTTGTGCATGTTAGGGTGTTTAGAGCATATAGGATTGAGTTTTTCTTTTGATTTTTGTTATTTGCATGAGTATTAGGTCATTATATGCATGCTTAGCATTCTATCCAGATTTGATTTAGGTCTTCTAATGATGATTTGAGCATGAGTATGGTTGATTTGAGCTTAATAATTGCCTTATAGAATACATAGGGTAATTAATTAGTGATTTCTCGATGTTTCGGGATGATTTGCATATGGTAAGTGGTTCATGATAAGTCTTTTGTGAATTGTTCTCTTCTCCACCCTTGGGTTATTGTCTTTACCTTGAATTAGAAGTCCTAAGTTTCTAATTCTCTCAAAATTCTGTTTTAATTAGAATTCTATCTCTTTTAGAATTCTACTTTTCTTAAAATTCTGTTTTATCTAGAATTCTATCTCTTTTAGAATTCTACTTCTCTCAAACTTCTTTTTGGATAAGAGTTCTATCTCTTTTCAAATTCTATCTTTTCTCAACTTCCTTTTTTGGAAATCTTTCTTCTTTTTAAAACTCTTCTTTTCTTTTAATGGAAACTTAGGGTTTATAGTTCATTGTAAAGGAAGTAACCCCTTCTCAATCGAACTACGTGAACTTTGATCCTTACATCTTTGTATGTAAGGTACGTAGGCGCTCATTTGATGTTCAAGTCTATCCTAGGATACTAAGTATCCTAGGTTTTCTTTTTCTTTCTTTCTCCTTCTTTCTACCCATTTGTCCATCACATATATGCTAGAGGAGTAGGATCGGACCCATGCTTATACATTTATCCATCACATATTTGTTAGTGGATAGGATGGATTTGTTTGCTTGCTTATTTATCCATCACATATTTGCTAGTGGATAGGATGGACTTGTTTGCTTATTCTCTCTATCTCTTACTTGCTTTCCATATCTCTCATATTTGTTCATAGATGTTTACATACTTTATGGATGTTTATTGCTTTATGGATGTTCATGGATGAATGTAGATTATTTATGGATGATTCTTTGCATATGCATGGTGACTAATTAGGAAGTGATTGAAATAGCCCATATAAATTCAGAGACCTATTTTGGGGCGATGTGGGTGCCTATAGGATGTTTCCTAGAACCTTCCCACATCGTAACTTAGTCTCCAAATCCTCTCTTGTTTTGATAGACCTGCTTTTCCTTGATCGGAGTCATGTGGTTTGTTTTCAAAGGTTTCTTTAAAAACTGTTTTTATGGTTTTCCTCTTTTCCTAAAAATGAGGTGGCGACTCCTTATTTGTTTTGTTTTTGTGAACCTTTTAAAAACCAGATTTTTATTAATTTAAATCTCTACAAGTCTTTTTAAAAGAATGGTTCTCTTTCCTTTCTCTTCCCTTGGATCGAAACCCGTGGTTCACGATTTCCTCGATTTTAGAATAATCATTAATTACTCTCTCAAGCATAAATTCATGCATGAATACAGTTTTATTGAATGCCATGATTTTGAATTTATTTGAGCATTTTTAATTAAATGTGTTATGACTTGATTTATGCTTTATATCATGTATTAAGCATGTTTAATGTCATTCAAATCATTTCTTCGCATATTGGTTGGCATGATGTTTAAATGCATAAAATCCATAATTAGGTTTAGGATGGAATGGTAGCATGATAAGATATTTCTATGCAATTTAGGGTTCTGTGTATAATGCCCTTCCGTAGCATTGTGTGAATATAAGGTCAGAGAGTATAGGTAGTTTCAGCAATATTCTGTTATTTCTCGAATCTGCCATGAAAGGTGCATACGTATAAATTAAAGGTACGTATACACCTTATGTTTATGCATACGCATGTTTAAGACACTGTGCTAACCTGTTTGTTGTAGGCAATGGTAAACCTTTCTTCCTTTTCTCTCTTTTTTATATAGCTACTGTTTATTCTACTTATCAATATTGTCATTTTGTTCATTTATTTATTCACTTATTTCATTTACATAATTTATCTTGTGTACCATATTTGTTTGATATACTTGTCGCATGAATAGGATTGAGCTCAATTAAATATTTCTTATTAATTAAAGCCGACAAAACAGGTGTGGGGACTGGATTTAGCAGGACATTATTGGGTTCCTAACACCTTCCCAACAATGTACCTTAACTCCGAACCTTTATTCTTTTGGTAATGACGAGAGGCCCTTGCTAGGGGTCAATCGGTTCCCGAAGCCAAATCGGGTGGTGACTCCCTCTCTGCTCTAATCATCTATGGTTAGTGGCGTATTCCCAAGCTAGCATGGTTAGGACGCTGCGCTCACACATGTGTATACTATCACAGAGCCACATCACATATGTATCATGTATATGTCTATTCATATAATTGACCTCATGCTAAAAATCTCATATATTAGTGCACTAACTATTAGGTTGCTCATCCTAATTGTCTCTTGCCAATCATTAGTATCACAATTATACATCAATCAATATTTAATGATTACATCTATTTTTGGTACAATAGGAGGGGTTCAAACCCCTAACCTATCCTACTCCTACCTTTTACCCCACCCTCCCTCACCACTAGGCTAGCCCTAGTGGCTTATGATTGCATCTATTTCAATGAGTATATGTCACACAATATGAAGTGAAATCATTTATTACGTGACTAATGACATGATAGTATTTATCACAACATAAAATATATAAATCAAATTGCTAATTGATAGAGTACGTTATCCCTTGCGGATAAGATAAGGCAATGCAATTATATTACACATATCTAGATTTAAGGGTTATGAACCATTTAATGCCTTCAACTCCAAACCTAATTTCAATGTAATCCATAAACCTAGAAATTGCACGATTTTAGGACAACTTTAAATTTTTTAATTCAATGTGGGACAAATAGTGACATCTGTCACTTAAGACTGACGGAATAAGCACATAACCGCATGTGCATGCTTAGGTGGCACATATATGGCAATAAACCACCTAAATGACGTCGTTTCAAGCCAAAAATTTAAAAAACAAAAGAAAAAAAAAAAAGAGGGTTCTTCTGCCACACCCCATTTTTGTCACCTTAACTAGGGTTTATTATTTTTGTGTCATTTTTTAGTCTAATCCTTTTACATTGAGTTTTTAAGGTCTTAAGGATGATGTGTATGAATTTTAGTTCAATTTAGAGTTGATCTCAAGGGGTAATAAGAGATTTTACGACTTGAATGGCATTATTATCTTTTAAGTCATATCTTTTCTGTTTGATCTTGAAATGATCTCCAAATTGTCAATTAAAGTTCATATTGATACATAGGAGGTGTTTATAGGTTCAATTTGATGAATTGATATGGTTTAGAATTAATCCAACTCATAGCTGTTCAAGTTGGCTAAAAGACTCTTTCTTGGTTCACTCAAATCGGCCGAAATTTTCACTCAATTCTCTCTCATTAGACTTGAATTAGTCTTAATTTCATTCCTATATTTGTTTTAAAAGGTTGAATTTTGAATTAGAAAGCATTCGGTGCAACCCAATGTGTATACCTAAGCTTTGCGATGGTGGTGCATAGCGGTTAGACGACTTTGTAAAACCTAACCATGCAGCCATGATTAAAGATTTTTGCCTTAAAATGTTTTAAAATGTGTTCCTTTTCAAAACACTGGTTGTTTTGGCTTTCGTTTCGTCAAAATCGGACTTCGTTTGACCCTCGAAACATTTTTGGAAATCGAAAGGGTGCAAAAAGAGCAAAACTTGACGAGGCCCTCGGGTGACCACCCAAGCCTGGACGGCTAGCCGCTTGGGCTTGGAATGGCTAGCTGCCCAGCCCTAGGTGGTCACCCGGGAGGCTCCGTCAATTTTTAGGATTTTTTTATCCCTTTCCTATTTTAATGTATTTTTCTGCCTTCACAAGTCTTTCCATCTTATTTTATGGTATATTTGAGTGCCTTAAGCCCTAAGAGAGTCTCTAATGACCCTTGGATCATTATTTAGGGTTTTAATCTTAGCCACTAATTTAGGAGAACTGATTCCTATAAATACCTAGCTATGTTCAGCCTTAGGGGAGACGACATATGCATTAGAGACCTAAACCCTAAAAGATATAGAGAGTTTTCTAATAAAGAGAGTTGAGTGTGTGAGAAAGAAGGAAAAGGAGGAGTTCTCTAACCCTAGGCAGAGGAGAAGGACCTATCTTGAAGGTTCTACAAGAAGTAATACAATTAACCCTAAAAACTAGAAATTAGGGTCTTTTTTTCTTATGTAAGCTTTAGTCCATGTCTTTGCTGTGATTATTATCATGAGTTAGTACTTTGGTTAGTTAATACATATGATATTAATGATATTCATGATTGTTTGAGCATGTTTTAGGGTTGATTCATGGGTTATAATGCATAGTTGTGACATTAGGGTTTCCTATTATCCTTATTTCATAGTAAGTTTCATATGACATGTTTAGCATAGCTTTTTGAGTTGTTGCTCATCATGATTGTTCTATATATGTTACATATAGTTGAATCATGTAAGATTTATATTCATGTGGATGATTTTCTAGGGTTTTTGGAGACATTATCCTTTTTTAAGGATAATTATCCTTTTTAGAGAATAGGGTTTTGCATGGGGGTATTTAGGAATGTGTTTAAGCATGCAATCACTTCTAACATGTTTTGAAGTATATATTTTATGTAGGATATGGTGATAGATTTTTTAGATGGAAGTCTCTACGTAAAATTATCTTAAGATAATTTTACTTAAGAAAGCTTGCCGTAAGAAGGCCCTATTCTCATGTTTTACATAAAATGACATCTTTTTTACTATAGTTTGCCTTTTTTTTCATGCTTAATGATATTATTTGATATTCCTATGATTTATAGGTTTATTTGCATATTTTTCATAGTTTTCATGCATGTAGACTAGGTCTTTGCATATAGGAATATGTTAGGGTTTTCTTTATTCTTTGGTTTTTGTCTTTTGCATCATCATTAGGATGATTTTAAGTCTTGATATATTCTGTCCATATTTGATTGTTATCATTGTGGTGATATTTTGAGCATGTAAGTCTATTCTTGAGTATGGTAATTGCCCTATTGAAAATAGGTTGGTTATTCGGCATTTTTTGGCTATTGTATGCAAATTGTAAGTGAGTTTGGCAGGTGCAAATCCCATAGAAAGTGGGGTGAATGTTTGGGCAGGTTATTAGGTTATTGTAAGTTTGGCAGGTGTAATTATCTATAAAAATGGGGTGATTATTTTTTGCTATTGCAAAAAAGAATCTTGCAAATAAAGTAATTACCTTATGAAATAGGGTGATTAGTTTGACAGGTTGAATATTGCGAATGGTAAGTGTGATGGATATGGAAAATACCTCTTTTCTTTCCTTATCCCTTATCTTCTCCCTCCTAGGGTTATTTCCTAATAAAGGGATATGGTAAATTTTAGAGTTTCCTTTCATAAAAGATTCATTTTATTAAAAAATTTCGATCTTTATTAAAATACCATATTTTTTAAAGATCTTTTTGAGAATCATTTAGCTTTGGAAACTCTCTATATTTTATGAAAAGAAATTTAGGGTTTACCATAAGTCTTTATTAGGTTATAACCCTATTCTCAACGAACTACGTGGACTTTGACCCTTGTACCTTCAATACAAGGTACGTAGGTGCTCTTTGATGTTCAAGTCTAGCCCTAGGATACAAAGTATCCTAAGTTTTCTTCTCCCTTTTTCTATTTTCTCTTTTATTTGTTTATGTGGATAGATGGAATAATAATATGCATGCTGTCTTGTGATGATAAATGTTGATTTTCATGTGATTGTGATATTAATTTAGCCCAATTGAATTAAGAGACCAATTAAGGCGATATGGGTGCCTATAGGCTTTGCCTAGAACCTTCCCATATTATAACTTAGCCTCCGAATTCACAATCTTTGGTTTTTAAAAGACTTTTTGCCTTTCCATTTTTAAACATGGAGTCACTTTTTATTTTGGAAATAAAACATTTTAGGGTTTTCTCTTTTCCTTAAAAAAATGAGGTGGTGACTCCCTTTGATTTCATGTGGGCCACTTTCTCAAGTTCACATCTTCATGCCTCTTCAAATGAAAAATGGAGGGCTATTTATGGAGATTTTGTGTCCTCACCAGAAAACAACCCCTAACAAAAAAATTGGAAAAGTTGGGAATGGGAAGAAGGGGAGAAGAACAAACTGATCCCTAGCTTTGTTGGAACGAATCTAGAACCAAATTTGGGTTAGATCTCTGTATGGTGGTTGATGAATATCTATGGAGGGGAAAAAAAATATTTCATCCCACATATTTAAGAAAACCATATACATAACCTTCGACTAACTCTTTTCCCACTGATAAATTTTATTAGGGAAAAAAAATTCTGCTGTTGCATTTTTTTTTTTTTTTTTGGCTAGAAATATTATCTGTTGCATTTTTTATAATGGGTTGCTACTATAGTTTTATTTTTTTGAGCTACTTATGTTGTCTTTCTTGTTCTATTTTGCTCTCTCTTGGAAAATTTGCGTAGGTTTGTTTTATTGTGGGGTTTCATGGTGGTGATGGGCAGATGGATTTGTTTGACGGAGGCGAAGTTTTACTAAAGAGATTTTTTTTTTTTTTAATTCTATATTTTGCTTTTGGTTCTTTTTTTCGTGATGGTGATGGTTATAATATTTATTGATGATTTTGAGAGAGGGTTTCAGTAGAAGAGTGGGAAGGGAGAGAGGTAAGAAAAATTGAAGGAAAAAAAAGTCTTGCAGGAGGAGGAGAAGAAGATAGAGCAAAGGGGCATAACTGTTATTCCACTTTCTTCTGGTGAGACCTCCACCTTCTTTCACTTGTTATGTTTGGTCGCTGTGAAGGTTGCCAGCTTCGTTAGTTTCTTTTTTTTTTTTCTTTTTTCTTTTAGTCAATTTTTTTTTTTTTTTTTTGAAAAAAAAAAATAGAGTTTGAAACTGGCATCGTTTAGGTGGTCTCTTGCCACATATGTGTCACCTAAGCATGCACGTGTGGTCACGTGCTTATTCCGTCAATATTAAGTAATGGATGTCACTAGTTGTCCCACATTGAATAAAAAAATTTAAAGTTGTCCCAAAATTGTGCAATTTCTAAGTTTATGGACTACATTGAAATTGGGTGTGGAGTTTAAAGTATTAAATGGTTAATAACCCTAGATTTAGTGATATCTATGCCAATTAGAAGTTAGGGGTAAAAATGTGAACTTCATAAATTTTCTAAATATTATATTAAAAAGACATGCTTTTTTTTTGGGGGGGGGGGGGTTGAAGATCATTTTAGTACTTGAACTTTTCCAAAAAATTCCATTGGGGTACCCAAACTATTATTTTCTCTCAATTTAATACTTAAACTTCACTAGCTGATGTGCCCATATGTAGTCTCAATCCCAAACGTCACCTAAATAGTTGATGAACACATCATGTGCCAGTCACGTTAGTAGATACGTGGCATCCTATGTCGAGCCTATGTATCAAGGATAGTTAAAATATGATAATTGAATAAACACTTTACTACCCTATACTTTTGATTTAGTTCCAATTAAGTACCTAAAAAAAATAACATATGGACATTTTACTACAATAAAATAACTAGAAAATATGATAATTGAATAAACACTTTAACACACTAAATTAAATACAATAAAATAACTAGAAAATATAAATTAGGGAGTAGTTTCAATGAATATTTTGTGCTTATCACCCCTCACCCTTTATAAAAACCCATCCCCCATGATTTTAGACTGGATCTAGTCTTTTTGGTTCAAAAGAGAGAGAAAGAGAAGGAGAGAAGGAGAAGAAGGGGGCGGAGGCTCGACGGCGACTTACCGGAGCACGGCGACCTCGATTCGACGCTGGCGAGCTCGGTTCTAGCGTATTTTGGCCCGATCTACGCGCGTATGGTTGTGGATTTGGGTTTTCCTCTCTCTTTGATGCTTGGGAATGCATTATTATGGTTAGATTCATCTTCTCCAACCTCTTGGTGGAGCTTGGAGCTTGCTCATGGTGATTTGAGCTTGGATTTCATGGGTGTTGGCATGGATTGTCATCCTCACCAACTCTTTTGCACTTTTAGAGGTATTTCTCACATTTTGGAGTTGGGATTTGTAATTTATTTTGGGTTATCATCTCATTTTAACATTTTTGGGTTATTCATGCATATTGGGGAGTTTTGGTGGTGACTTGGAGTTGGGACCTCCATTATCTTCATCAACCAAGTCATTTGGGAGCTAGGGCTTGGATTGGAAGCGTACATTTGCATCCTAGGGCTTGAACTTCATACTCACAACATCAAAGGTTATATTTTTCCACGCATTTGGTTGAGGTAGGTGCAATTTACATAGGTTTAAACTATGGACATGATAATATAGTATATATTATCATATTATTTGGTATTCTTGGGCTTAGAATATGTATATATACATGATTTATGGAATAAATCTTGAATGGAACTTTGGGTATTTGATAACGTAAATTGGAAATTACGTTTATTAATGAGTTGGTTTGTTTTATACATTCTATGGAATATAATTGTATAGATTTGATGGGTATTTATGTTATTAACATAAATTGGTATAATTTAGTGATTATTTTCCACTATGGTTTATGTGGTATATTTTGAGAGATGATTTTGGTTAAAAATTATTTTATGGTTTATCGCACTGCATGTTGGGCATAATTATGCATTAAATGGACTTAATGAATACTGGGTAAA
Organism: Liquidambar formosana; assembly: GCA_039720395.1. Taxonomy (NCBI): domain Eukaryota; kingdom Viridiplantae; phylum Streptophyta; class Magnoliopsida; order Saxifragales; family Altingiaceae; genus Liquidambar; species Liquidambar formosana. The sequence goes on from CM077835.1 coordinate 23,557,293, forward strand.
AGTATTGCATAAAAAGGGGTCATTAGGAATTGGACTACTTGCAGTCAATAGGACTTTGCGGTATTTTCCATTCCTTTGGTCCTGGGGTACTTTCCGGTTCCAGGTAGGAACCCTTGTGTTCCCGAATCAGAGGCTACTTTCCGGTTCCAGGTAGGAACCTTTGTGTTGTCCTCTTAGAGGTTAGGTTTAAAATCCTCCGTTTTCTCGCGAAGACTCCTTGCGGGAGTGGTTGGTAATAAATAGATTTAATGTAAATTAGACATGAGTCACATGCATTAGGCATTATGCATTATTTATTTTAAGTTATGGGTTATAACTTATTTTAGGATTTGTAATATACTCGGTTAGTATATTTTGATGTAAATGATATAATTGGTTTTATTTATATCATTGCTTTAGTTTACTATGTCAAATTGTATCTACTGAGTCGTCGAACTTACTGCCTATTATTTTAAATGTTTTTCAGTATTATAGGACATGAAGTTATGCGGAGGCACGTTTTCTTGGAATTTATTAATGTATTTTCATAGGATTAATGAATGTATTTCATTAAATTTTATTCGAGCCACTGGCGAATGTAAATGTAAATTTAATCCAGGTTGTAATTTTAATTACTTATGGTTATGTGTATGTGGAATGCGACGCATGGGATGATACCACTTCCTATGGATGACAGGAAATTTTTATGTATGGATTTTGATAACAGGTTTTCACGATGGTATGTCCTATCTACGGATGGGTCATGCCGAAAATTTTTAAAATGATTAAGGATTTTAACACGTGTCATCCACGTTTTATCAAAAGATTTATTTTTAAAGAAAAAGCTTGTTTTATTATTTTGATCACGGCTTAATTAATTTGGGTCGTGACAGTTATAGAGAATGATAAATTGGACATGTATAATTGTCCCTGATTGGGATGTACTATTAAACCTAAATTGGGTTATCTGCTAAAATTAAACTACGATAGAGCAGTTTATGAATGTCTCCATATTGGATTTGATTTTACCAAAAGATGATGAAAATGTGAATTCCCAACCATTTTTGCGTTGGAGAGACTGTTTTTTATTTTGTGCCAAAGCAATTCATAAAGCACATGCAAGCTAAAACATGTGAAATCAAAGAGCATTACTTGAATGCTATTGCAGGTTCATGTAAAAGAATGATCAAGCCTATTTAGGTTTCTATTGAAATGTTGGATCTTTTAATACTCTCTATATGTTTGATGGCTTTTAAGCGCAAAAAAGTGGGATGGATATATGGCTTTGTAAATGGAAGACATTGTAATAATGGTGATGACAATGGGTTCATGTTTAGTGATGCGATTAGTTTAATTTGGTTGCTTTCGGGTGGGTTCGCAACTTACTTGAACCGAGTTTGATCGGTGAAGATGGGATGCATGCTAAATCTCCCTTTTAAGTTGTAACTTTTCTTCCCTTCATAAAAATAAATCCGGGGGACTTAAGAGAAGCTACAAGTCTTATTTGTGGGATCTAATATGGCCAAAGGTTTTTTTTTTTTTTGGATCCATTTTTTTCTGATAAGAAGAAGACCATTAATTCATAGTGTAATCGCTTCCATTTTGGAACTACATATAATATTTATCATCAAACCAAATTGCTTGCATGCATGATGATACACTTCAGCTAGCACAACTCTTTCTATAAAGCTCTTTATTTAAATAATCAATATCTGAGAACTATCAAAGCCATCACAATATATATTAGATATTTAGATCCAACAGTTTGTTGGATGGATTTAAAATAACAATACTATTGATAATAATAATAATAATAATAATAATAATTTATCACTTCATTTTATAGGCAGGCAAACAGACCGTCCAAGGAAAAATGGAAAACCTTTGGATTTTTGTCAGCTTAAATCCCCAATGGCAATTCAACTGCCGAATCTTTGTAATTGATGGGGGCAGTTTTGTTTCATTGGGGCATTAAGGGTGACCAATTGCAGAAGCCATACATGTGTACACTAGCTAGTAGAATCAGTTGTAGACTTTCAACTTTCAAAAGTGAGTGTTGATTGGGGCACTCCGACAGACAAACCACTTGGGTTGGGTACAGTGACCTGCATCACGACTCACGAGCCTCTACGGCCATTGGACAATTTTTGTGAAAAAAAGACCTTTTTTCTCAGGTGATGACGAAATCATGGACAAAAACCACAACAACATCTCTCTAATCAAATCACATTATGACTTCCTTTTTAGATTTCCTCGAACTTATTCCACCTTGAAAGGCGAGGCCTCTCCCCCCCCTCCTCTCTCTCTCTCTCTCTCTCTCTCTCTATTAATATACATATGTGTATATATATATCTATAATAATATTTATTTTATGCTTTATACAGTACGTATTATATTCTATATTTATTAATATATATTAAACCTACGTACCAAAATCTAAAATGTTGGTACCTTGGAATGCTCATTTGAAGCCCATAATATGCTCCTGCAAGTGCTGCATGGGGAAATCCTGGAGCCCATGATTTAGGGCCCATGGGCTGTGTTTTTTAAATTTAAAAGGAAAACAAAAAAGTTTTTTTATTGGGTAGATTTAGCTACACCCATTCTGGTCACAATGAGTTGCCTCTTGTAAAAGACCATCTATGCCCTTCCCAACAATATTTATGCTATGTTCAATTACCTAACCGATTTCACAATGAATTTTAAGAGATTGTTTCATAAAATTTATAGTGTATCAAATTACGTTATGTGCAATTACCTTAAGTGATTTCACACTTCGATAGGAGATAGACGTCGCTCTCCCATTAAATAAGATCCACAATAACCAAAGTGTCAAGCGACTTTGTGTTTTAGAGGTGGTTCAATCTCAAGGGCATTTATGACATTGGGTGAGGCGGCTTGCTTGCTCATGGGATATCGTAAAATGCCTAAGTTTGTTAATGTCCTTGTAACTTAATGGTATTTCTCAATCACTGGTTACTTGGTTAGAGAATATTCTAAATTCAAATTTCTTAGTCTTCTAATAGGATTAACTTGGGGAGGAGGGTCCTATCCAATGGGTTAAGAAATAAGAATATATAAATATACATATGAATTGTTTGTCCATTTTTTAAAAAAATAAAATAAAATAAAATATTAAAGATTAAATATAAAAGGTGTAAGTTGCTTATGTTTTGACTAAATTTTTTATGACAAAAAAATTTTAGAAAATATCTTGAAAATCAACCACTGCAAATACATTTTAGGGGAAATTATGATTTCACCCACACTTAATTTTTCACTCGAAAACAAATTGCACATTCTATTTTGTTTTCAAGCACTTTGAACCCCTCATCTTTAGGAAAATGTATTTAACCCTATGGCATTATGGAAATGATAATTTTACAAGTCTATATATCTTTCTCATATATCAGTGAAACGGTAAAATTATCTTCATTATAAGGGTATTTTCGTCCTAAAAATATTATGAGTGTGTCACATGTGTTGCATGTGATCATTTCTTGTCAAAAAATTAAACAATCGCTAATAACACTAGGGACTTAAAAATGTTTGAAAACAAAATTGAGACCGCAAAGTGTATATTATTCCTACTTTTTATTAAATTTATAAAAATTATTGAAATTGAGTAAAAATTAAAAATAAAAAAACAATAGAAAAAATACTCAAACAAGTTGGATGAACCAAATTTTGTAGTTTAAACAATTCACATTCAAAAAAAAAAAAAAAAGTGGAGGAATTTTGGGAAAATAAAAAATAAAAAATGAGATACCAAGTAGTGACCACACAGTTGGCTTGTCTAGTCTAGACTAAAAAGGCGCACCCCATTTACTGCTTGACATGGACAAAAGTGACCAAATCAATGACCTTTTTAAAATATATATATATATATATATATTATTTATTATTTATTATTTATTATGTACTTATTTTTGTGTAATCTTTCGGGTTATTTTGGTGATAAAAAAGGTGGGACAGGGAGTCCAAGTATGTATCTAGGTTGGTAGGTTACTATGACTATAGAGTTTCAGGTGTCAATATAATATTTTGCATGGGAGTATTGCCACGTACCCTTGCCCCAATCATGCCATGTATGATATTCCTGCTTAATGTTCTTATGGAAGGCGAATAGAATGTGACAACCCATGTGACTCATCTGACTCCACCTGATCCAACCGTGGTCCTCATCACATGCTAAAACCCATATCGCTTTTTGCCACGTGCCTCCAAACAAGGACCCTGCATGTTTCATCTTTGATATGCGGCACCCCTTACAAGTTGACAACTGTCATCCTTTAATACCACCATTTACCTTTTTTTATTACCAGTTTTTTTTTTTTTTTTTTTTTTGGGTTAAGTAATACCGGCCACCAACTAATTTTGCCAAAATAAAAACATGCGCGCGTATATCATTCACAGACGATTGTAATTAAACAGAATATTTCACATATGATCAAAACTTTATATATATATTCTACTTATAAGTCATTTTAGTTAATGGGATATTATCAAGTTATTGGTGATATTCCAAGCCAACCCCATCACTTCAATTCTCTTGTGTTTTTTTTCTCTCTATACTGTAGTCTTTGTTGGGGATTGGTTATTGAGCCTTCAACTACCATCTTTTTCTAAGATCCATGTTTCATCCGATTCAATGTTTGATTGGTTATTCTCATGTATGTTATGTATACAAAAAAAGTTTCAATGATAAGCATTTATTAATGTAAGACCCTACTTATTTTTAGTAAAAAATTTCTTCAATTTAGAATAATCTAGGAATGGGATAACCCAACTCACAATTCTTTTTGTATTTTTTTTTAAAAAAAATATTATTTACAATATTATATGAATGGAAAAATTCTTAATTTTTTATTAATTTAATATTTGGTGAGCATGACAGGTAAAGAGATGATAGCATTTGGTACGGTGAGAATATCAATTCATTAAAGCAAAGTCAGAAAAGAGTTACATAAAACAAAGCTCACCAAGACCCAAAATAGAAAAAAAAAAAAATCTACAAACCCAACTAAAGATAACATAGGAATTTTGATGCACGTTTTTATAATGGTTTTTGTAGTACATGTTTTGCGAAACCTACTGTTAGATTAAATAGTCTTAATAGGGAGAGCATACATACTAAAAGCTAAGTTGATGAGATTATAAATCAGTTTCAAATTAATTTTATTTTGGCATGCAAATATTCTATGTAGAAAGATTATGGGAAATTACCTTTTGGTGAGTACTTCCTAACTTAATAGCAAATAAAGGATAATCCTTGTCTACTTGCTACAAATTAACTGTATATAGGCTTCAAAAGGATACTAGTTTCCTCTATTTGATATTAAGTTGGGAAGTGGTCACAAAGAAATAATTTTCACAAAAGTGGGGAAAATTACTTGTCAATGCAACAAAAGACATGGATACAAAAATTGCAACAAGCAATGAATCTTATGGTATGTTTCTCAAAATATGAATTAAAAATAAAGTTACAAAAAACACACCTATCAAAACTTGTGTAAAAAAGTAAGTAGAGATGACAATTTCCACCCGATTCATAGGGTTTCGACTCGATCCATACCCATATGGGCGGGGTTTTTTTATTTTTTTTCTGGTGTCGAGTCGGGCATGGGCATAGATTTTAAATTTTAAGTCGGGTATAGGTCGAGTATAGGTAACATATTCAGCTGACCTGAAGACCCGACCCGACCCGACTTGACTTTGCTTTACAAGTTTACCCTTCTATATATATAACACTTACTAAACCCTAGCCCGCCCCTAATTTTCTACCATTCATGTTCATCTCCTCTCTCCTCTCTGCCTCTCAGTCTCTCACCCTCACCTCACAAACTCTGCCAATTGTCGTCGCCCTCTCGCCGCCACCCTTAAGACATCACCGCTGACCGCCTTCACCCTCACAAGTCACGAGTCACGCCCTCACCGCCTAACCCTCACGAGTCACGAACCTCACCCTCACGGCCTAGCTCCCTCACGTTTCATCCTCATGCTTTCTACCATCGCTGCCCTCAACAATCACCGCCGATTCACCATCATGACCTCACCATCGTTCACCATCACGACCTCACATCATAAATTCCAAATCTACAATCACGCGTATGCTGGATCTATAGACACGCGTACACCAGATCTCATTGTCTACGATCACATGTAGACCGTACACCAAATCGACATCTCTAGCATTAACCCACTATAGTGGTTCCTCGACTCCTCTCTCTCTCTCTCTCTCTCCTTTCATCACCAGACATGGGAAGGGTGGGCATGGGTTTCCCAAGATAGGATCGGTTCGGGGATGGAGTTTCATTTTCCTGCCCCATTGAGTTTAGGGTTTGGCATGGGCATAGCAGTTCAAAGTCGGGGTCGGGCATGGGGTATTTCCAACCTGCATCCGACCCGACCCATTGCCATCCCTAAAAGTAAGGCAATATTTTGTTAGGGTGCCACTATTCGCACTCCTTTAAGGCATTCCCGCACTCCCCTTTTCTTTTATCTCACATTTAAGGACAAAAATGCCCTTCTTGAAAAGAAAATGCCATTGCCCCTTTACCTATATGGCTGTACAAAACCATAACTATCATTTTCCACGAGCTTTAAAAGGCGCGTTGCTGCTGTTGCTTCTTTTTTTCTAGTGAAATTGCATTTTTGTTATAAAAAAAATTTAAACATCTCGCTTTTTCTGAGGTTGCCATGGCTGATAAGTGTTGGGCGATCCGACAAATACTCGGCAAGGAAGAGGTTGGCTGAACTCACCCTTTAATCTGCTATGGTTCTTAATAAGAAAAATAAAGTTAAAATATAGACTAAACAAATGTACTAGATTTGTATATGAATTTATATATAATGGCCGACGATCTAGTAGCGAGAAGGAAGGGGGGTTTTGCACTTGGCCGTGGAGAAAGAAAAAAAAAGGTGGGGGGGGGGGGGGGAACAAATGTAGGGAGAGAAGGAAAATGGTTTGGTTCAGCCACCCTTCATACACTAACAGTAACGAGAGGGGGCAATGGAGCTGAAGATGTAGAAACCCAAACAATGATGGAGGAGTCTTCGAAGCTTAGATCTTACATCAAACCATGGCCTTTTGTCATGGATCAGTCCATTTCACGGGTGCGTAAGTGAGTGTGGTGGTGATTGAGGCGGTTGATTTGAGGATGATGACTTAAATAGCAGAAGAGATTGAACAAATCAGAGTTGGGCTAGACCTAATTTTGTTAGTGAGGCGACGCTGGATGCTTCGATGTGACGGTGAGGGTGCTTGTTCAACATGTCGTGATTGGGGTTAAAGAAGATAGAGGGAGGTTGATGGTGTGTCGGCATGGAGGAGGTTGCCGGTGCGGCCATCGTTGTGGGGGAAAGTGGCGGTCTTGGCCGAGTTGAGGGAAGGAAAGCCACAGGTTAGAAGAGGATGTGTTTAGCGGATGAGCCATTTGTCATGGAGCGTAGCCGAGATGAAGGGCATATTTGTCCTTCCAAGTGAGATAATAGGGAGTTGGAGTGCGAGAAGGCTTCAAGGGAGTGCGAATAGCGCTTCACCTTTTGTTATTACTTCCGAGGGGTATTTGTTTTGTATTAATTTATGAAGTGGTCACTAAAAGGTAATTTGTCGCAATTTCAAGAAGAATGTGATACTTATTTGTCGGGAGTCCACCCTGGCACTTTTGTCTGGTGACGCTTAAATTACCGTACGAATCAGCAGGCAAGGGTCGTGGCATGTCGTACATGAGCTTGCATTATCTTCCCGGTATGCTAACGGCACCGAGAGAAGGAAAAATTTGCAAAGTGGGATTTTCGGTCAAATTGCCAAATAGGGCCTTTGAAAATGAAAACTTACCCAAACAGGCTTCAACTTTCTCGTGAACCATCGGTTTTTTTGGAGATCACTTTGTAATTTGTATGGTGTATGTATCATGTACATTTCTGACTTTTTGGTGGCCCATGCTAATGTTGCCAATCTATTCCTTAATTAAATTTTTCTTGCTTACCCACAAAAAAATTAAAAAATAAAAAACCCTCTGTTTGCCATTTGACCCTCAGTTAGGGCATCTTCAATGTTTTACTCAGCTGAAAAAAAAAAAAGGTGGAGCATCTTCAATGGCAGGCTATTTGTCCATGCCATATAAAATGGAAAAAAAAAAAACAGTGAGAACTCCAATAGTATGCCATTTAACTATTGCAAGAACAAAGAAAATAGTCCAACACAAAATAGTTTTATCTATTATTTAATACAGAAAACCCACAACAAGAAAGGGAACTAGGCTTTTCATTTTTATGAATAGGATTTATATTATAATGCTTTATATTTTCCTACTGGATTCAAACTATGATAGGGGATCAATTCATAACAAATTTTGAAAATATGCAATAAGAACGGAATACATACAGTGCTGCAGAGTCGAAATATATAAGTTAAATAACATATGTATATGTGCAAGTTCCATTACATTGGTACAAAATCGGTGGAGTGAGAACCTAGCCTCCAAATTCAGTCTCCCCACACCCACCTATGGTCAGTAACAGAAATGCTCCAAGCACATTCCGATAAATAAAATGAAAAAAAAAAAAAAAGATTGAAAAAGAGAGAAAATCCGTAAATAACACTCGTACAAACACCGACATTACACGGCATAAATATAAACCATACCATGACTAACCTCGATCAATAGCATAATATATATCTATATATAATCTTAATTAATAATAAACTCTAATTCCTTTTTAAAATTTTCCACATTTTCTCTAAGAAAGGGGAGACCTCGAAGGAGCACCCTTTCTCCTACTGCTGAGAGAGAGCACAATCCCAGGCAGGAAGCCACCGCCTTTCTTCTTCTTTTTCACCCCTTCGGGATCCCGGGATACTCCTGGATTGCCCATGGCTTCATCGGAGCATGATGAGCCGTTGAATTGTAATGGGTCCTCTAGGATGGAGTTTGGTGTAATCTGGCCATCGTCGTCGAGGAGCTCCGAGCCTCCGTCCATTCGCAATCCTTCAAATTGTGAGAATGCGAAATCGGATTCGTCAAACCTGTATAGAATACTTGATAGATCTTCCCCTTGATACACCAAGTGATTAACCTGCACTTATTGTGCTTCAATGTTAATGGTGGATACATATATATTTGATGTGCTATAAGGCCATGCATGTTTGGTTGCACCATTAATTAGTCACATAAATCTCTCTCTCTCTCTCTCTCTCTCTCTCTATCACATTTCTGAGATCTGTCACACTCCATATGGAATTTTTGCATGAATTTGAAACTGAATATTACAAGACTTCAATCAATAATATTTTAAGATTTTATAGTGTAGTAAGCCAGTAAAAAGAAAGAAAAGGCAATGAATGGAACAAGTAGGAAAGGTGAAATGAATGGACCTTGCATGAAAGAGAACAGTAGTGGAATGGCTCTTGGAGAATCCTATCACAAGTGAAGCAAATGTTGGCAGAGCCCTTACAAGACCTTGACTGTGGCCTCTGATTCAAGAAAATGACTTTGGCACTGTTTATAGTATAGGGCTGCCCAAACAAGGAATAACATTTATTATTCTTATTTATATTTATACATTATAAATATGAGAATACAATCATACAACCCACCCTTCTTTCACTATCATCAAAACACACAAATATAATAATAAATACCATGCTTAATTAAAGTTATTTTAATAAAAAAATACCTGAATATAGGAACAGTCAATGAGCTTCTCGAGGTCGTCCAATCGAACCACGTCATGATACACATATCGTCTCACCTGTCACGCATAAAATCAGAACTTGAGTCTTGGAATTGGATCTATTTATTTCTTGCTTGTAGGCACAGACCAAATAATCAAAAAGGCCAAAAAATAAATAAATAAATGTTTACCTAACTGAAATCTACCAAGTGAAATGCAGCATCTTATTTACCACACCACCACCCCCACAAAAAAAAAAAAAAAAAAAAAGAAAAAAAGCAGCATCTTGAGGGTAGTATATATTCTGCCATTTCCCCTTTTTTCAAAGAGAAAAATGTTAAGTTTCTACCACTACCTTGAAATGTAGGTGAAAGTTTGGCATCCAACCTTTATCATATCATAGAAAAATAAATGTACTGATGAGTGATGAGTACATTATTGAATTGAGTTCTTTTGTCTATACACATGCATACACACACAAATATATATATATATATATCTCTCTCTCTCTCTCTCTCTCTCTATATATATATATATATATATATCTGGAAATAAATTATGAAAATGAATTGACGAAAATTGGGTCAAACTTCCACTTTCTTTGAAAGCAACAGCTAAGGAACCTTTGCAGGAAATATGGATTGTAAAAGAAATCTTCTACATATGAGAAAGAAGCCAAATCTAAAAAGTGGGGGATCAAGGTAAAGGTCATAACCCATTGTAGAATACCCTATTCATTAATCAGAAAAAAAAATAAAAATTTCGAGTAACAAAAACAAAATATATAGTATAAAAGAATTAGAAATAATTATCTATAAGGGAAAAAAAAATTGAAATTGGAAGTTCCATTTAGATAATCAAACAAAGAAAGGAAAATAAAATCTTACACACGCAAATAGACAAAGAACATCTCAATTTAAAACATGCATAGGATAAAATCAAGAGGCGTTAATCCAAGAGAATCTAGCTAGCAAATAGATTTTGATAAATTCTACCACAAGTTCACCTAAGAGAAACAATTGCATGGAAGAAATTCAGCCCGGGGAAAAAGAAAGCAAAGGGATTACATCAAATTAGACTGAAATCGCAGAAAATGTCGTAGAAAAGGAAAAAGGTAATACAAAATTCCAGCAGAGGAAGGACAAATTCATGAGAATTTAGCGATTCATAGAATAGCCAAAAGAATCAGAAGAAAACATCAAATACTCACCAAACACTTTAAGCAAAAAGAAAAACACTTTCCAAAAGGATATAAAGATCGAGTAAAAAAATTATGGGAATTTCAGAGAAATTCTTAGGGAATTCAGAAGAATCAACAGACCCCATACACAACTGCACATGGGTGGAAACAAAATCCACCAAATCAAAGATTCCAACCCAAACAGAATTTAAAGAACGAGAAAAAAAAAAACAAAAAACGGAATTACAGAACCCATAGAATTTTCAATACCCACGAAAAATTGAAGGTAAGAAAGACGACTGAAAACTCACCCACAAGAAAAGAAAAAGATGGTATGAAAGTATTACAACTTAGAACCACAAATATATGTGATGGGTGTAATAATAATTAGGAGTATGTGTGAGATGTAGTACCTGAAGGAGGGGGTGAGAGCGATGAGAAGCAAGACAGTGAGGGCAAAAGCTTTGACAACACTCCAAGCAAAAGACGTTCTTCTCGTTCTTCCTTCGATTTTCGTGGACCCCACAAGCAGCAAAGAATGTCTCAGCCATTAGCCCATCCAGCCATGCAGGCTTCATTACCATATCTCCTCCACCTGAGTCTCTCACCATCTCTTCGATCTTTCACTAATATAAGACCACTCCTCTCTCTCTCTCAGAGCTAGTATTTATCACTATACTCTTGGTAGTAGTGGTGTAGGAGAGAGCCCTTCTAGTGCCTTTGTATAAAAACCCTAGTACTAACTAAAGTTCCTTTCCTCCTCTATTTATAGCGCAGGTTCCAGAAATATTGTCGTTTCTAGAGAGAGAGAGAGAGAGTGTGCGTCTGGTAGAGTACTGAGAGAGTGGGGGCGTCTTTAGAGAAAATGGAGTTGCACAACCCAGAAAAGAGAAAAACCCAATTTGAATTACATTTAGCCATATGCATATTTGTGTGTGTACATATATGCCTGTGAGTTTATACAAAGTATAGAGTGAGGGGCAGCGGTAGAGTTTGGGGTGAGCCGTGTAAATTATAAGAGAAATATAATTAATTATGAAATGAAAATATATAAATAAAGGGAAAGAGCCCATTAGTTATATATCTATATTCTATATAATTAGAATGTTGTTGGGCTATATCCTTTACTTGGGTTTTTTCATTTATGTGTTATGTGTGTTTTTTGATTAAAAATAAAATAAAATAAATTGTCGTTGGGAATTGGCTTTTGATATCTTACCTTTAGATTTATACGTACTCTTTTACTTTTATCAAATTTAAAAAATTTCCCATTATTAGTAGTTATTACATGAATTATAATCAATGTAAAAAGTTAAGGAGAGTAAAATAATAGCGTCATCTATTTTATAAAGTATTTGCACTCAAGTTCACTAATTCACTAAATCCTAATCCTCCCATTCATAATAGTTGTGGAATAATTAGATTGTGCGTGCATACTCATCACTTGTGTCACATTTAATAATATAGATTTTTGAATAACACGACGGTTCGTAAGAGTTTTCTATAGCTATAAAAGTTCGAATACGCATACATGCCTAACATGTGGATTTCATATATTTTTAATGGACATGTATCAACATATCTAGTCACCCATCTTTGCCTTTTTGTAATAACGAAACGTTATATGAATCATTTTCCTATAATTATTTGAAAATGACATATTGACCAAATCTATTAGCCAGTGGTAAATATATATAGATTCTAAAATATATATAACTGTTTTCTTGTTGTATTTGATTCTCTAAACATGTTTTATCGATTTTTTTATTTATTTATTTTAGAAGTTTCTTTTTTATTTACTCTCATCTATGGTCATGAAGGTTAGAAAACTACTAGTTTTCATTTTTATTTCATCTCAAATACAATACAAAAGATTGTTCAACTTCGATCAACAATTTATTGAAATTAAAGTTTAAATTAGATTTTGAGCAATCAAGTTAATTAATTGAACTCAAATTAATTTTTACTTGGAATTTTTCTCAATCATGTTGATGTGAGCTTGATTATAACTTTATTTTTAAAGTATTAAGTTAATAATAACTTGAGGTTAATTAGTTAACCTGATTTCAAATCATTATGATGAATACATTCATTAATGTAGCATTTAATGGTCAAAAGGATTAATTTATAAACAAAAACATCCTCCATGGGGTTAAAATTTCAAGTTATGGCTTGAAATGTAAAAGACATAACAACACTAAACTTTTTTTCAAAGCCATTGCATGTTGTTGATTTTGTGCATGGTAGGAAGATTGCTGTAAACTGATTGTAGATATTTGTGCTAGGAAGTATTTGAAATACAAATGGGTTAGAATCAGTTAAATGTGACTCCGGAAAATGCAGGGCCAAAACAAGTGAAGATAAACCAAACTTGATCGGGAATTGGACAAAAAGAAATGGGGTTAAATTTAAGACTCGCTAACTCAAGAAACTCACTCAATTAAAGGATAAGAGTGTAGGTAAAGCTCACCACTCAATGGAATCCACCAAAGACATGCAAAGCAAAGTCATATTGAGAAGAAAACCTTATTCTCAAAAGCCAAAGGCAAAACTATGATTCAGAATTTTGAATTGTTTACATATGATCTCTACACCTTTATATAGCACTTTCTTCCATTTAATACATACCTAACACCTTTTACTACTTCTAACAATTAATACTTCAAATTACAAGATAGTCAAAATACTTCTTTCAAATTAAAAACACTACTTACAAGACCTTAAAAACAAAATAAAATAAATACTACTAGTTTCTAGGGTTTTTTTTTTTTTTTTTCCAAAGACATCACAAATACCAAATAAAAGAGTAATTTATAATGCAAGATGTGAATAGATGAGATAATTTATTTGCCGTTTTATAAATATCATCCTATATCTCTATTCCGTAGCCATCTTTTTTAGCTTAAAATTTTTTATAAATATATATTTTTATTTTTTGTAAATTATTATTAATTTTTTTAATAATACATGATGATGTTTCCATAAATCTAGTTTTTCAAGAAATAGAGTGAATATCTCGTGTCATTTTTAGCCAAAAAAAAATGGTAAATAAGAAAAAAAACCTAGTGGAAAAGAAAACCCAACCAAAAAATACATGAATAAATACTAAAAAGAAAAGAAATATAATATAACATATACAAGTGTATAGAGAGAGAGAGAGAGAGAGAGATCGGGTGTGATGCGGACTGCGGATTGCGGATTGGTGGTTATGGCGGGAAGACAGCCCACTAATGTGTACTTTTTCTGCACAATACAAAACCTTTTAGACAGTGATTCGAACACCTCACTTTTTTTTATAGATAGACCTTAACATCACTTAGATGGACCAAACTACCCCTCCTGAGTCCCATATTACAGCTTTACCTTCCGCAGTAAGTGAATTTTCAGCTTTTAATTATTGCCCATAATAAAACCTAGGAGCGCCCTACATACTATTTTTATACAAATTTTAAAATATATTTTATTAAATTTTAAAATATTTTGAGCTGGTTTGTCTCTTATAGGTACAGTAGAGGGTAGCCCTACCTCGGTTTGAAAGCTTGTAATATGACAAAAATGACCTCACATGCAGATATTATATATGTACACTCTTATTTTGTTTATTCTCATCGAATTGCTAAAATAATTATATTGTGTTGTATTGAATGACTCAAACACCCAATTGTAGTATTGTTGTCTTTTAATTTTGGGAGGTGTGTCCAATTTAAATTGCCTAAAATGACCTTAATCAACCTGTTATGGTTTGATTATTGTATAAGGGCGAGACTCTCCTCACCTGGACTAGTAGCGGAATAAACCTTTAATGATTGATAATCTTTTAGGACAAAATTTATTATGTCCTCCCCAACCCTAAAAATAGAATTTTTATTATACCAAATAGATAAATTATATGTAAGGATGCCATATTAATTTCTTTGTATATCATGCCCGTGCAAGACTTTCTGTCGCCCCATGTCCAGATTTATACTCTTATATAAAATGAGTACTTAATTTTTAAATAAAAGAAGAATGGAAAAAGGGAAGGTAATTGAGTGTGCCCTTTTTTTACTTTTTCTCATCCCTCTCCAATTGGCCCCCCCGGGGGGAGGGGGAGGGGATTTCATTTTTATTAAAATGACATATTTACCCTAATACCTATAATAATTCATTCATTATTACTATATATATATATATATATATATATGAGGGTAAAATAGCAAAATTAATATGGATTCTTTCGGTTCCTTCTTTTATACCAAACATATAGGAATGAAGGAAACTATCTTTTCTTCCATTCTACATTCGTCCAGCCAAACATATAGGAAGAAAAAAAACTTCCTTCTCCTGGGGATGGGAAATCCATCCCTTCTATGCACCTTTCCTTCCTTCCACCTTTTTATCATCCTCCCCTACCAAACATAGCATTAATAAAAATAAAAAATAAAAAAAAGAGGGAGGGGGGGGGGGGGTGTTTGTTTCTAGCGACAGGTTTACCATTCTTTAATCAATTGATTTTGGGAGAGCTTAAATCTGATATTTCTTAGGGCATGATGTAATATTTTTCTTTAAGTTTAAGAAAATAAATAAATAAATTGCAGAAAACATGTTTGAATGCATGTTTGATGAGAACATAAATGAGTAGATGAATTCGTTTGGAAGTTTAGATGACAATCATCATATTATGCAACATAGGGATGGAAAAGCACCCTTTAAAGGAGGTATCTTTCTGCTTCATTGATGGAATGAATGGCAAGTTTATGGTGGTGAAGGATTGTGAATGAGTCCAAGGATTAATGCAAGATGATATGCAAAACAAGTGAACGATGAAGAGTCATGTGGAGATCCTCTATGTTGCCTTTTATGCCACTTTTGTATGATTAGATCACATTAACATCAGAAAAATTAATTTGAACTCATTATTTGGTGAGCCGTGTTGAGTATGTCTTGTCTTTTTAAAATCAACTTATGTAAAATTATTTTGGCCATTTGATTGTTTCAAATTTATTTCATTTAATTTCACTATTTATGTTCTTATTTTTTGATTGCTATGGTAGTTCCTTCAGTGGGTTTAATGGGCCTTTTTAACTATAGAGAGGAGCCACTCTTACTTACTCTATATAAGCTCATATTGTTTTACTCTTGTAGGAAGCATATACACAAAAAATAGAAAATATGTTGAATTTTTACAATTTTTTTTCTCTATATATCTCACTCATTATTTCTTTTCACATAAGTATGCTAAGCTATATTTTGAGTAATTTGTGCGTGGGGACGATTCGAGGCTCGTGAGGAGAGCCCTAGTTGGGCACAAGATATCTAAAGGATCATAAATTTTTTTTTTTTTCTTTTCCAAAGACATCATGAGTTTGAAGTCTCACCATCGTTTAAATAATTTTATTAAAATGAAATAAACTAAGATGATTCAAATGGATGGTGATTTTTAGACGCACATTCTGGAGAATCCCAATAATATTTTTATCAAGTTGAGGTTCAATTATATGCTAGCTGAAGACATAAAAAGAGACGCATAACAAAGGTAGGTAGAGGATGGACAAAGGGCCGTGGGCATTGCCAATGCCCAATGCGACCTGCCACCTCCCTCATCGGAAATCACATAATCCATGTTTCTCTCTCTATCAAAGTAATCAAACTATAAAATATAGAGAAAACATATATGTGATGTTAGATACAACATGTTATCATCTTAGTTTTATTTAATCAATGTACGAATTTATAAGTTTGTTTATTTTTGAGTCCGGTTAGTATGATAGTCCATTACATTAAAAGTAAAGATTAAAAACACAAAGTAGGTATCATTTACTCTCTACAAACATGTTTTTCTCTATGTTTGTATATCCGTCGTTGCAGATTTTAATAATGAGCTATCGTATGTAGAGGGGTTTCTCATATTCTTGGCTTGTAACCTTGTTAGAGATAATCGAATGCAATTCAAAGCAATCCATTCATGAACATATTAACCTTAGAGTTGCACACAAGTGAGATTTTCTGTTGGCTTTCTAAGGTGGAAGTGCTTCCCTAAGGAATATTCAGACTTTGATAAATCTCACAAATGGAACAGTTCAAAATACCAAGAGACGGTTTGACAAGCAGAAAATAAATTTGATTATTTTTTATTTCATACTGTTCGGTAAATTTCCTTTCTCTTTTAAGTTTTTCAACCTTCTAGTAAAAATAAGACAAAACACAGTTTTTTCAAATCAACTGTAAGCTAGTTTATTTAAAAATCATATAACAATTGAGAAATAGATCCAATATATATATATATATATATATATAT
Organism: Liquidambar formosana; assembly: GCA_039720395.1. Classification (NCBI taxonomy): domain Eukaryota; kingdom Viridiplantae; phylum Streptophyta; class Magnoliopsida; order Saxifragales; family Altingiaceae; genus Liquidambar; species Liquidambar formosana. The sequence continues at coordinate 23,574,408 of CM077835.1, forward strand.
ATTTTTTTTTTTTTAAAATTCTCAAATAGACCCTAAATTCTTAATTTTCCTTGACAACGACGATGGTATTATATTACCAGTACGTACACTCAAAGGGTCAAAGCATCGTGCATTTGAACCAAGTTTGGTTTGAAATTGGGCAAACTATATAACAATTTGCATAGAAAATGGACTCTATAAAGTATAAACGGACCATAAAAAGAAAGGATATGTGTCTTTGTGCATGAAGTGGCTGCTTTTAATTTGAAGGAATGGTGTGGCTCTGACTAGATTCAAGACCCACAAGTATTGGAAACACTTTATTCCTAAGAACAAGTTAGGCCCAATGGCCCAAACAGCTTGCGTGAGCTATGACTTTCGCGTTAGCATTGGCAGACACTTATCACCAGGGTTTTAAATTTTTTAAAGTTAATAAATAACATTCAAACTTTGACAAAAAGCAAATTTAAGGTCCTCTATCCTTCTGCTTTTCCAAAAACAGTGGGCTTAATTTGCCCTTTCGAGGGACTTTGGCCATGGGCTCTTAACTAAACACCCCACCACCCCATAAGAAAAATGAAAAAGGGCAGGAGTAACGGCCCGTTTCATATGTGTGAATGGGTGAGAGTGGAATGATAATTCTACTACTCAAAAGAAAAGGAAAAAAAAAAAAAAAAAAATGAAAAAAGAGAGACCATTTGATAGACTTAAAGAATGGAATGGCCATTCCCTAGTGGGTCCTATACCCCCTAAGGAATGGATATTTACTTTTTTCCAAACTAGGAAGAATGCATTCTCACCTCTAAACTCCTTTTGAAATAAAATGACAATAAGTGGGTCCTACCTGATCTCTTCTATTCCATTCTCACCTCTTACCAAACATTACAATGGAATAACCATTCTCATTCTCATTCTCGTTCTCATTCCATTCCATACAAACCAAATGCAACGGGGCATGGCATGGCTTGAGTTGGGCCAACCATTGAGCGTACTACCAAAAGGAACCAAGCCTGATATTCGGCAGGTTTAACCATTGGGTTTGACCATAAAATGATTAAAATATTGCAATGTTAATACTACTAATAATAATAATAATGAATCAAAATCCAAACAATGCAATGCAATGAGGGTTATAATAATAATTAATCATAACCAAAGAGATTCGTTGGCAAGGGCCAGTGAACGTTGAGGGAGGTTGGGGGATCTGGTTGGCTGCCCCATCTCAACCTGGGCCTGAGAAGCTAAGCTTACCTGTTGAACTGGACCATGTTAAATTATTCTGCAATTGTCCCTGGTCAGCTCACTCCATCTTAAACTGGGCCTCACAAGTCACAAGATAAACTTTCGTGTCCAACTGGGTCAAGTTCAAATTAATTACTAATATCTAGGCCAGGCCATGATGGACTTGACTTCGTAGGTTTAAGTCACAGCCAGGACTAGAGCCATTATGATCATTCAAAAAGGAATTTGAGAGAATTAGCGGAATTCGTAACAAAACCAGGACCATAACGATTTGTTACATTTAAAAAAAAAAAAAAAAAAAAAAAAATTGATATCAGAATGTTCTGAGATGTTTACGCACCCGATTAATCCTCTTGGACTTGGACACATACGGTTTCTCTGTCTTGCATGGGCGCCCAAATGCAACGAATCTCCAGGACTGCCTTGTTAAAATTATGTTGGGATGTTCTAACTAAAGATTCTCTGTGAAGTGCTTTTGTGCAAGCAAGTTATATATGGTAGATGTGAGCCATTGTCTATTCAGATTCAGAATCTCAAGTATTATTCAAAGTTTAAAATTAGTCTTTTCTGATCTTTGTCTTCATGTCTAGTGGGTAGTGGGCAATGGTAAGGAAGTTGGTTTTTGGCAATCTAACTGGTTGGGAGTGTTGGGAAATTTAATTAAATTCTATACTAATAGAAACAAGTTATACAAATATAATATATACAATATTATAAACTGATTACACAATTAAATAGAATGTCAAATTTATAATATGATAAAACAAGATATACATCCATCAAAATTAACAAGCAAAGGAGTAAAGTATGAGGGAATCAGTGAGGTACGTATTCGTTGTCCTAAAGTCGCATATGCTTCCCCACGTGTAGGTATTGGCGATTGTATACGGTATTAAGATACAACCCAGTTCCTCTCAGGTAGTTTGATCCATAGTGCACATCTACAATAGACAAGTGCCAAGAATGCGTCTAAATTGCCCATAGAATATATAGAGAAAATAGTAAAAAAGAAAATAAAAGAATAGGAGAGATAGAGAAGAACAGACATATGAGAGAGAAGAATAAATCTGATATATATATATATATATATATATATATATATATATATATATATATATATATATATATATATATATATATATATATCCAATGTTTGTTGGAACGTTCTACTTATATAGACCCTAGAAACCTATGCACAACATTCAAGCAAACCAACGGTCAATGCGATTAACATCCATTGGTAATAAGCATTAAGACCTAATAAAAATGGTAATAAAATCTTAAAAGTTATAGATAATAACTATAATCACATAATGGTAACAATATAACGACAATAATTGAAACGGTCAAAATATATAAAGTTTTGAAATTTCCATAAAATAATAAAAGTTTCCAACAGGGAGTTCCGATTGTTGATCAGCTGAATATTCCTCAAAGCATTGCTAGTAGCTTGTCTTGTCTTGTTCAGATGTTTGCTGCTCATAAGGCTTGGGTTTTGCCTCCCATCTTTTTTGGCTGCTTTTCCAGACACTGCGCGCCTCTGATATTTTTAATTAAGGTTGTTTTGCCAGTTGAAGACGCTACAAATTCTTTGGCTTGGGTTCCTTCTAAGTCTGGTCACATCACTTTTAGTGCAGCTTATAATTTTTGCAGGTCAAAGCTTCCTTCTACTCCTTGGGTTGATCATCTATGGCATTCCTTTATTCCTCCTAATGGTCTCTATCCTAGTTTGGCGGTTGTTATGTAATAGAATTCCAACAGAATTGCTGGCTAAAAAGCGCGCAAGGGATATGTATGGCTTCTTGTTGTAGTCTTTGTTTTCAAAAATGTTTTGAAGAATCTGACACTGATCTTTTTATTGACTGTGATAATGCGAAAGCTTTATGGCAATGGCTGTTTTCAGTGTTTCAGATTTCTACAACCCTTCAGGCTGTTTCAATCATGGATCTTTGGGTATTAGTAATATAAGGAATTGTATTACGGATGTGCATATTCTCCATTCGCTCGGTGTTAAGGGCATGCCTTCAAAGGCTCCCACTATCACTCCTATTTCTTGACATCTTCCACTTCCCTCTTGGATCAAGCTCAATTCTGATGGCCTTGCCAAAGGAAATCTTGGTCCGGCTTCTGTTGGGGGTATTTTTAGAACTCATCGTGTGTTTATTAACGCAGCTTTCTCTTTCAATATTGGTGTTTAGACTGCTTTTTATGTAGTGTTGTTAGCAGTTATTATTGGTATTGAGCAAGCTTGTGCTCTAGGTTGGAGGAACCACGAGGTTATGGTTAGAGTGGGACTCGCAATCGATTGTTCATTGTTATTTAATCCTGCATTTTTTCCTCCTTGGCAGTTGAGAGTGCGTTGGTTTAAATGTCAGATTTATATAAAATCCATGGATTTTCATTGCTTCCATATTTATCGAAAAGGAAATGTTATGGTGGATAAAGTTGCAATTATTTGCAAATATGGGATTACATTTTTTGGGGTTTAAATGGTGGTGGTTAGCTCCATAGGAGGTTCTCTCATGTTTGCAATGATATGTATAGCCTTCTTAATTATAGATTTAGGCCTTAGTTCCTTTTTGGGTTGTGAGCTGCATTGTGACATTTACAAGTCACCAAGACTAGTTTTTTTTCCATATTTTTTGATTTGTCTCTCTGCATGTTTCTTTTTGTTTCCTTTCATTAATAATATTTGAGCCTATAGCACATGATTGTGGACCCCTAATATGCCAACCTAGTTGGGATGTTAAGGTCTTTTGATGCTTGAAGCTCTTTTTTATAAATTAAAAAAAAAAAAATGTAACTCATTAATTTTAACTTTCCAATTTTACCCTTACTTTATGTTGTGTTATGATTAGAGTAATTGTAATTTTAAATATAAGAAGGGGCACATTGGGAAAGTATAATTTTTTTTTTTGTTTTGACTAACAAACATTTTGCGACTTCTTAAAATAGAAATTGTTATCGAACATAGTGGCACGGAGGGAATTGTAAAAGTGAAATTATATGTATTTCTATTATTAGACAAACAAACACCAAAAGGTAGACTAGGGGTTTAATTTTGCTCCCCACCCACCCCACAGCCACGTCCCAATTTGCGATGGAAATCCCCACCAGAAGGGTGGGTAAAGATTAACTTTGATGTTGCCATTCACCTTGAACTTTCTGTCTTAAGCGTAGTTGTCAAAAATTCTGAGGGCTCTTTTCTCCACGCATGGACTGCTTTTGAGCTTCCCTTGAGCCAGAGGTTGGTGAAGCCAAGGCCTCTTGCCTAGCTTTAGTCTTCTTGTTGTGGATATGAGAATATTGTCGTTAAAGGTGATTCCACTGTGGCTCTTGGACCACTGGCTGACTGGAATCATGCTCTTAATTGAGCCTCTGCTCCTTTGATTCTGGATGCTAGATCTATGCTAGGTGAATTTTCATTTCGGGCTGTTAGGATTCTTCCTAGGGAGGCTAATGGTGCAGCTCATGCCCTGGCCTCCTGGGCTGATTTATGTAATTGTTGTGGGTCTATCCCAATTTCGGAACTTCCAACCTCTGTTTTGTGTGCTGATACGGAAGGCTTGGATATAGGGGTTCCCAATGTATTTTTGATTTCCTTTCAATGAATATTTGCTTATCCCAAAAAAAAAAGAAAAAAAAAAAAGGAAAATGGGACTAGGGGTTCCTAAGACCAACCTTTCAACTTACCCACTGCTGCTCGCTGTCAACCACTAACCAGGTTTAATTGTAGATGATCAAATTGATGCAAAGTAGATGGTAACACTATTCATGTTCATAGGATTAATGGGACGAAAAAAATAACCACCATCTTTTTTTCTTTCTTTTTATTTTTTGTTTTTTATTTTTCTCTTTGACAACAAAAGGAAACTTCACTGGAATTTATATCATTATATTACATTTAATATGCTCAAACATTTTGAAATACAAAACCAAGCCCAACCCTAGGTCCAAAAAATTTTAAATAGATCTGCATGGGTTGTAACCTTAGGGCATCTCCAATGGTTTAATTTGTGTTATATTTGCAATACCAATACTCTATTTTACATAACTACAGCATATGTTGGAATTCCTTCTCCAATTGCTTGTGCTATACTTATAACCACTATTTTTGTTAGACCATCACTTGACCCCAAAAGCGTAAGCTCTCAGGGAATGGGTCAATAATGTATAACACTCCTTTTCACATGCGACCCCCACTCGTATGCAGGAGAGATGAACCAATACATGGCAAGTAAAGTGAGTTAAACCAAGTTGAACCAATAAACAGTATGTAGCGATAAATGATTAAGGGGAGGAGGTGTGAAGACTTGAAACATAGGACCTCCTAATGACCAGATCTCTAATACCAAGTTATGTCATTCCTAGGTCCATTGAACCCGTATTTGTTGCCCACATAATAGGGCATTCGAATCTTGTTAGACTTGTACATGCGGGACAGTGTTGGGAAATCCATCATCTCACATTGATTACATATCGAGCTAAAAACATGTCTTCATATACCTGTTTGGGCCTTCCATCTATTAGCTTAGAGGTTGGAAACTTAACATGATATTAGAGCATGTTGTTCTTAGGCCCACTCTTATGTTGGAAACTTAAAATATATATTTTTTTCAACACCATTTCTTCTCTTGCTATCCACTGTAATTTTGAAAAATTTTAATTCACAAACTAAAAGAGGCATTTTTGCGAAGGCAAAATGATTAAAAAAATCATATATAACTGTCTGTAGAGAGGGCAAAAATGACAAAAAGAAAAAGGAAAAAAGAAAAAAAAAAAAAAAACGCAATTAAGTCAAAATATAACATATGCTATACTTGGCGCCATTGAAGCTCTCTTTTTGCCTTTATGCTATACTTTGGCTTGACAAATGACATGCCAGTGGAGATACCTTATATGTGGGAACCTAATCATTTGGACATTTGGTTGCATAGTTTGGGGTGGGTGGACCCAGATATGGTTGATACTCCCACATCACGTGCTAATAAATGATAGTATCTCAATCCATGCCTTCACATCTAAGCTGCTTCAGGGGCACGCAGGGTAAGATTCTCATCCCACTCGCACCAATAATTGAACTGATCCCATTCTACTAATTGCATTCATCACAACTACAAGAAGCTAAGCTTGTTGGTCCCACAAGGTTAGCAATTTCCATTCTGGAAATCACATGCCATGTTAGCTGTTTGAAACAAGGCTACACACTGTCAATACCATATATAGTTTTCATTTTTATTTGGTTATTGTAGGGAAATCGATTAATTATCAAATTTAACATGATTTCATATTAATTGTCTTCGTTTTTATTTTGAGTCGTTTCAAAATTATTGTCATAATAAAAAAGTCAATGACTTCATTTTAATCACTTTCTCAAAATACTCATATTCATGGTACTAATTACATGATATGTATTAAAAAAAAAAAAAAATCAATTAGTGATTGTATTATACTTGAGGGCAAAATTGGAACATTAAAGTATAAAGGTGCTTGTGAAAGCATTTAAAAATGATTTTTTAAAAAATGTATTTTTTCGAACAGGACAGTCAATTTGAAACAGAGGGAGTACCTTTTTGTAGCCTCCACCTAATAGCTTGGGCTCTTATTTAGGCTACTAGTTGATGCACACATGCGTTGCACGTGACAATATTTGCGTTGTAAAAAATAATTTTTAAATCAAATTTAAATTTCTATACTCACTCATTGTTCATTTCCCAATACAATTCTAATTCATATAACTACCAAACTTTATCATGTAACAATTTTCTTCTAGATAGAATTCCTGAAATTTTAGTTTCCATATATTGCCTTTTATCCTTCTCCCACTATAACTCAAATTTGTAAATTGTGATTTTTTTTCACTTACGTAACAAATTTTTTTTCTTTTCCTGTTTGGATAGAATAATATTTATTTTAATTTTGCTTATTTCTCATTCCAATAAGATTGAGATGCAATATTGAAACTAACATCCAAATGAACTTAAGCAAAAAAAAAAAAAAAAAAAAAAAGGAGGTTTGAAAGATGGCTATACAACTATAAGGAGATTCATAAACTTGCATAATGTTACATGTGCCTATATATATTATAAGATATAATACAAAGACTTGAAGAACCTTTGTTAAGATAATGAAGTTTTCTAAGAATATGGAGAAAATAATAAATAAATAAATAACCGGCCACCAAATTAAAATTTGTGTGCACTTTTGGTCATCCAATTTTAAGCACGCCCATTATCACTAAATTAAAAGAATGATAAAAATCAAGATGCACTTACAATTCATTGATCTGGAAAATAAAAAACCACTATACAATTGGTATACTATAACAGATTTCAAGAAACAAAATTATTTACTATAATTGATCCTATAAATGATATATATAAATAAAAAAAAATAGTGAAATTTATAGGGAACAATAACTTATAACTATAACAATGACAATTTCTTACAAACATATTTTGTTCAACAAATCACTAAAAAAAAAAAATACCTAAAATATTATATAAAATATAAAAATTGTAACGTACAAAAAATAAAGCAAATTAATCTCTTACGAATGGGAGTTTTAATCTCCAAGATTATATTACAGACATATTGAGCATATCAAAACGAAGAATTTAGAAAAGAAAAAAAATTGGTACCTTTTTATGATGGGTTTTTGAGTCTGCAAAGAAAGAAAAAGAGAAAGATTAAATACTCAATTTATAAGAGAGAAGAGAAAAGAATTAATATCAACCTAATGCACAGGTTGACTGTTACTCGATAAGCATTATAAAACTAAACATGCTGGTATTTAATTCTAAAATTCCTAAGCCCACCCAATACAAAGTCAAGAAACAAAAAAGAAAAACCCCTATATAATAAATAATAAATATTATAAAAGACAACCACAAAAAATAAGGGTAGTTCTCAAAACTTGCTCATAGTTTTGATTGCTGCCTACAAAGAAGAGGGGGGGTATGGGGAGAGATGCCAAGAATCACCATCGTTGATTATTTGTGAGATCCACTGGATAATATGCAGAGAATGTAAATTAAGACTAAATGTATAATAAAAGAAGAAAAGAAGAAAAGCATAGAGAAAAGAGGAGAAACATATGGGTAGAAGGGAGAAGGGAGACGTATGGTTGATTGGTTGTATATTATTATTAGGTCTCTAAATCAATAGGATGCTTAACTCGTGTAAAATAAGTCACATTGTTCTAATAACTTTTGTTTTATCATATTTAAATTTTTAAAGCTAGTTAAGTTATTCAGATTTCTAATTATATATAGAACGCTTATGTGTTTTTTACTTCAAATATATTTATATGCATGGTTGGGTGAATGTTATGTAATCTTTGACTTTATATTGATAAATTTTTTTTCCTATATATCGATCATTTCAATCAGTTTGTGGTGTAGGTAGAATTAATGATATAACCTACAATAAAGAATCAAGACTCAAAACTCTCAAAGAAATTGAAACTTTTTTTTTTTTTTTTTTTTTTTTTTTGTATCAAAAAGAGATAGTGCACTTAAGTTCATGGTGCATTTATAATTGCATAAATAAATCAACAAAAAATCACTTAGACACTCAAAAAAGAAGAAAAAAAATCACTTACCTTATGCTTCAAATTTTCTCTAAATTGCAATGGGGATATTGAAAACTCAACTGAACTCGATTCAATAAAACTTTATTCCCTCCTAAATGAATCTTATTGGGGAGATTCACTCAAAAAAAAAAAAAAAAAAAAGGGCTATTGGAAGCAAGCGACAGATCCTTACCTCTATTTTTAAAGCACATGCACATGTATGAACCTTCACCAAAATGTCTAAAAAAACTATCACCACCAGCCGCGTTAATAGAATTATTGAAATAAAATAGATGAAGCAACCGATTGAGAATTAGGTCGTTCACATGGGTTAAAATGGGGCAAAGTATGGAAATAGAAATGAAAAGGTATTAATTAATATGGAATAATGATGCATGGGAATTGTTAAAAGCAACCTATATTAAGGTATGTGTTTTAGAATTATAGTTTCCATATTACTATATTTTCTATATATGCAGAAGGGTGGGTAGTAGTGTATTTAAAAAGAATTACAGTTTCTGTTTCCTTTGAATTCTTATTTGTGTTTTATATATTAAGGTATGTGTTTTAGAATTATAGTTTTCATATTGCTATATTTCCTATATATGCAGAAGGGTGGGTAATTGTGTATTTAAAAATTAAAATATGGGTATATTAGTCAATCAAAAGTTTTTCTCACATTCATCTTTTTATAGGTAGTATAGATTAGGTTAGAAACTTAACATGGTATTATTAGCATGTCATTTTTGGGCACGTTTCGATCGTGAGCCCATCTTTGTTGTTTATGTAATAGGTTCATTTTTGTCTAATTTGACCTGCATGTGAGAGAGAGTGGGATAGATACCAAAACTGGCCAATTAAAGGAGCTCTATTTTTTTTTATTTTTTTTTTTTGGGGGGGTGGGGGTGGGGGTTTGAACGAACTCCATATGTTGCTAATACTAGGAGCCAGTGGTGTTGGCGCCTGTTTGAATGCTATTATGTGGCTTGTGAAGTACACCCACCAATTATAAGACAAATCGAAGTAGTTACTTTCTTAGCATGGAAGATATTGTAAATTAAGCCATTAAGAATAGCCTAATGAAGAGGAAAAGTAAAATAAAAGGTAAGATTAGTAATTTAGGATAGATTTGGGATTCCAACCTTTCTAATTGTATCAAAAGAAATAGATGATATGGTAGACTGAGCCCTACAAACGGGGTACTTCTTTATTTGTTGTTTCATTTTCATGGGAATATATCCTTGATATTGTCACTAATCAAGAAGATATAATCCACCAACCAAGTGAAAGTCCCTCACAACAACCCCAACAAGGATGTATCACTAAACCACGAGACCATTGGTCTCTAAATTCTCTGTTCCCTACTTATAAAGATTATTGTAAAGTCCAATTGCCTTGGAGGGCCCCTGCTCAAAAGTGTGACAACTTGGTGGATGACCGGCCTGGCTGTGATTACCATTTCTTTTCTTGTCCCAACTTTTGTCCAACAGTACTCTATTCTATACAAAGTTTTACAGAAATTTCAAAGATGTGAACTGATAAAAAATAAATAAGTAAAACAAAGTCCTTGAAACTTATGCCGTAAAAAAAAAAAAAAAAAAAAAAAAAAAGGTTCTTTAAATTCAATTTTTCAATCTTTCTTAAGGCTAGTCATCAACTAAATTTATCCTTCATCTTTACCAAATGTGGAGTAGACATATGGGTTGATCCAATTTTTTTTTTTTTTTTCAATGGTTGCACTATTTTTAAATATTATTATTATTATTATTATTTTCTAAGAGTTAGATAGAAAATGGAGAAAGGTAGGACAACACATTGGGATGACTGAATAAAAATTGTGAAACTAATAAAACTAGCAGTCATGCAATACTTTAAAATGTCTAAGCGACTTTTTAAAATGCGGAACCTGCTTATATACTACTCTTAATACTCCCATCTCCATCTGCCCTTTATGGGATAAGGTCCTACTAAGATGGGAAAAAGGGGAAAGTTACAGGACCACACATTAACTCGATTGAATAGAAGTGATGAAAATAGGACATAAAATTGACAAGCACGTCATACTCCAAAAAACTAGGCGACTTTTAGAGAAGCGGAACCTTACTTATATACCACTCTTAACACCCTTTGCCCGATGTAGTACAAGGTCCCTCTCAATGGTTGCACATAAGAACCTATTCACAAATTAAACTTTAACTTTATATAATCTACAAAAGGGGGAGGTTATAGCCAAAATTGTTCTCCCCCACCACCCCTCCCCCCACCACTACTTTATTCCCCTCACATTTTGTTATAACCACCCCACCATATTTTCTAAAATACCATTTTAATTAAAATCTAAAGGTTATATCCACCCCATAACCTCGTCTTACTTACAACCACCTTCTCTCTCTCTCTCGTCTTTGTGTTTGGACGCCATAGCTGATGCCATTTCCTTTACGGTATACTGGAATCGCAAGCATACACCGAAAATCGTATGTCATCTTGTTGGAGTGAGTGACTAATCTTCATCCACTACACCCTCGTATCACTCCCCTCTCCCATCACTCCATTCTATATTGGGTTGGACAACAACAATCACTGGAACAGCAACCGTACATCGGAAAACGCCTCTATTTTTATTTATTTATATATTTTTTTTGGCTGAAGTTTGTCATGCTCTTCTCGCGAATCCAAACTTATTGGATACGTTTGGATAGTGATGATTGAACACTTTAAGGTTGTTCATTTCTATAACTTCGAATGGTTTTTTAAGTGTTCAGCTTTATAAATCCGAACACGCGTTCGAACTTTCAAAAATAAGTAATGCAAAGCTATTTGGATTTATAAAGCTGAACACTTAAAAAGGCATTCAGAGTTACAAACCATAAATCAAGTTGATTTAAGATTGATTGTTATTCGATCCAAAACATGCATTTTTTAATCAATAACAATCGCTCATTTATGGTCCACATGATTGAAAAGAAAATAGGTTTGAAAAAGAAAAGGAGTCACCACCTTATTTTTTAAATGAAACAAAGAAAACCCTAAAATCTTTGTTTTAAGAAAACAATTTGAATGACTTCATAATTTAAAAAGGAAAGGCAAAAACGATCTTTTAGAAACCAAAGAAATCGGGGATTCAGAGGCTAAGTTATGACATGAGAAGGTTCTAGGCAAAGCCTATAGGCACCCATGTCACCCTTTCGGTTTCTTAGTTTATTTGGGCTAAATTAAAGTCTTTTCCATACACAAAATCAACATATATCATCACAAGACAGCATGCATATCATATATCCCATCTAATCATCCATGCATAATCAAATAAAGAAAACAAAATAAAACAGAAAAAAGAAGAGGAAAGAGAAAAACCTAGGATACTTGGATTTTAGAACGGACTTGAGCCTCAAAATGAGCGCCTACGTACCATGCAACGAAATACATGGATCAAAGTTCACGTAATTTGAATAAGAAAAGGGGTTAAATCCTAATACAAACTTATGGTAAAAACCCTAGGTTTCCTTATTTGAAAGGTAGAAAGTTGATGAATAGTCAAAATTTGAAAACTTCCACAGGATGGAAACTTTAATAGAAAATCAGTATTTTATTTAGTAAAAAAACCTTTGATAATTACCATAGACTCATATTAAGAAATAACCCCAAAGAGAGAAGAGAAAGAGTTAAGGATAGAAAAGGTGAATTAGGGCACCTTCAAACCCACTTACCTTGGCGCAATAACTCTAAGCATTAACAAATTTAAGCAATAATAGCCCTATTTGCAATAGGACGATTATCACATCTGTTTGTACCCTTACACGTGCTTAAAACAAGGCAAAAAGAACAAAATAGCAATCTGAATAGAATAGTATTATGACCTAAAATCGTCCACTAAGCTCATAAACAGCAGAAATAGCAAACTCTCATAAGTCCTAATATAATCCTAGAACCTTGACATGCATAAAAACCCTAAAAATCCACTAACATGCATGCAAAAAATATTATAGTTATTCTATATATATCATACATATAACAACCATGAAGAAAAACCAATAAAAAACTCTACTTTAACATAAAATAAGCAATTAACATGAAATAAGGATAATAGAAACCCTAAACTCACAATTATGCCTAAAAAACTATAGAACAGCCCTAAAGCATGCTATAATCAACATGAACAGCATTTAAATCATGCATATTAACTAACCAAAGTAATAATACAAGATAAAAATCTTTACAACATGCAATAACACTATCTTACATGAAACTTTAGTTTAAACTTGAATAAGAAGAGGTTTTACCTTAGGAAAGTTTCCTTGCTGCTGTAGAGACTCTCCTCTTGACTTGTGGATGACTTAAATCAAGCTTTTTTCAAGACTACAGTAGGAACTCTAGCTCTCCTTCAACTCTCTCTCTTTTATTCTCTCTCAAACACTCAGGTTTAATGTATAAAGTAGCCTCTAGGTACCTCTAATTGCCTCCAATTGCCTCTCTTTGTGCTGGAGCATAGGGGGTATTTATAGAGTTTCATTAGGATAAACCAATGGCTAGGATTAAAACCCTAAAAATTAATCCAAGGGTTATTAGAGACTCCCTTGGTGCTTAAGTAACTCAAAAGTTACCAAAAATTAGAAGGAAACATGTCCAAAAGAGCCCAAGTACGTCAAAATAGGTAAGAGTCCGCTTCAGCAACGAAGTAGGGAAGAAATAGGAAAGTGGTCTAGGGTGTCCACCAGGCCCCGGGCGGCTAGCCACCTGAGCCCACTTCAGCTTTTTGCTTTTTCTGGACTCCCTCTCCTTCTAGAAGTGTTTCAGGGGTCAAATCAACTCCGATTTTGATGAAACCAAATCCAAAACAACCGTATTTTGATGTGAAATACATTTTTGAACATTTTAAGGTGAAAACCACTAACCATAGGTGCATGGTTAGGTTTGACAAAGGTGGTTAACCGTTATGCTCTACCTTTGCAAAACATAGGTATGCACATAGGATCAAACCAAATGTTTTTCAAACCAAAATTAAGCTTTCTAAAATACTTTTGGGGATAAAATGAAGATTAATTAAAGTCAATTTGATAAGATTTGGCTAGTAATTAGTGAGTCAATTTAAGCTAACCCAAGGAAGGGTTAATTAACCAACTTGAATTACATCGAGCCAGTTTAATCTTAAGCCATTGATTTATCAAATTGAAACTAAAAATACCTCATATGCATCAATATGAACTCTAATTGATAACTTGGAGATCATCTCAAGGTCAAATAAAAAGTTTGTGACCTAAAAGACGATTATGCCCCTCAAGTCATAAAAACTCTTTTTATCCCTCAAGATCAACTCCGAATTGAACCCTTCAGGCTGTTTCAATCATGGATCTTTGGGTATTAGTAATATAAGGAATTGTATTATGGATGTGTATATTCTCCATTTGCTCGGTGTTAAGGGCATGCCTTCAAAGGCTCCTACTATCACTCCTATTTCTTGACATCTTCCACTTCCCTCTTGGATCAAGCTCAATTTGATGGCCTTGCCAAAGGAAATCTTGGTCCGGCTTCTGTTGGGGGTATTTTTTGAACTTATCGTGGGTTTACTAACGCAGCTTTCTATTTCAATATTGGTGTTCAGACTGTTTTTCATGTAGAGTACGTTGTTAGCAGTTATTATTGGTATTGAGCAAGCTTGTGCTCTAGGTTGGAGGAGCCACGAGGTTATGGTTAGAATGTGACTCGCAATCAATTATTCATTGTTATGTAATCCTGTATTTTTTCCTCCTTGGCAGTTGAGAATGCATTGGTTTAATTGTTAGATTTATATAAAATCCATGGATTTTCATTGCTTCCATATTTATCGAAAAGGAAATGTTATGGCGGATAAAGTTGCAAATATGAGATTACATTTTTTGGGGTTTAAATGGTGGTGGCAGCTCCATCGGAGATTCCCTCTCTCATGTTTGCAATGATATGTAAAGCCTTCCTAATTATAAATTTAGGCCTTAGTTCCTTTTTGGGTTGTGAGCTGGATTGTGACATTTATAAGTCACCAAGACTAGGGTTTTTTTTCTCATATTTTTTGATTTGCTCCTTTTAGGGGTTCTTAAGACCGAGCTTTCAACTTACCCACTCCTGCTTGATGTCAACCACTAATCGGGTTTAATTAGACATGATCGAATTGATGCAAAGTAGATGGTAACACTATTCATGTTCATGGATTAATGGGGCGAAAAAAAAAAAAAAAAAAAGCACTATTATTTTATTTTATTATTATTTTTTTTACAACAAAAAGAAACTTCACTGGAATTTATATCATTGTATTACATTTAATATGCTCATGTAGTACAAGGTCTCTCTCAATGGTTGCACATAAGAACCTATTCCCAAATTAAACTTTAACTTTATATAATCTACAAAAGGGGGAAGTTATTGCCACCGCAGAAATTTTTCTCCCCCACCACCCCCCCACACCACTACTTTATTCCCCTTACATTTTGTTATAACCACCCCACCATATTTCCTAAATACCATTTTAATTAAAATCTAAAGGTTATATCCACCCCACAACCTTGTCTTACTTACGACCACCTTCTCTCTCTCTCTCATCGTTGTGTTTGGACGCCATAGCTGATGCTATTTCCTTTACGGCACATCCGGAATCGCAAGCATACACCAGAAATCATATGTCATCTTGTCAGAGTAAGTGACTAATCTTCATCCACCACACCCTCGTATCACTCCCCTCTCCTATCGCTCCGTTCTATATTGGGTTGGACGACGACAATCACTGGAACAGCAATTGTACATTGAAAAACTGCCTCTATTTTTATTTATTTATTGTTTTTTTTTTGGCTGAAGTTCGTCATGTTCTTTTCGCGAATCCGAACTTGTTGGATACGTTCAGATAGTGATGATCGAACACTTTAGGGTTGTTCGTTTCTGTAACTTCGAATGGTTTTTTAAGTGTTCAGCTTTATAAATTCGAACACACGTTCGAACTTTCAAAAATAAATAATGCAAAGCTATTCAAATTTATAAAACTGAACACTTAAAAAGGCGTTTAGAGTTACATACCAAAAATCAAGTTGATCTAAGATTGAATGTTATTCGATCCAAAACATGCATTTTTTAATCAATAACAATCGCCCATTTATGGACATTTCGAATGAAATAACTCTTAATCTTAGATCAAATTGATTTTTGGCATGCATGACTAACATATGAATCAAATTTAATCCAACGGTTGGTTTGGCCAAATACGAGTCACACGTAAGAGTTTTAGAATACACTTGATACAAAATTGCATAAGTGCACCTGAATATAGAAGGACTCTCTCTTTCTATATATATATAGAGATAGAGAGAAAGAGAGAAAGAGAGACTATGGTGAATAAGTCATATCAAATAATTTGTTAGATGTGCCAACTCAGTAATTTTCACATATGGCGAACCCACTACCATTTAAAATTTAAATGAGAACAATACTAAACACCAAAAATAAACCAAAACTACTTAGTTTTGCCAACATAAAAAATAAGCAAAAATAGGAGGAGAAAAAGAGAGAGAAGAGGATCCATGCATCCGAATCTCACTCCTTGACACATAATGCATAAAAATAAAATAACATAAATAAAATAAAATAAAAGGAGGATAGAAAGATAGTAGAAAAATGACCGGGAGCTGGGGCATCATTAATTGGAGAAACACTTTTGCCTTATCAAAATTTATAGATGGGTTATGTTTAAGTAACTGTTGTAGTTAATAAGGAAATGTGACCTCGTACGTAAGAGCATCTCTAATGGTCAACCAAATGGTTAGTCACAGCTAATTTTAAATTAGCTTTGAAGTGAAAATGGGAAGCTCCAATGATCAGCCATTGGATAAGCTATAATTGAGCTTGCTCAAGATTTGGCTAGGGCTAATGTAATGCGTGATCCTGATTGATTGTTCCAGGTGTACGACTCATGTTTTTTATTTTATTTTTTCCTTTGTCAAAAAATGATGGTTGAACAAAAAAAACGGCTTTTGTACTATTGGGCAGGATTGCTAAATTTGAACTTTTTTACATTGTAATAGGCTAAAATATAACTTTGACTTTGATGAAATGACTAGTCATTGGAGACTTTGAGCGACTCTAAGGGGCCTGTTTGGATGAGCTTCCTAGCAGCCTAAAATCACTTATATGACCCAAAATCACTTTTTAGGCCTACTTGGATAACTTACCCATAAATGCTTATAGGTTGTAAAAGTGATTTTAGTAAAAGCAAGGTCTTCTCAGCTTTGGTAGAAAGGAGTGTGGGAATTAAAAAATCTTTTAATGAAACTTATGCAATCATAAGTCCACTTTTAAATAAAATGAGAGTGTTTAGTGTATAAAGTCAAAATTATCCTTAAGTTGTTATTTTTTATTTTCAAACTTTAAATTGACAAAACTTTCAATTTACATATTTGTTTTTCATAAAATATATATTTTTAGGTACTATTTGTTGAGACCTTTGAAACAAGATTCATATTGAATATGAAACTATGTGAGGAAAAGAATAGTTACATTGACTATATGAATTATTTCGAAACAATTACATGATTGTTACATATCACTGTTTTAGAAAAATCAAAATTAATTTTTTTAGTAGAGTTTAAAGTTAAATTTATTGTTTTACGAGTAACTTTAACAATTAAATTATGAATAAAATAATTAGATTTTCTATTAGGGATCTAAGAATTTATGTAGAGAATAGAATGTTTTTAAAACAGTTTGAAAATCCATATGTATTTACCATTTAAAAAATCATATCTTCAAAACATTATTGACCCGTTGTTTTTAAAATAGAAGAAAAAAAAATTAAATGATCCATTTCTTTGGGAAATAAATAATAATTTTTTTTTTTTTTGGCATTTGTCCAGAAAAATCCTATAATTTGCCAAAAACCTCAAACTCCACCCATTTTTTTGATAAGGCCCAACTAAAACAACAAAAAGCATTTTGGAAAACTGTACCCCTATTCTCTAGTTACGTCTCATTTGAAAGAAAACGTATGAGATCCAGCCAACTCTATTTTTTCAGGCTAGACTTTTCAAATAGGTCTTCTTCTTCTTCCTTTTTTTATTTTTATTTTTAAATTTAATTTAATTTTTGTTTCCCATTCTCTCCTTCCGATGGTGAAGTCGGCGACTAAAACCCCACAATCGGTGACTGGTTTAAAACCCCACTATCACACCCCATTTTTGTTACCCTAACTAGAGCCCATCATTTCATATAGGTTTTTGTTTCATTTTTTTAGTCTAATCTTTTGCATTGCATTTTTATAGTATTAAGGATCATGTGTATGAATTTTGGATTAATTTTGAGGAGGTTTCAATGGTTAATAAGAGATTTTGCGACTTAAAGGGCATTTTCATCTTTTAAGTCATATCATTTCTGTTTGATCTTGAAATGACCTCCGAATTGTCAATTTGAGTTTATTTTGGTGTGTAGAGTATATTTATAGGTTCAATTTGATAAATTAATGGTTTAGGGGTGATTTGGTTTACAACAGTTCAAGATGGTTATAAGACCTTTTTTTTATTCTCTCAAATTGTCTCATGTTTTTCACTTGATTGTCCTTCATTAGATCTCAATTGGGCTTAATTTAGTTCATAAGCATGTTTTGTAAGTTTGGATTTTGGTTTGGAAAGCATTTGGTTTAACCCTATGCAAACCTTAGCTTTGTGATATATGGTGGTGCATAGCAGTTACCCACCTTTGTAAAACCTAATTATGCACCCATGGTTAAGGATTTTTGTCCTAAAATGCTTAAAAATGCATTCATTTTCAAAGCATGGTCGTTTTGGCTTTTGTTTTGTCAAAATTGGACTTAATTTGGCTCTTAAAACAATTTTGGAAGGCGAAGCATAGCAGAAAAGGCAATTATTGATGAGGCCCTAGGGTAACTGTTCGGGGTTGGACGGTTACCCTAGGGGACTTCATCAAATTTTAGGTTTTTTCGATTTCCTTTCTATTTTGACCCATTTTTCCTGCCTTTGCAAGTCTTTCCTTTTAATTTTTAAGCAAGTTTGAGTTACTTGAGTCCCAAGAGAGTTTCTATTAGCCTTTGAATCATTGTTTAATGAATTAATCTCAACCATAATTTATTAGGTCAATTTCCTATAAATAGAACTCATATTCAGCACTAGGGGAGGTACTTAAGCACTTGAGACCTAGAGATAGAGAGAGCTGTAATTTTGGAAAAGAGAGAGCAACAAAGAGAGATTCTTTAACCCTAACAGAGCAAAAGGAGAGGTTTATCAAAGGCCAAGAGAAGCTTCGTGAGATGTAAAGTCTCCAAACTTCTGAAAATTAGCGGTTTCTCTTTCCAAAATGATGAGTTCTAGTTCTTGTAATAGCTTTGCATGTTAATTGTATTCAATGCTTTGCTGTTATTCTATGCATGATTCTATAATTATTCATGAGTTAATATGTTTGATAATCCTTAATTATCTAGGGTTTTGAGAGCATTATTCTTTTTATCCCTCAAAGTCATGCATATTACATATAGCATATCAGAGTTGATTGTTTGAGTTTTTCTTCATCATGGTTAGCTTATATATGTGATTTGGAGTAGAGCCATGTTAGAGATTGCATGCATGTTGATTATTTTCTTGGGTTTTAGAAAAATTATCTTTTCTAATGATAATTATCCTTTTTAGAGAGTAGGATTTTGTATGGGGGTATTCGAGAGTGTATTTAAGCTTGCGACCACTTTTAACATGATCTAGGTATAGATTTTATGTAGGATATGATGAAAAATTTCTCATATGAGGTACATTTTATATAGAATTATCTTAGGATAGTTTGACTTAAGAAAGCTCACCGTAAAAGAGCCTTTTTCATGTTTTTACATAAAGTCTTCTATTTTTTTTATTCATGTTTGCTTTTGCTTTCATATTTTGAGTCATTATATGATATCTCCATGATAATAGTTGGTCTTTTGCATATTTTTGTAGCTTTTCATGCATGTTAGATAGCATGTTTCATGTAGGAGCATGCTAGGGTTTATTATTTCCTTTTAATTATTGCTTTTGCATGATTATTAGGATAATTTTAAGCCTTTTAGTATTCTGTACAGATTTTTATTTATATCATATAATGATGATTTGAGCATGTTTGTGAGTGGTTTGAGTATGGTAATTATCCTCTAGCATAAATAGGTGATTATTTGTTAATTTGGCAATGATTTAGAGGAAATTTGCATATAGGTAAGTTCAAGGATGGTGTGTTTTTTTTTTTTTTTAATTCCCTTTTCCCTCTTAGGTTATTTCCCTTATAAAAAAAATATGGTAATTCTTAGGTTTCCTATTTTATAAACTTTCTATTTCTCTAAACTTCCCTTTTTCGTTAAATTTCCTATTCTTCCTTATTCCTTTTTAAGAAACTCTTTTCTTTTGGGAAACCTTCTCTTTTTTCTTATAAATGGAAACTTAGGGTTTATTATAGATCCTTATAAAGGAAATAATCCATTTTCTATTGAACTATGTGGACTTTGATCCTTACATGTTTGTGTAAGGTACGTAGGCGCTCTTTTGATGTTCAAGTCCGCACTAGGATATAGTATCCTAATGTTTTCTTTTCTTTTACTCTTTTATTTATTACTTGTGATAATAGTTGTTTTAGATAAACACTTGAATGATATGCATGCTATCTTATGATGATAAATGTTGATTTAAGACATTAATTTAGCCCAATCAAATTAAGAGACTAATTAGGGCGATGTGGGTGCCTATGGGCTTGTCCTAGAACATTCCCACCTCGTAACTTAGCCTCCGAATCCATATTTTTGGTTCTAAGACCTTGCTTTTCTTTTAAAAATGGAGTCATGTGATTTTTGGAAATAAAATATTTTAGGATTTCCCCCGTTCCTTAAAAATGGGGTGGCAATTCTTTTGTTTTCATATGAATTTACGTGGGTTATTTTCCTAGGTTCATACCTACCATCCCACTCCCCCTTCTCTCCTCATTCTCAGCAGATGACCGATAATCACCATCCCCAACACAAAAAATTTTCAAAATAAAAAACAAAATAATTTCACCCAACCCAGATCTGAACGTCGGCGATGACGAGTTCCATTCAGATCCGTCGCTATTGTCACCATTAAATCCACTCGTTCAGATCCACCAAATACGCTGCTGTCATTTTCTTCCTTCCCTCCTTAACCACTGTTCGACGACTAGTTCAAAACCCATTGTTCTCCATTTTCTTTCCTCACACTTGTATATAGTTGGCAGTAGCCATCCCCAATACACACAAGGAAAAAAACAAATGAAAATCAAAATAATGGTCATCGACAACCATGGTTTTAATCTTCAAAGATCTAGTGGCCATGGCAACATTGTTCTCTTACCTCTTTTTAATAATGGGTCAGTGGATTAGAGAAAGGGGAATGGAGAGAAAGTTAGCAGAGCAAAAAAGAAAAAGAAAAAATGAAAATAAAAGGAAGAAAAAAAGAAAGAAGAGAGGAGAGAGTGAATAATAGAGAGATGAGAGAAAAAGAGAGATGATTATGGGTCCCACTATGGGTTCCACACTCATAGTTGAGATGTAACTAGAGAATAGGGGTATAGTTGTCAAAAATGATTTTTTCTATTTTAGTTGAACATTTCCAAAAATTTGTGTGGAGATTAAGGTTTTAGCCAAACTATAGGATTTTTCTGGACAAATTCCCTTATTTTTTTGGTAAAATTTTGGGATTTTTGGCCAAAGCCCCATAGTATAAGAGATTTTTTTACAATAGAACCAAAAACAAATCTGGTTTATTCATAACTCCATTTACCACCAAACTAACGTTTTTACTAATTACTAAATTTGCCACTAACAAATCACATTTCCTAATTTAGGGATTTCGGTTTCAAACAAAGGCAGCGTGAAACCTCAACAGGAAATTGACGACAAGCAACCAAAATCTCCGACTGCAAACGAACATTGAAGCAAAAAAAAAAAAAAAAAAAAAAAAAGATGGCCCGACAACAAGCCAAAAACCCCAATGACATATTCATCAACGGTTGGGAGTTCACCGGAGAAGACAACCACAACATTTTTTTCAAAAATCAGCCTCATTAAACATTCATTGTTGCTGGCTGAGAAGTTACATAATTTGTATATAAAATAGTAACAATTTACCATTTCGGGCTTTGATAAATTTATATAGGAAATAATAACAGTTTATTATTTCATGCTTTGAAAAAATTATATTGAAAATAGTAACAGTTTACCTGTGTTTTTTGAAAAATTTATATAGAAAGTAGTAACAGTTTACTACTTTGTGTTTTGAAAAATTTATACAAAAAGTAGTAATAGTTTACTATTTGTGCTTTGAAAAATGTAAAAAGAAAATAGTAACAGATTACTATTTTGTGCCACAAAAAACACTCAATTAAAAGCTCCCAAAAATCACTATTTATATTGGGTTGCTTTTACCATATTTCTCTTCAACCTCTCTCCTCCAAAAACTCAAACCCATACATGGCCAAACTTAGATTTGGAGTTGTATACAAATATAGATCTGGAATTTGAAAGCCGCCATCGTTGTAGAAGAAACCTTGGTTGGTGGCCGTTGTTGAAGAAGATCGTCTGCATTGGAGAAGAGTGGCCGTTGTCGTTGGAGAAGAAACCCCCCACTAGTGTCATTGTTTGTGGAGCGGTTATCGTTTGCATTGGAGAAGATCCTTTGCTACATGCTATCATCGAAGAAGATCTATTGCCACTAGTTGTCGTTAGAGATGAGCCATCGGTGAGAGGAGATTCTATCGGTAGAACCCTAGGAGATAGGGAGATAAGAGTTTGTGGAATGATGTGAGAAGAACTTCCAGCATAAATTAAGGGAGGCTAATGTTGGGAATAAAAAAAAGAAAAGAAAAAAAGAATGGAGTTATGGCTAAAGAAATAGTCAATGAATGGGTTTAAGAATTAAAAAATATTTTGATGGGGCTATTATTAAATGGAAATCCCTAATCGGGGTTATAGATACACCATTTTGTACCCTTTTGAATCCCAATAATGAGGTTTATTATTCGTTTCAATAAATGTGAAGTGATCCTGAACGAGCTAATGAAATCACAGCAAGAACTTTGATTACTGCTTAGCACGACCCCTATTGTTTACGCATCTATAGTGGATGCGGACGCATCCCTGCATACGCATCCACTTGGGTTGCGTACGCACCATGCCCTTTTTTTGGAAACTCCGGATTTTCGTGTTTCTTTCGCCTCAAGTCTATTAACTAATAAGGAACACTCCTAGTTTGAGATGATTACGGAGAGTAGCCTGGGAAGGATTCCCAAAACCCTAATGGTTCCTATATATACATCATGATAGTTCTAGGTTGGGAGAAGAAACCCTAATCCAAGGAGAGCCATCATACACCTCACTTCAAGGAACCCTAAGTGAGAGGAGAGAACCCTGTGATTTTGGAGGCTTGTAAAAGAGAACTTGGTAGAATTGAAGGCGCGTAAAGCTGAAGATAATGCTATAACACTTTTTCGCTTTTGATTTCTCTAGTATTATTATCAATGTTATATTAATTTTATATAATAGGATCGTATGCTTGATGATATGAATGTTCGCTTTTATTAATTATATGTAGAAATAGGTAGTGTTATGATACCATGTATATTTGATATTTGATTAGTTTTCTATACTCAGTTTTAATACTCAATCATTAACTATCTAATTGTATGTGCCTTGCTCACCGTATTCTCACCGATCAATGGTAAGAACGTATATGAGTTAAGCCAATAACTTCTCTATACATACATTTTGTCTTGTTCAGTATATTCTATTTAGTGTCATTTGACTCGCATATTGGTGGCTAGGATAGATGTTGTTCTTCCAAATTAGGGTTTAATGCTTACTGGTTGCGTACGCATCCATGCGCACCCAAGCTTAGCAGACAGTGAGTTGTTTTCTGTACACAACTGCTTTTGCTTATTGGTTGATAACTCTCTACATGGTTTGTACAGTTTGTATATCTGTTGTAAACTCTTTTATCTCATGTACTTTATTATCACCATCATTATCGCATGCCATTTTATTTATTGTATGATTTAGGGTTAACTTTAATTACATATTGAGTTAATTAAGGTCAATAGTCATATGTGAATACCGGTTTCTACCGGGCATCATTGGGTGTCTCACACTTTCCTAATGATGTACCCTAATTTCAAACCCGAATATTTGGTTATAACGAGTTAGAACTTGCTAGTATACATTGTTCCCAAATTGTAATTGGATGGTGACTCCTCTCTGTGCTAGTCCTTCAAAACATCTATTCTCGAACTATTGCAGTTTAGTATGTGGCGCTCACAGGGGTAATTGCTAATATTCCTTAAAATGTTTCTCCCAATCCTTGTTAATGGTGTAATGATTCTTTAGTATGGGTGGGGCCTATTGCCTCATTGGTTTGATCGAAAGCACACTTATGGATTCATTCCCAAATCACGTCCCACGAACTCAATTCATCTAACATTCGACCCCAAGAATGCTTTCAAATTCGTACCAAAAAAAAAAATTGCTCTATTCATTTTTTACATTACCTAGAACCAAACAAAATCAACAGTAGAGATTGAATACACAAAAATCCATCAAAATAATGGATGAAAAAGCAAAACCCACCTGTGAAACACTACAAGATCAGCAATTACACCACCAATACAAGCAAGACCTACATGCACGACCACCAAAGCGCGAGGAAAACAACTATCTTCTCTCAATTCAAACATCATCTATCCCTAAGAACCAACCTTCATCACCCTCTCCACTTTCTCTAAAGCCTATGTTTGTTTGGTTGGAATGGAATGAATTGAATGAAATCTCATTCAAATTCATTTCAAACAACATATTTGGATGAGGTAATTCAATGGGAATGGAATCTAACAGTAGTAGTAAATTATAATGATATTTATTCCGCAATGTTTATTTCAATCTCTTTCTATTCTAGACTATTTTGAGCATGGAATCAAATTCCTATTTCTACCCATTCCATTCCAACCAAACAAACATGGCTTAAGATGTGATAGAGATCAGCAAGATTTTTTTGTTTCGAACTATGAAATGTACTATTTGAATTTATGAGAAACCTTTTGAAGATACCTTTCATGGCAGATTTGCTTGCTACTGAAAAACAGTATAAGGTCGGAGTAGTGGGAGGGCATTTTGGTCCACAAATATACGAGGTGGATTTTAAGCTGTAAAAAGATTTTTGCTTGGATTTATAGTTTTAAAAGTCCTATTTTAAGCCCCAAAGAAAGCTAATTCTTTGTTAAAAAAAGCCTAAGGTTGAGTGTGCAATAGTGATAAAACGTCTGGTGTACAGATCATCTTGATCTTCATTAATTGATGAGTGTGTGTGGGGGCTCAATTAATGCATCATTGGAATCATTTTCGTACTTAGGTATCAAATGTCAATTTCCAATTGTTAGGTGGGAGGCATGCACAATGGACCCTCATCCAATTAAATCACTTAAAAGCTTTCTTTATTTCTTTATACTTCATTATTCAAATTTTTATTTAAACACATTTTGTACTTTTCTATTGAATACAAATAAAAAAAGGTGTAAAAGATAGGCTAAAGGCTTGCACCACAGGTTGCTATATTTTTTTTTAATTAATAGTAATTGTTATTTTTAATTAATTGGATTTATTCTGTATGTCAATCAATTGAAAATAGTTCAACAAGTACTAAAAGTGGTTATTCCAATATAACAAAAGTTATTTTTATTTCACTCATTTTTCCCTCTATACTACCACTATTCTTTTTTATATCTTTCCCACAAATGTACGAAACAAACCCAATCAATTTGAGGATAGTGCAAAGGGGAAAAAGGACCAATTTCTTTAACAATGTATGATGAAGAAGAAGAAAAAAAAAAAAAAGGGATAAAACCAATTTGGTTGGTTGTGTATGCATGAGTTCATAACTCACTATGATGTCCAATTTATATAGTCTGCAAAATGTAGGTTAAAACAAAATAAATAAAAGAAAAAAAAGAGGGGAGCAGGGCGTGGCGGGAACTATCAATAGATGGAAAGATCTAGAACCATGATGATATATAACCCAAAAAATGGCGGCTATTGCAACCCCTCAACTTTATTTGTAAAATTCACCTTTTTTTTTTTTTTTTCAAGGTTTTATGAAAAATATAAAAGGTTTTTATGAAAATTGACTATATTGCTTACTAAAAAACATTCATTTTGAACAATTTTGTAAAAGAAAGTTTTTCTAAAATTTGTTATTTAAATAGAATTTTTAGCCATTTATACAAGTTCTGACTAGCATGTATTAATATAAATTAGGGTAAATTGCAGAAAACTCTCTTGAAGTATGGGAGGGTTGGTAGATAACCTCCCTTATGTTTTAATTTTGTCAATGTAGCCCTTAGTTCAATTAGGAAGACAAAAATCAATCGTCGATGGTCATCTAATTAGGACATGATTTCGGCGAGGGTTCTAGTGATTTTGGGTAACACGGGTCTGTTAATGGTATCACGTGTGTAGTCACGTGACTAATTTTCGTCAATTTTCATTAATGATGAGTGATGGTGAGGCACATTGCCAAAAATGAAAACTTAAGGGAGGCACATTGACAAAATTAAAATATAAGAGGGGTTATTTGCTGACCTATACTTTAGGAGGTTTTCTGCAATTTACCTTATAAATTATATCAGGACGATGCATTGAGATTGTACCCTATGTATTGACCTAATATATCTCGTAACCTACTAATGCATGAGGTACAACCCCCAATGCAGGTGTTGATATAAGTTATATTAGCATGTGCTCACCTAATCATCATCCTATATATATATATATATATA
Source organism: Liquidambar formosana (assembly GCA_039720395.1). Taxonomy (NCBI): domain Eukaryota; kingdom Viridiplantae; phylum Streptophyta; class Magnoliopsida; order Saxifragales; family Altingiaceae; genus Liquidambar; species Liquidambar formosana. The sequence goes on from CM077835.1 coordinate 23,601,007, forward strand.
TATATATATATATATATTTAGAATAGTCTATTCCTCATGGAAACATTTTTTTATAAAAATTTTTTTGATATATTTTTCATCTAATTTTCAATTAATGGTGAGTTGATCAACTGATTTGGAAGGAAAAACTTGTAGAATCAACCAATTATGTATGACTTGAACAAAAGTAGCTTGAGCTACACTGTGCCCTATTTTATCTCATGTTTTACATGCACAGTTGGAGAAAGCATTTTTGGTGCTTTAAGCTAAAAGATATATTTTACTTCATGGTTTACCTTACTGTTGGAGTTGCTCTTATCCAATTCTCTCAATGAAATTTAATGATGTAGTAGAAAAAACTAAAGATAAAAATTAATGGGGCTTACATAACAAACGCTCTAAAGTGAATTATCTTAGACTTATATAATATAAATAATCTAGATTTCACTAAACCCTCCATTGATGGGAATCCTTACTCAGTTATGTACCAAAAGGAACACAGCAGCGTAGGTGATTTTCCTCGAACTAGAAAGAAACGGACGGTGCCATATTCCGTAATTACCCCATCAAATGAAGGTTGTTTTAGTCATTATACCAACGACCTCAGCAGGTCACTAGCTGGTGGTTCACTCAACCAATTGATTCTGTCTTCCTCGACACTGTTTGTCTTTCTCTATCTATAAGCTTAACTACCTACATATTTTTACAGAAACCATTGCTCACACAGACACACACTCGCACACACACAGAAGGAGAGATCTAGAGAGAGGAAGAGAGAGATCTGGAGACCGAGAGAGAGAAAATGAGGGAACCGACGTCTGGTTTGGACGCTAACGCATCGTCTCTTCCACAAGCCCTCCTCGAGAGGCTCAAGGATTACGGTCAAGAAGACACTTTTGCACTCTGGGACGAGCTCTCTCCTGAAGAACGCGACCTTCTTGTCAAGGACATGGAGGTCTTTTCCTCTTCTACTAGTTAGATCTTTCCTCCTTTTCTTCTTTGCCGACATTCATCTTTTTGGTTGCAGAGAAAATTGAGGAAGTAGAAAAGCAAAATTGGATTTCAATTTCATGATTTCTGCTGTTTTGGTTTGCAGAGAATCACTACTTACTTCAACTAAGAGCAAATTTTAATTTCTTTTACTTTCCCTACGTTTTCTCAGCACCCAAACGGCGAATTCCGGTTTACTGAGTATAATTTGCGATTGAATTGGCATCATTCACTGCGAATTATTGTTTCAGATATGAAAATCTAATTTTCTCTTTTGAGAGTTTTATAAATTTGCTTGTAAATTGTGATTTTGTTGAAATAAACGATGTATGTGTTTTTTTTTTGTCAGAGTTTAGATCTTCCGAGGATAGATCGGATCATTCGATGTTCGCTTCGATCTCAAGGTGATTCTCTCTCTCTCTCTCTCTCTCTCTATATATATATATATATATATATTAATATATATAGAATTCGGATAGTTTCGATTTGAGCCTATATTGTATCTGAGTGTTCAGGGCTTCCGGTGGCGGCAATTGAGCCGGTGCCCGAGAGTAGCGTATCGAGTGTGGAGGAGAGAACACTGGAAGAAAGAGAGAGATGGTGGAAGATGGGTTTGAAAGCTATCTACGAAGGGAAGTTGGCTGTGTTGCTTTTATCTGGTGGGCAGGTATTATTTTCCTTGAGGCATGATGCGGTTTAGTTTATCATTAATGCACAATAAAGTGAATTAACGATTAAAGTGTTTGGATCGGATAGTTACCCATGGAATCTCTCTCTCTCTCTCTCTCATATTTTGGTGTGATATTGCTTTTGTAATGTCCACTAATTAGATATGTTTTCCTAAATAATAGAAAAAAGAACCTTTTTTAGTTCTAATAATAAGCACTTTATGCTGCGAATATACACCCATCAACTATATGTGTGTACACACACTCAAATATGCTCAATAGGGAGTAGTGTATTGTATACTCTTTTTTCATTGGAATCTCTATCAGAAAGAAAAAATTATGCCAAAGATGGGACCCAACAATGTGGGGAAGACATTATTGAAGGACCTCTAACCACTTGAGGATCATTAGATGTGGAACCTGCAAAGGCTTAGCATTTAACCTATGGTGATTGCGTTTGGGCCCCAACTTTGTCAGCAGCCTAAATCATCCAATCACAGTGTACACTGTTGAGGGAAGATCATTGTAAAATGTAAACATAACTCTAGCTTTTACAATAATGAAAACTAACAGATCCTAGGAATATATGTAGAAAATTCAGTTGAATACCATTTTCCTTGCAGATAACTTAACTTGAGGAAACTTTTACAAGTACTCCATCTTCCCCCATGATTCCATTGTCATTTCATTTGAATTTTATATAGTACTTGTGTATATTGATGCTACCATGACAATCATATATGGGAACTAACCCCTAGAGTCAGACTCTCGATCAGTTTAGGTATTTTAGTGTTAAAGATTGTAAAGCCACTCAAAGTAACTTCTGAGATAGGCCAATTATGCATAAAATGACCAAATTTACATCCTCATTGTGGACTAGCAATCCACTTACATATTTTGTTTTGTTTAAAATTTGAAAGAATTGAAGAAATGTTGAGTTTTATTGTCTCCTGAACCTCTATCTGAAGAAGAAATTTTTTCATAGGCAGAGGTCTCTCTCTCTCTCTTTCTATATATATATATATATATATATACTCCCTCCATTCCTATTTAAGTGGCCTCCTTTCCATTTTGGGATGTTCCAAAATAATTGTCACATTGACAAAGTCAATGATTCTTTTGTTAGATTTCCTAAACTACCCTTAAAAATATCTTTTCTCTCTTTCCAATGTTTTGTACACTTGAGGGCATAATTGGAATTTTAAAACTCAAGTATTGATTTGAAAGCATTTTATAGGGTTACCTAAAAAAGCGTGTTTTTTCAAAGGGGACAGTCAAATAGGAATGGAGGGAGTATATATATATTGCAGATTTGATCCACTTCCCGGAAATGACCAGGCCTATTTTTACTGTTGCTTGTTCTGAAAAGTTTTGCTCATAGAACTACTAAAATCATTACACCGCATACTTGTATATTGTTATGAGAATAAATCATATATCATTGCATGAAGTCAGTTTTCTCTGCTTCTTTTTTGGGAGTCAAAGACTGAGCACTGAAAGGGAAGATGATGTGTCCTTACGACAGTGTACGATTGTATGTGCATGACCATATGGCTGGTTTGACGTTTATACAAATACATGGATTAGTCTTTTTCTACATTTCGGTTGGGAAAATTGGTTTACTTAAATTTTTTTAGACCGGATCAATATGTATGTAAAGAAATTTGTTGCATTGCTTATGTAGGCATGGGTTGATTCTGCGTACTTTTTCTTAGGTTTAATGATTGTAATTTTGAGTTGTTAGATATTTGTTGTGGCTTTTCTCAATGTTTGTTTGACTGATTCTTTTATGTATTTCTTCATATGCAGGGAACTCGGCTTGGAAGTTCAGATCCGAAGGGATGTTTTAGTGAGTATTTGATATGTTTATTTGATACCGCGAATAATTTATTTCATTTCTAGTTTCATTAGCTGATATTTTTCTTCTTAACAGTGCTATATGCAGTGGAATAGGAAATGCTTTGATGGTCAATAATTGAGGAATGCTTTTCTTCTCTCGTTATTAGTGAAGCTTTAAGGAGAGTAAAATAAAATTTATCACTGCAAGTCTGCAACTTGAAGTTTTTAAACTCAGACTCAAGGGTTCATCCAGTGTTGATCAAAGGGAAAAATGTTAGGGGAGGTGTTCTACACCCCATGAGGCAAGGCGTAAGCCATTCAGATTTTGAAGTATTATTTAAAAAATATGTGAAAATATTTAAAATTAGGAAATAACAAAAGAGTGAAAAATAGTAAATAACAGATTTTCTAGGACTCCAAAAGGTTTCTCCAAGCCACCAACTACCAGCGTAGAAAACCCTAGCTAGTCCTCTCTAATCTCTTAGTTGAAGAAGGTTGTTTACCTTCACTGTTTGTTCTATCGAATAGAAAGAGGGTCTTGCTTGTTTGTTCTTGTTCTTGTTCTTGTTTTTGCTTCTTTCTTTCTTTCTTTCTTTTTTTTTTTTTTTCCTGATTTTTTTGTTTTAGTTTTTGTTAGTTTTTTCCTTCCTCTTTTTTTTTTTTTCTTGGTTTTGTTTAAACAATAGTTAGTTTTAAAACTGACCATGGTTGATATAATAAAAAATGATTTTATTTGAAAAGTATATTGCATCTGGGGTGGGGAGGCGTACGGTTAATTTGGTAAGGCATAAAAAGTTCTTGAGGCATGCCAAAACTGTATGCTCATCTGTGTAAGGCATACGTCTTGCTGGAGGAAAGCATAATTATCCTTTGCATATAAAATATAATCTACCTAAAACAGGGATATTTAATAAATAAATTTCATTTATTCTGATATTGTTCCTAGAATAATCCCATCATATAAGGGGATGCAAAAGCCTGGTAGCTGAGATTAGTCTCTCTGGGTTTGAGTTTTACTGTGTTCAGTAGACATAAGTGAGCTCGCTGTATGGTGGTCCAGTTTGAAAAATCAGGTGAAATGGTAGCATAAAGCCAACCTCAAGTCTTGGTGTACTCCTGTACTAGATAACGAGAGTCGTGTTGACCTGGTCCAGCCCACTTCATAAATTCATAAACAGCCCCCATAAAAGTATACCGACATATCATTGTGAAATCGTATATATCTTGAAGGAAATATGGACAATTTGTTGAATCCAGGTATTAAATAAGAGAAATTGGGCACTCTTACAATTCAGTCATGTTCCATAGTTCCATTATCCTTAGAGTCAGGGGCAAGACTTTTTGTCACCTAGCTTCACACCTCTGCCCACCAAGTTCATGAGACATAGCTTGCCCTCTGGTTAATTATGTTTATGTCTCACTTACCCAAAAAAAATTATGTTTATGTAGGACATTTAGGGGAGAATGCAAATGATTGAGGGATTAGGCTTGGTAGTTGGTCAGGGTAGGAATATGCTAAGCTTTGTGGTTGGAGAGTTGCTAGAAAAGGTAAGAAACGGTTGTTGGAATTCTGGACATCAGCTATTTTTGGGTCTAATAGGAGCTACTTGATGAATTAGGGTAGTAGGATGAAGGTCTAAAGGTGGGAGGATGGTTAGGATTATAAATGATAGGGTTAAGGGTATAGGTGATTTTAGAGAAAATACAATAGCATGGAAAATTAAGATGATGAAGAAAAAGAAGGAGAAGAAGAAGAAATAATCTAGGAATCACTCCCAGAATTCCTTAGGCATCACACCTTAGGTTGAGAGAAGGCCTCACACTTTCAAAGTTTGTGAATCACTCACAAGAAGTATGGAAGTTCTAAAAATACCTTTCATACATTCTAAATTCTTCTATTACAGTACTAAAAAAAACAATCAAGCTTGCAACACGAGCCAACTTGGAAAGTAGGTAAGCTTCCAACCCAAGCCAACTTGGAGAGCAAGTAAGCTTCCAAGACAAGCTAGTGAACTTGGACCCAAACAAGACACATAAAGACGCTATTCCACATAACAAAAGCCCATACAAAATCCCTCATAACAATAGCTCACGTAACTCAATTGAGCAAGATCCACATTAATCCGCATCATGAAATTAATCCAATTTACAGGGCTATTTGAGGCCTGCATCATATGTCCTCGTGGTGTGATTATTCATGATAATTCTTCAGCCATCAGTTTTTCACGCTGGAGTATGTTTGAAGGCCACATGTCCTTCCTACACCCAAATATGTTTTTATTAGTTAGATTCTCTCTCTCTCTCTCTCTCTCTCTCTCTCTCAGTCACACACACACACACACACACACACACACATCTTTGATTCTTATAAAAAATGCAAAAAGGGTTAGCTGTGCTGACCATTGAGGCACTAAAAAAATTTATTGTGTGGTTTATCATAAGTATTTTTATCTGGTTCTGAAAAGATTTCGTTTACAAAAAACAATCAAATTTGGTTGTCCTTGGAAGACCAAATAAAGGTGTTTATAATTTGTCTTACCCCCAAAAAAAAAGAAAAAATCTCAAAATTTGAATAAATGCTTTAATAAAGGATGTAATAATAATGATGTGGAGCATGTTAAGAAGAAAGGGAATATTAGAGTTTATTTGGGATATTCTTTGTGTGGGAATAATTTTATGGCTAGGGGTATTTTAGTTATTTTATAGACTTTCTATTTTGGTTAGACTTTCTAAGAGTTTTATTTTTAATTTGAGTCTGTTTAGGAGTGTTTTATTGAGTTATAAATCGGCCCATTAAAATATAGGAACTTTCTATTTTAGTAGAATTTTAGTTCTAGTTGGTTTATATTGGTTAGTCTTGTTTGTAAAAGGTTTTTACTTGCCAAGCAGGTTTTCTAGACTCTATAAATAAGACCTATTGTATTAAAACGAATTTAGACTTTGATTAATGAAATATTGACTGTTTTGTTTCGATTTGAAGGCATACTTACCTAGATTCTGTATTCTATAGTGTTGTGTTTTTCTTTTATTAATCCATAACCAACACCTATTTTCATTATTTTCTCATCCTAAAACCCTACTTCCATAACCATAATTCAATTGCTATGCCATAAGCCTTTACCCTAACATCCTTACGCATAAAATAGTTGCTGTTCAGAATTCCACTTACCACCTTTAAGCCTTGACTTACACTAACCCCAATCACATATAGTAGTAATCTAGTGTTGTACTGCATCAAGTTATTATGTCTGACTTGCCTCTATATCATTCATTTGAAAAAAAAAAATAATAATTAATTTCAAAGATGGTAGTAAGTCACTGTTTACTTGTTAGAGTGGATGTCTTGTATTTTGTGGGCTCATTGATGTGTTGTACTGAAACTTTGACATAATGTCATAATTTGCATCATTTTAGGGTCCCCCAACTCGTGCTTGTGGTGGGGTGCCAACCTGGTTTTTGAGAATTTGCCATGGTGTTTATGCACCTGCCGCCCGTGCCGGGGGGGGGGGGGGTCGTCTTGGATTGGGTATGAACATGGTCTCAAATATCGCCGATATATCAGTGGTATATCAGCGTATCGGAGGGTGTCAATAAGAAACAATGCTTCCATACAGTTTTGGCGTTTTGGCATTCGATAATATCAACAATACCGTGATATTTCGATAATTTCTTCACAATTTTGTTAGAAAATTGACGATATTGGTGATATATCATCTTGTCAGTGAAAATTTTAAAACTTTTTTCAGCAAATTTCATGAAGAAGAAGACTTCACTGCTGTCGTTGCAGTCATTCTGGCCACTGGCGTCACCCACTAACCAGTACCACCATCAAACCTCTGTGGAAACTCTGTTTGTGGAGCCCTTTTTTCTTCTTTTGTTTGTCCAACCCTTTGTGATCGTAAAGTGACCTTTCACCATTTCATTTTATAAAACATTCCTTTTTTATTTTATTTTATGAGAACTTTATTAAACCTTTTAAAAGACAATAGACATTTTTATAAAAAGACCCACTTTTTACATATTTTTTTGTAAATGTAACCCATAATTTTTTTCAACTTTACATTCTTAATTTTAGCTTTGTAACGTTTTTAAAAGAGCTCTACTAATTTTTTATATTTATTTTTGTGTACTTGTATTTATTTTTGTTACTATGTTTAGTATTTCACATATTTTAAAATATGATTTCAAGCAAATAGTCTGTGTTCTAGTGGTACTTTACATTTAAAAGTTACAAATATATATTATAATATTATGTAACATTTAAATGTTAAATTTACATAAGTTTATTGTGAATTTAATCTCCCTCTCTTCTGTGGATGTACACATCATGTCGAACCACATAAATATGGCGTGTTATTTGTGCGTATTTTATTGTTGCGATTTACTTTATTGTGATTGTGCTTGTGCTTGCTGCATAATAGTACTTATCCGAAGGTGCTATAACCCAGGCCATATGAGTTTGATGAGAAGAGTCCAATGGAAGTCCATACTGGTTGGATATATTGCACATTAGCAACTTTGATGATTTGATTTTCCTTCGTGGATAATTTTATCTCAAATTTTTAATTGCTTACATGTTCTATTTTCTTTCTTTCAGATATTGGACTTCCATCTGGGAAGTCACTCTTTCAAATTCAAGCGGAGAGAATTTTGTGTGTTCAAAGACTAGCAGCTCAATCCATGAATGAGGGTGTGGCTTATTTTCTGTGTTCTATATGAGTATATGGTCATACTTCACTTGACATGCTATCCTAATTATAATTATCTGCAGGCTCAGCTGGTTTTGTTCCGATACATTGGTACATAATGACTAGTCCATTTACTGATGATGCCACTCGCAAATTTTTTGAAAGTCATAAATATTTTGGTCTTGAGGCGGATCAGGTAAGGCATCTGCATATTTTATTTTGGGTATTAGTTCTTGATTCTTATACTTTTTACTTACCTTGGAGGACACACTTCTTTGATGCAGATCACCTTCTTCCAGCAAGGCACCATACCTTGTATTTCAAAGGATGGTAGATTTATCATGGAGACTCCATACAGAGTACGTTTTCTTAATAGGTTTTTATATAATCATTTATACATATTTCAGTACTTCATGTTGGTCAGTCTGTATCTTTAATGCATTATTGATATGTTGAAGGTGCCCATTTGCATGAATTCTACCACATTAGGGTTTGGATAATAATACTTTCAAATCATGTTTTCCTAAAATTCACAATTTAATAGATTTACCATTAAACCTTTTGCATGATTTTTGTTGACTAAAATTAATTATATGGATTAGGATGGGTGTACCATGTTATGAATGTGTGTAATTGGTTTGAAAATTGACAAGTCCCACATATTTAGTAGTCAAATTACTTCTTTGAGATTCTATATTAGATTTTGAGAGATGATGGAGATTGGGAGCTAGTATGAAATCACTCACCTTCACCCCCAGGCCTTGGCTTTGGTTGTAAAGGGGTGGGGTGGGATTGGAGTAGGTCAAGCATTAAATCTCACCAAAAGGAAAAAATAAATAAATAAATAAAAATGAAGAAATCACTCAACTTCTAAATGACTGCTTTACTCATAATTATTTATTTATGAAAACATAAGCAATGTTAGGTACTCTTTCTGAAGTATAGGAGCCTATTTAAGAGCTTGACTTTGCTTAAAATTGTCGTAGATAAGTAATGTCAAATGCCCACGATGTGTGCATCTAAAATTTCAACATGAAACATGATGATCATTATGTTTCTTATATAAGCATAAAAGGTCATTACCAAGTGTTGGTCTTGCTAAGTGGGGTCCTAGGAAGGGGGAGCTAGATACAGTCCTAACCTTTGTTCTTTAATACTGTAACTTGATATACATTGTTGACCCATTCCCTGACAGCTTAAGCTTTTAGGGTCTAGTGGTGTTCTAACAAATACAAAGTGAGACTTGAACCTACACCTTTGTGCTTGGTAGCTTGAGACTTTTACCAACACCCGACAATGGCTATATAAGCATCCTAAACTTTAAAGTTTGAAATGTTTCTGTAAATATTAAAAAGAAAAAAAATATGAAATATATAAACAATAGAAACTGAGCACTTTAGTTTAATAAAATTTGTCATGACTATCATGTAAAATTAATAGTATATATATAACGGCGAAATGGCTATATAAGCATCCTAAACCTTAAAGTTTAACTTGTTTCTGTAAATATTTTAAAAAAGAAAAAATTTTTTTTTGAGAGGTTTAGTTTAATCAAATTTTGCATGACTATCATGTAAAACTAATAATATATATATAACGAAGAAAGTGCACTATATTTAAATAACAAAACTTAGTTGATCCTTACTATTGTACTTGCTATACGGACATGATTGAGCTTGTAATCAATCCCTCGTATTATGCTGGAAAATTTTCGAGTATTATTTGTGATTACCATTTTAGTTTGTTATTACTTCTTTCTTTGAATCTATAGTGAAAATGATTGATGTTTATTTTGGAAAATGTACACTGTTACATCAAAAACAAAAAAATAAAAAAATCTGTTGCTTAATCAAATAATATAGTTGGATGCTTATAAACTTTGGGTTTTGAAGAGAAAAGCATGCAAGTTTGAAGATTTCTAACAATAGTGGTTTCGTGCCTTAAAAAAAACTTTTTCTGCAAGTTTCATACCCATTATGCATATTTAGTGATTATATGAGACTAATTTTTTGAGCCAGGTGGCTAAGGCTCCAGATGGAAATGGAGGAGTATATTCAGGTATCTTTTTCCTTTTTCTTTTTAATTTTAATTTTATTTTATAAGTTAATGCAACATGTAGATTAGGACTGCTGAACCTAATCTCTTGTGTTCCCCTTTTTTTGTTGGACATTACTCATTAGTTTGACCATAATTTATTGATCAGCTTTGAAATCTTCAAGATTATTAGAAGATATGGCCACGAGAGGGGTTAAATATATAGATTGCTACGGAGTTGATAATGCACTGGTGAGTTCTTCTCCTCTTTCCCCTCACTTGTATTCCTTTTTCTGTTTCCCTAGAAATTTATTTTATTTAAGATGCAGTGATTAGTGTTCTGAAAGCAGGTCCGTGTAGCTGATCCAACTTTCTTGGGTTATTTCATTGATAAAGGTGTATCTGCTGCTGCAAAAGTTGTCCGTAAGGTAACTAGTCTTGCAAGCTGTAGTATAGATTTAATTTTAATTATTTTATTTACACAAGAATGTCGTAGCTAAGTGATAGATTAGACTTGCCATAAAATCCACATAGTCAGAGGTCTTAGATTCAACCTCTCAATTGCACAATGTACATGCTCATTCAGGGGCGAGGCACTTGTGGAGCACCTTGCTCTTCACATGTCCATCATTTTGTAGGCGCACTCCATCCCCTCATCCCTGTTTCTCACTAGGGATGGATGTCAGGTACAAGAGTTTTTGTCCGTGGTTTTCTCTTATAACCTTTCCATGATAAAGGTAGGTTTGGAGAATGAAGGATGGGGACTAGAACCTGAACAAGGATGTGAGTATTCTATGCATGAAAAAGTTACTATTAAGTCTGCAACAATAGTGTGGTTAAAGCCTTTCAAAACCTTCAGACTGACAAATTTTTCTTAATATGATTATCTAATTCAGAAAATATAAGATAGAAGGCAAGCTTTGTGGAAAAAAAGAAATTAGTAGATACTGAAACATATAGACAATGAAGATAGACCAATGTTTATTTACTGCTGCCAGGGGTTCTTTCACTTATCTGTAGTTAAGCTTATGTTAAAGGGTCTTGTGGTTATTCAACAGTCATATTTTATATTTGGTAAAAAAGAATGGTATGGATGTTGTAGTGGATGAATTTCTGGTTTTACTAAGCTTGTAGTACCTAGAAAGGGGGGTTGTATGGGTATTTTATGAATTCTTACCCAATTTTGATTTCAAGCAATTTAATTTCTTTACCAACAATGATTCAATCACACAACTAGCAATAAAAAGCAATTAAAGTTGGCGCAAGAGATTTTTATGTAGAAAACCCTTGATAGGAAAAACCACGGGACCTCATTCAATTGAAGCAAATCCACTATGAAATCAATGAGTACAAGACACACTTACAGACCCCAAGGACTCATGTAGTTGCCTTCACTTCCATGATCCGTCGATCGATCTTCATCTTCACGGCTTTGATCACAACCAACCTTTTTCACAGCGATGCTATCAATCATGAACTTGTAAGCTCGATCACCGTCGCAACAGTCTCACACACACTCAAGGTTTTTGGGATGCGGTTTGCATGATCTCTAAAGCATATGAGTGAAAAGCCTAGGTTGAAGTGCTTTAGAGAGATTTAAAGATGATGAACAATGAAAACCTAATTGAGGGAGGCTTGCACACCTTTCTCTATTGAAAGAGCCTCTATATAGAGAGACTAAGTGACCCCAAGAGAAAGGAATCAGAAAAATAATGAAATAGGAAGGTTTTAAGAAAGTTAAAATCTGAATTTTACGAACCCTGATCGATCCGTGTCCAAGCCCAATCGATTTGGGGGTGGCAGAGGCTAAAAGCACTTTCTGGTGAGGCACCGATCGATCAGCCCCCAACCCTGATCGATCATGTGGTCACAGAATGGAATAGACTTATCTAAGGCACCACAGATCGATCCGGGTAAGACCCCGATTGATCTGAAGTGTCCAGGATAGCTCTATGCCTCTATAAGCATTTGAAACACCTCAAAACGAATTTAAACACATTTGTTCTCAAAAAATAAGATTTAAAACAATTAACCACCTATGAAATGGGACAACTAAGGTCTCTTACCTTCCCAAAAAATGTGTAAGTCGCGTAGTGTTGAAAACTTCACTTGGATGAATCTTTGAAGCTTCACACAACTTGAATCAACATAAGACACAACAAAACACTTTTGACGGAGAATATGCCAACACTAAAAAAATGGACTTTACAGTGGATTCAGTTTCTATTTTATCATATATTCTCATACTTGTTCCCTTCTTTTTGCACTTTGCTCATGATCAATATTGCAAACTTGCACTGTGGGTTGCCTATTCTTTTCAAGGCCTTGATGTAAGTATTACAATATGTTGGGTTCTCCATGATCAAGACTCCTGAGCTTTTAATAGGCCTCTCATGTCTTTGGCCTAACTATGTGGTAAGAAGCTAGTCCATTAGGCTTATTATGACCTTGGGGTGTTGATGTAGGACAAATAGGGAAGAATTCAAAGGTGGGAAGGTAGTAGGCTTTGTAGATGGTTTAGGGTGGAATTTAGGTAAGGTTTGTAGGCTGTATGTTGCTGGAAATTCAGGAAGAGGTTGCTGGAATTTATGGACAGCAGTGATTTCATGGACTTGTGGTGGCCCTTTGAAGGTTTGGGTTGTTATGGTGAAGGAATGGTTTGTAGGAGGGTGTGCTGGGTTAATACACTTGCTGGAAAATTAGAAAGAAAGGGAAGCAAGCAGTAGAAAGTTGAGGGAATAGAGAAAAACAGAAAGATAACTACTAGCCTCACACCAGTAGGATCCTAGGAATCACTCCTAGTGAAAAGAAGGCATCACACCCTCAAAGTTGTGAATCACTCACAATTTAATACTTCATTTTCAGCTCATTATTAAGGAAACATTGGAGTCCTTATATAGGGATTCCAATTACAGCAAAGTAGGGAAACCAAACACTAACAATACCTACCACAAAGCACTAACAAGCACTAACAATACCTACCACAAAGCACCAGCATACCTACCACAAAGCACTTAGCATTACCTACCACAAACACCAGCAAAAGTCTAACAGATTTCAGCCAGCTGACTGACCCAAATAGAAGGCCCAAAACACAGCCCATTCATGGTCTAGTCCAACTATGCAAGGCTCCAAGTGAGGCCCATGTCATCCAACATGTGCCAAATCAAGGCTTGGGCCTTAGAACCTTCTTTCCCCTGTCTTTTATACACTTTAGTAGGCTGCTGCCACTGATCTCCATCAACTCCCATCTTGAAATTGATTAAATTTCCATGGCCTTTTGAGACCTGCATCAGGTGTTGACTGTTGAGAGTGTAGCATATAAAGGGCATTGTCAAGAGGTGTAGGGTATGGGAATTGTGAAAGGCCCTGAAGACTCTGGCCAAACTGGAGAGTGGAAACAAGCTGGAGTAGCCGAGTAGCCATTGATGAAAAGCCAATCTGTTAGGAGGACTGAATTTACTTTGTTGCCCCATTATTTTTCCAGTCTTGGGTTCTTTCATCCCTATCTCGTCCTGATCTATCATGCACTAAACCTTGACAATTTTGCTCTAGTGGAAATCATTAAAGGGGTGACTCACTGGTTATCTAATTGGAAGTTGTTTTTTAAATTGGGTGGCACTATTGGAACTTCACTTCTAGCTTCTTACAATCCATAGTTCATATATATATATATTTTTATCACTTACCATGCACTCACGTTGTGGAACGTGGGAAGGTAAGAGTGAACTGCCAATAGGGCTAATCTTTAAAATTAGTTCTATGGGCATCCCTAAGTCACCAGCTTCAAGACAGTTGGCATGGACTTGAGATTTTCTTTTGATCCTTTTTGAGAGTTTCTTTTGCCCATACCATGAAAAAAATCCAAAGAGTTTATATGCAAACCCTTTTTTTGGATAAGATAAGGTGCAAACATCCTAGAATTTGACCTCAAATTTGATTTAGCATTTTGAAGTAATTGATTCAATAAATTTAGGGGCTTGAAATAACTCTTGTGGGGATACAAAACATAGTTTTTCTTTTTTGAGTAAATGTGCAGGACTACAGAACATAGTTAGGATTTTATTTTTTTTAATTATAAAATTTTTCCATAAATGTGAATATGCATGGTGAATGAAAATGGTTGATATAGGGGTACAATAAGCTATTAAGGCTTTAGCAGGTGAGATCTGAACAGTACATTTATGCGAAAATTTGCAATAATCCATCCCTTTTAAAGGACTTCTCTGCCACTCAAAATGCGAATCATCCCTGAGGAGAGGTACTGATTTTGGCACTTTGGAAGTGGGTTGAGTGATGATATGGATTTGAGAAGCTGAGTGCACAAGGTGTCTAGAGAGGACAGGAGCCTCCATGTGTGAGTTTTGAAAGGGGAAGGTGCCAAAGACAAATGGAATCGTGGGAGATTGGGGATCCATGGGTCATCCCAAAAATTAATTTGAAAAACCATCTCCAACACCACTCCTTGTCAAGGTCATCTTTGCCAGAGTAGCATGACTCCACCATTGAGGAGAGGTGCTGCTTTAGGCTTTTGGGAAGTGGGTTGAGGGATTAGAGATAAATTTAAGGAGCTTAGAACTTGTGAGGTCTGGAGTAGTAACCATGCTTATTTGGGTCGGGGAGCAAGGTTACGAGAATGGATGTTCCAAAAGCGCAAGCCTGTGTTCTTTTGGAAGAAAAAAGAGACAACAAAGAGAGCATATGAGGCTTCTTATGGCCATAGGGATTCTCCATGGACTTTTTATTTTTTATTATGTTTTTCTCTTTTTTATTATTTTTCTTTTTTTAAGAAAAAAATTTGAGTGGTGGTGGTGATGGTGGGTTTAAATCTGTTTTAGAGTTTTGCAAACTGGATAAGAAATATTAAAACAGCTTACATAATAAATGAGAATGGCACTCAAAAGAAAATAATAATAATAATAATAAAAAAGGCCTTGAAGAGAGTTTATTAGCCAGATTGGGTTAAGAGATATATATATATATATATTTTATAAATTTTAAATTTTCCCATTTTTCACACTTTTGTACATTCAGCTGAAGATAATCAGGAACATATTTTTTGAAGGCTTCAAAATGCATGGGAACGCCTGTGTATTTCTTCTAGCAGGGATTTTTTCGGACTTTGAGTCTCTAGCTAGGGATATGACTCAAATGAATAAGGGCCTGTTTGGGTGTTCAATTCGAAATTAGAAAATTCAAGAAATTTAACATAGTATTAAAGGTACAAATATATAACCCTGAATTGACAAATTAAAAAAAATAATGGTCATCATCACAAATGAGGGTGGAAATTTAAAATAGTGGCATTTCTTGAATTTTTAAGAATTGATCCTATAACATCGACTATAGTGATGATTCCTACTCTCTTAAATATTCTAATTCATGGTGATGGATTTGTGCCTTCAATACAATGTAAAATTTCTTGAATTATCTAATTTCGAATTGGACACCCAAATGGGCTCTAAGAGTTTTGGGTGACTTTGTAGTATTTAAGTTAAGTTGTTTTATATATAATTTTTGCAAGAATGGTATTTTGAGGAAATTACTTCTATTGAAGCTATTTAAAGATCTCTAGATATAAAAAAGAGAAGCTTTCCAAATTCAAGGTAGTATCTCAATCAACTTTTGAAATGAGTTTATGTTTACAGAATTGAATAACTCTCATTTCAATTTTTTGGACAATGGAAGAGAAATTGTTAGACCTTCAAGCAGTTAGTGTATTCTCTTGGACTTGGAATCTAGGTGTGGGTAGTATTGCCTTTAAAATCCACTAGGCTATATGGGAAGCTCAAGTATCCTCAATGAACGGTTATGGACATCTAAGTTTGACTCTTATATCATAAAATCCATACTATTTAATTGAAAGTTTATTAGAATATCTGAAATGATATTACCAAGTACGTAAAATTTGTTTATTTATTTTTTGGTTTTAGACGAAGTTTGAAAACAGATCTGACTTAGCATCTATTTTTCAATAGAAGCAGATGTGACTTGGCATATTAATCAAAGTCTGAAAAAACAGAAGCTCTGAATCTTTCTTTGATAAACTAGCAATTCAAGCTATGACACATGAATGGATATTGCTTAAACAAATTTAAATATATGATAATCTGTCACAGTTGATTTTTGTGCTTAATCATGTTATTATTATTTGCATAAACCTTTGTAATGATTTGTATCACCAACAACAATATTAGAATACCAGGGGATTGTTTACACCTTAATTTCAATGATTATTTATAAAAAATATATATATATATATATATATTTGCAGGCATACCCTCAAGAAAAGGTCGGTGTGTTTGTACGACGAGGTAAAGGTGGACCACTTTCTGTAGTTGAATACAGTGAGCTGGATCCTTCAATGGCATCTGCAATCAATCAGGAAACTGGACGTCTTCGGTTTTGTTGGAGTAACGTATAGTCTGTTGTCACCTTATTTAATCTAGTATTTATGTTTTCCGAAATAATAATGTGCTTGTTGTGGATATACATTTTACGTGAATATTGGGACCCAACTGATGGCAGTGACACTGTTGAAATTGGTTGTTGGAAATTCTAACGAGTTGTTGGGCTGGAAAATAGTGGTCTAATGTAATTATAGTGGCTAATATGATCTCTTTCTTTTCTTTTCTTCTTTTCATTTAATTTGCCTTTCATGTTTGTAAATTCTATATGCTTTAAGAGTTATTTCTTCAATTTATATTTGAGGATTTTTGGTAGCATATAAACAGATTTTCCAAGGATTGTGATTCATCTGAACAACTTGTGCATTAAAAATTCTTGGGAAACATGAAGAAAGGTTAGTGTAAAGAAAATATTAGTAGTAAAATGTCATGAATAATTCAAAGTTATACCAGGAAAAAAAATGGTTAGAAGAAATTTGACAAATTTTGGTACCAAGGTTGCGTTATGCAAGCAGGGGATATGTGTGTGTGTGTGTGTGTGTGTATTTGAAATTTTGTTTGAATTACGGAAAATTTTATCTAGAATACTATTTGCTCATAAAAGAATTAACATGTCATGAAAATTCCATTGTAAAGCAAGTAGAACAATTGTAGGTAAGAAAGTTGTGACAAATGCATATGTTGCATAAATCATAGAGTATGAGGTTCTATTTTTAATATCCAAACAACATAATGCCATAACATTGCATTGGCTGAACATCATTTAGTTTTGGAGATGAAAAGTTCAAAGTGTTTGGTTTCCGTACAAGTTTTGAATTTGCCTTTCAAATCTGAAATATTAAATGATATAGATGTATCAAATTGATACATAATCATGCGTATGTTTTCATTCATAATGAACATTCTTCTATCGCGTATATTTTCGTTTGGCACCTGATTGTGTTCTCTTGCATGCGGCAATATTTGCCCATGACTGTGCATGGCATTCCCCTTGATTCTATGAATTGTCTCCAAACTATTTCTATATGTATTTTTGTGCAAATGAGTACCTTTCTATATTAAATCTTTAGGAAATTATTTTTTATTAGTTTAAAGCTAAGACCATTCAAAATTGAAAAATATTACGATTGTTTTGTTTATAGAGATTTAGCATGCTAGTTTCATTGAATTTGTCAATATAAGATGCTATTTTCTTTGTTTGTCTATTTATTTATTTAATACAATAATCAAATAAATTATTGAATTAAATAAATAAATAATACTTCATAAAAAATTATAATATAATGTGTTAAGGGTGTGTCATGTGTGTATGATTTAGGCTTTCATATAGGGTTGTTTTGGTACATATGTGCCTGAAAATAGTAGCTATGAAGGAACATATGATGTCTGACATATGCATGGTGGTTTGGAAGGTCTCCTACTGGTTTGTTTTCACTTAAAGAATTTCACAAGCTTTTGAGGTGGATGGCTAGTAGAGCTTAGCTTACAAAATGATCTTCTGCAAAATAGGGGATGGGTGTTCCCAAATCGGTGTCGTATGTACAGAAGGAGTTGGTCAATCATCTTTTCCTTGACTGTCCTGTAGTGAATGACTTTTGGGACGTTCTTTTCCCCTTGCATGGCACCTCTTGGGTTATGCCAAGGACTGTGAAGGATCTATTTAAGACTTGGTGGTTTGCAGCTGGAAGGAAGAGTACTACGATCATTTGGAAAGCATCTCCCTTGTGCCTACTTTGGAGTGTTTTGGAAGGAAGAAGTCGAAGATTTTTTTAGAACAAGGAGTTAACTGCAACTAAGCTTAGGGATTCTTTTCTTTGATTCCTTTTTCTTTGTTCACCCTTTTTGGATGGTGGGAGGCAAACTTTTTTGGAATTTCTAGATAGCTGCTTTTTGTGTAGTCTTGATTTATTTCTTCTTTACTTTTCGTGTACTAAGCTTTTTGGCTTTTTTTTTTTTGGTTATATTTCAACATTTAATAGACTTTACCTTCATAAAAAAACAACATATAATGCCTGATGAATGTGCAAAAGGATAGGAAATGATACTTCACAAAAAAAAAAAAAAAAAAAAAAAAAGAATATTTAGTTAAGAATGGTATCCTCTTATATGTAATTATATATATATGTTGATCATGATTATTGGTTATGGGAGGGCCTACTATGTATGTAAGCTTTCACACAGTGCTAAATT
Source organism: Liquidambar formosana (assembly GCA_039720395.1). Taxonomy (NCBI): domain Eukaryota; kingdom Viridiplantae; phylum Streptophyta; class Magnoliopsida; order Saxifragales; family Altingiaceae; genus Liquidambar; species Liquidambar formosana. The sequence goes on from CM077835.1 coordinate 23,619,802, forward strand.
CTCCACTTAGAAAATTTTTAAATGCAGTGGGTTGCCTTTGATGCAGAAGTAAATACATAATGTTACTATCATAAAGGGCAATCGATATATATACACAGTCCCCTTCTCTTAAGGTTAACCTTACACAATTTTGCTTAAGGTAACCCTCTAAAACTCTACCTGTGACTCATATTTTGTAAAACCAACCATTGGATTAGATAGCTTCTCATGGAAGCAATGCATGCTGAAGATCAAGTTAATCCGACCCTGATTGCTATTTGATCCAAAATTTATATTTTTTAATCAATGAAAATCACTTATTTCTGGAAATTTATGGATGAATCAGCTCTTAATCTCGGATCAACTTGATTTTTGGCATGCATGATCTTCATATGAAGTGGATTTAATCTAATGGTTGGTTACTAGCGTTTGAAAAATGAGTCATAGGTAGAGTTTTGGAGAGTCAAAATAAGATAAAATAAAAAAGAGAGGAGTGATTTATTTTTTCATGATGGTGAAAAAATTAATTTTAATTTAAATACTACTGGAGAAAGTCAAAATTGGCACATGTTGTAGGCATTGTGTTGGGTGTATTGTATCATGTATATTTCCTATATATTGCATGTGATACAATATATATTGTATCAAATTATCTAATACTAACATTTAGTGGTTTATTCCTTATATTATGTTAGTTTTCAAAATTCTGATATATCTCATTATGCCCAAACTTTTGGAATCATGTTTGTTATCTGGGTTGACTAGATTGTTATTTTAAATATTTCTTAGAGAAAAAGGGTTTTTGTTGTAGGAATTGGTTTTCAAGCGTGAAAGAATACCATTTGACGCTCTCCTTTCCTCTTTATTTGTGTATAGACTCCAACATGGATATTTCCTATATCATCTTTGGTTGTTGATGATTTATTAGTCGCTCTTGTGTTCTTGGAATGACCTTCTTATTGTTAACTCTCTTGCTGGTTTTCCGTAGCTCATTTGCTTATCTTTGATTGTTAATGATTTATTAGTCTGTCTTGTGTTCTTGGAATGACCTTATTGGTCACTCTCTTGCTGGTTTTCCGTAGCTCATTTGCCCTTATGTCAGCCCTTTTTGTTGATATTAATCAATGTAGATATATTTTATAAAGGTAGCTTACTTACAACTCATCCCTATTTGGGAGATAAGTTTAGAGACAATAAAATAAAATAAAAAAGACAAAAAAGGGGGAAAAATCCCAATGGGTTCAAAGTGACGTTGACTGAAAAGGCCCAATTGGCTGAAGATCGATGATTTAATTATTCTTTTACAGTTTTACCTTCTTTTCATTATTTTGTCTTTCTGAATTCTTTCCAATCTATGCTTTCAGGTGTGCTTACATATGTTTACATTGGATTTTCTAAATCAAGTTGCAAATGGACTCGAGAAAGACAGCATGTGAGTGAGGTTATTAGTGCTCCTATTGGAGACATGTATTCATCGTCAAAGATTCCAATTTTTTTGCATGCTGCATGATGAGCTTTTAAGTATCTATTTTCTATAAAATGCTTAATGTGTTTCATATTAGCATGTTGTGTTTGGCTTTGTTTAGTGTTCACTACCTCTTCATTTTTATGGTTTGATCAGGATTAAAACCGGATACTTTATTATTATTATGATCAACAGCGAAGATAATAATATTGTTAAAAAGAAGGAAATTAAAAGGGAGGATGAGAAGTCCTACAAGGAAAAAGAAAAAGAAAACACAGAAAAACTGACCAAAAATTGAAATACAACCCACAACACCCCCCCACTACATACAACAAGACTGCATTACACCCCACAAGCGGCCGCCTAATCAGCCACAATAACAAACAAAGGGATACCTGAGAACTCTAGAGAAGTTGAAGCCTAAAAAGAAGCGAAGAAAAAAACTCTATCCCATAAGCTTTAAAGATTCTCAACTTTATCATCAAATATCCTCTTTCCAACCAAAAAACACAAAAGATGGCGAGGATAGCACAAGTCTACAAGGTTAAAGCTTTCTTGGAAGAGCCAAGCCCGCAAAAATCTATACGAAACAGGCTAGAACAAGCTCCAGGAGAAACTCAAGAAAGATATGTAATCTGAAAAAGTCTAATTCACATAAATCTCGCAATTGAACAAGGTAAAAACAAGTGATCCGCACTCTCAGCCTCCCTAAAACACATCACTCACCACTGAGGAGATAAGCAATAAGGCTGTGTTTGTTACGGTGGAATGGAGGATGGAATGGAATACTTATTCCATTGACAGAAAAAAGTGGAGTGTTTGGTTAGCTGAAGTGAATGGAATCCTTATTCCTTACCTTGCCTATTCCCTTGTTTAAAGGAATGAGCATTCCTCCTTTAAAACAAAGGAATGCTCATTCCCAGCCCCAAGAATGAAATGTGATGCAATGATGCCTTATGGCCCCACCCCTGACACATCTCATCCCTCTTTTTCTTCCTCTCTCTCTCTTCTTTTTCATTGCCATTGATAGATAGAGCTGCCAAGGGAAGAAGCTGGCTTTTGCTGCTTCTGCAAATGAGAGGGCCTCTCTCTCTCACACACACAAAAATCACAATCTGATATAGATTTCATCCATCCTCCTCTCTCTCTTTCTCTCTGAAATCACTTCCGAAGGACTCCCAAAGAATTCATCTTTGGCCATTCACCGTCATCCTCACCATCACCGTCCTCGTCACCATTGCTGTCGCCTCCTATAAACACAGCTGAAGCCTCGTTGAGTCTGAGAACTTCTGGCTATGCTGTGTCAGAAATCTGGTATTCAAAGGCCTAAAGGGTGACTTACACCAGATTTTTTCATATGGGTTGTGAGCAACAAATTCAAAAGAAGTCTCATTAGGAGAATCAAGGATTCAAACAATACTTGGGTGGTAGATCAATCTACTATTGGTGCTTTAGCTGAAACCAATTTCAAAAAAATTATTTCTTCTTTCAGGAGTGTGGCGGTGTGGGTATTGGGTAAAAGGGTATGGGGATTTTGACGTTGATGGTGATAAAAAAAAAGTTTGTGGTTGAATGGGTATGGAATAATGAAGATGATGATGGAATTTTTTTTTTAATTTTTTAATTTATATTTTTTGCTTTGCTGTGAAATGATGATAAAAAAATGCAAATAAAATTTTTGGGGTGTTAGAATTGTGGGTATATGGATGTTTATGAAAGATAATAAAAATTATTTAATTAATAGTACTGTGGAATGATGATTCCTTTCGCTAATTGTACCAAACAAAGGGATGGAATGACCATTGAGAATAATCATTCCTTTCTTTCCTATTTCCATTCCATTCCATTCCCATTCTCATTCCATTCTATTCCCATTCCATTCAAGCATACCAAATGCGGCCTAAGGTCTTCTTTTTGAAACAAATCATTCATATTAATTTTTCCCAAAGCAACAGTCCAAGCAAAGACCTGAAATTTAAGACGCACTTTCGATTTCAAAACTATCTTAAAACGAGGAAAGGAAGGAACGTGTGGGTCATCAAGTAATATTTCCAAAAAAGATTTATATGAGAAACAACCTGAAGAATGAGGATTCCAAGTTCTATATGGAATGAATGTCTCAAAATCACACCCTTAAGGATAAAAAATAAAGAGAAAAGTTCAGAAACGTCTGTCATTAAAATTCCTAAAGAATTAAAAATCCCAACTAAGAGGAAAAGGAAAAGAAGAAACCATTCCCCTATTTATATTGTTATTATAGCAGTCTGCTTGGCTAATTTGTACTGGAAGAATTGGTTGTATTTATATAATTCCCTTGTAGTTGTTCTTGAGTAGAGAAAATCTTGAACAATCGGAGTGCTAAGACATACATTCACAATAACCACCAAATCAATTTAGTTCTACTAGATGAAATTCTTGTCATAAAAAATGGAATTTTAAAATTTTATATTTTTATAATGATATGGTGGGACCATGTTTCACCCATGAGGTTTTAGTAACAAAAATAAAATAAATAAGAAATTTCTCAATTGTGCATTATCATAATTGATTTTTAGTTTATTCAATAAATATATATTATACCAGCTATTGGCTTTATAGTTGATTTGAGAAATGGTAAGAACATATCTACCTAATATTAAATTTTAGGGGAAATATCCAAAACCTCTCTTAAAAATAAAATCATATCTAAAAACCCCATTAAATATTTTTCCTATCCATCTAATCCAAATAAAAAAGAATCATATCCATTAACTCCAACTAGTTAACTTTTTGTTTACTGTTGTGGGTGATCCAACTAAAATACCCTTATTTGACATTAAAAGGTTTAATGAAAAAAATGCCTATTTAACTAAATTTCTACTTTTATTCTTTTAGTGTAATTAGAATAAAATTAACTATCATGAATTAATTCTTCTCCAGTGTGCACGTGGGGGGAGGGGGGAAGAAAGAGAGAGAGTGAGAGATTTGGGTAAAGAAGGGGCGAAAGGGAAAATTTTGTTAAATGTGCATTTTTGTTATTAAACTTACTAATATAAAAGAAGTGTATTTTAGTCGGATCACCTTTTTTTTTTTTTTTTTTGACAGCAGTAAAAAAAAAGTTAACTAGTTGGAGTTAATGGATATTATTATTTTTTATTTGGATTAGATGGATATGAAAAATATTGAATGGGGTTTTTAGATATGATTTTATTTTTTAGGGAGGTTTTCGATATTTCCCCTAAATTTTATCCAGTTTGGTTGTAAATTTAGAATTTTGGTTGACAAAATGGAAGAAAAAAATGGAAATACATACAAGAAAAATTTCCATTGTAATACTTTTCTAGTAATTTAGCTTAAATTTTAATGACCAAATTTAGTGAAAATTGGCTGAATAATTCCTTAACCCTCTATTTGGTTCATGGATTCTATCAAGGAAAGAAAAAAGAAGGGAAAAAAAATGAGGAGGAAAGAAAATGAAAGGAAAAGATAAAATCATATCAAGCCAAAATTATACTAATTCTTCTTTTTCTTCTAATTTTCCTTTGCAACCAAATAAAGAAAAGTACAATTCCTTCTATTTTTTTTTTTTTTCCTTGATAAAATCCGCAAACCAAATAGAGCCTAAGTTCCCTTTTATAATGAAACTAGCGGTGAATCCATGCAATTTCATGGTAAAAAATGCAAATAAAAAAAAGGGTATAATATAAGAATAATCATAACAAATAATATAGAATTTAAATGCGAAATTAATTATGAATACAAAAATTTACAGGATGAAAAATTACCAACCTCATTTATTGATCTATTTATCAGAAGTTGATGAGAGGCATAATAATGAATTAAAAAGGTGTGATTTTGCAAGACATTCATGTAAGGATAAGAACAAAGGGGTATGACTATTTGATTCAATCAGAACCTTTCATCATTTCGTTTGGAAAAGAAGAGACATGCCTTTTCTATGAACTAGATTTCTATTTACTGCCATAGATATTAGATATATCAATATGGACATTTAAAACATATTTAGAATGTAAATGTGAGGCATATCCCTAGAAATCCATGCTGACTATGCAAAGCTAAATGCCAGGTCTTCAATCCATCTTTTGTAATACAATTCAACGTATGGACAGATTCTTTCTTTGTGGCTCTTCATTTGTAACTGTTTCAATTAGTTCACCATGTTTTAGAAATTAATTTGCACTATGTATTGTGAGGGCAGTTACCATGTTGCAGAGAAGAAAATCCCTTCAATCCATGGATATACAATGGGATTAAAATTAGAGCAATTCATATTTGATGCGTTTTCATATGCTCCTTCAACTGCGCTTTTTGAGGTATGTTTTCCTCTCCCCTTTTCACTGCAACCCTGGAATTTTTTTTTAAAATTTTTTATTTTGTTCTCACTTGATGCTTGCTTATGTTATTGTTGATATTGGTACTTGGCAATTGTTTGTCATAATATGCAGGTATTGCGGGAAGAAGAGTTTGCACCCGTAAAAAATGCCAACGGGTCAAATTTTGACACTCCAGACAGCGCTCGGTTGCTTGTTCTCCGCCTCCACACTCGTTGGGTGGTTGCTGCAGGTGGCTTCCTAACGCATTCAGTGCCCTTATATGCAACTGGTAATTTCATGCTTTATTTATATTCCTTATCTTCCATTTTCCTTTTTGCATTCTCATAGAAAATGTTGTTGAAGAAAATCAAGTGGATGCATATACCAAGAGGAAAGAATGAGAAAGAACAAATAACATTTCTAAAACTTAGGCCATTGACCTGGATATTAATCCCAGCAGTTCATTCAAGTAATGGGATAAATTAATTGTCAAGATGAGCAAGGGTTCTATCTAGTTAAGTTTAACACTAGACCTTCAGTGCACCAATTCACGGTCAGTTTGCCCTAGCTAGTCATCTGGGTTCAGTCTAACTTTATCTTGAGGCTGCCGATTGGACCAATGCTGGATCAGACAGGTTGTCCAGTATGGGTCTCAAAACATTTGGGAGGAAGAGAAATCCTGTGAATGTCAGTTATCTGCTTTTAAAAAACAATATTTTTCTGTCTTTTTCACAATGGTAACAAATTCCATTATCTATTCTCGTGATTCCATTCTAAGTCCTCTGGCTTTTGTGATCTTGATCCCAGGTGTGGAGATATCACCACTTTGCTCTTATGCTGGAGAAAACCTAGAAGCTATTTGCCGTGGAAGGACATTTCATGCGCCTTGTGAGATCACATTCTAGTTCAGTTTTATCCCTATATTCTTGATTTGTGCGGCTATATTTGAAAAGCAAAACCCCAAAAAAAAAAAAAAAAAAAAAAAAAAAAAAAAAAAAAACAAAAACAAAAACAAAGGAAAATAAGAAAGTGAAAGATTGGAATGATTGAGGATTGCCTATCTGATAAAGGTATTGAGATTAGATTAGAAGGTGAATGCTGAATTATTGATGTATGGATTAAAGTTTTTGAGATACTTTGAGCATGTCGGGAATGGTGCAATTCTTTCAAAATATATTTGTCCATTTTGCTTTTGAGCTGTGATGCCCATTTATTTGATGTTTGATCATGTCCCATATCCTTGCCGTTGTTTGGATGCTACTTAAATCCCATTTTTTTACTCAATTTTGGGTAGAACTTGAACAGGGTTTATAAACTTTAATTAAACCCTCTTTTTAAGAGCTAAATTATGCAGTAAGATGCTCACAAACCAAATCACAGAAACCTATTTTCTATTAAGAAATAGAAGTTTCTTAGTCGTGTTACATCCCGTTCCCTCCCCCCACCCCAAAAGAAAAAAAAAATGCCTATTTCAGTGTAAATGAAGTTATCTAAAACCATTGGAGCTAACCTAGTGGTGAGGGTGATAGGTTAGGGGTTTGAATCCCTCCCATTGTACCCAATAACAAATAAAAAATAATAGAAGACAAGGCCTCTATTTGATCATGGAAGAACGCAACCACATTTACACACACCTACACAGACGCATGCACACAGCACAAAAACTCACCAGAACATGAATTCGATGACTAATCACCAGATCATAGAACAAATAAAAGACAATACAGATCTGAAACTTTGGAGACGAAGTGAGATAGAGGAATGGTCCTTTTTGTCTTATTTTTAGTCGAGCTTCAACAGCAGGAATCAGAACATTACCTCCCTTCCCGTGATGACATTCTAAGGCCCTGTTTGTTTGGCCGAAATTGGGGCAAACAGAATTGAATGAGATTTGGAATTGGTGACTGGTGAGCAGCGGTGAGGAGAGACGAAAGGATGAGAGCAAATAAGATCAGCAAGGTTCCTTCAAAAACATTATATTGGGCCTTGGATCAGGAGGGAGTTCAAGAAAGACAGGGAGGCTGGCTAAATAAGCCCACTTCGGAGATTAATTTCATTAATTTCCTATTTTTTTTAATTAAGAGATAGGCAGACAGTATTTGGTTTGGTTTCTTTTCTTTTCTTTTCTTTTCTTTTTTCTTTTAGTAGGAGTTCTTGTTTTGGTAGTATTTATTTATTTTTAATGAAATAGGCCGATAGCATTATAGAGCTGTTTAGCATCCCAAATGGTAAATACGAAAAATTATATTGACCTCTCCTGAGGTTTGGTGAAATGATACTCACTTTTTTTGACATTTAAAAAATTACATTGACCTCCCTTTAACGTTTAATGAATTTAACACTCACCTCTCTTCCATTCATTAACCATTAGTTTGACTAACGGAAATTGATGATGTCATGCATAAAACCCACAAAAAAAATGCCAAAATTGCCTTTAATTAAGGGAATAATGCATGAAACAACTAAATTAACTCTAAAATCTCATTTCGAGGCAAAAATACCCACAATATAGCCATTAAAGTCCATTTTGCACCTATATTTTGGCCATGTGTAGTTAGTAGTAAGGTACCCTTTATTTATTTTTTATTTTTTTTGAACTAACACAACAAACTTAAAAAAAAAAAAAAAAAAAAAAAAAAAAAAAAAAAAAAAAAAATCTCTCTCATTTTGACTACACATTAAACCAATGTGGCTTTTGACTCTTTAAAACATCTTAAAACCAAGATCAAAACTGAGAAAAGAAAAGAAAAGAAAAGAAAAGAAAAGAATCTAAAGAACTTAAACTTCATTTAGATTAAGGGTGATTTGGAAATTTTATATATTCCGTCACAGTAAAAATGATGGAAGAAAAGTCTGAACAATTTTGGCCAAACCTCAAGAGAAGTCAATATAATTTTTGAAACCTCAAAAAAGGTCAGTATCATTCAGCAAACCTCAATGGAGGTTAATGTAATTTTTGCCCAAGACTCTGCATTGTGAAAAGGCCAAAGAAAATTATAGCAGAACAGATGAGAGCTCAAGCATTTTTTTTTTTTTTTTATAATTAAAACACTCAACAATTACAAATTTGCTTTCCAAGGCAAGTTTTTTGATGGACGGTGTAAAATAGACCACCACTTCTATTGCCACATCTACTTACTACCTCTCACATAGGATGGGATCATAGACCCATGCTCATGTAAAGCTCCCACATGGGTCCCAAAAAACCTGGTGATATGTCAACCATCTTCCTCTCTTTTTTTCCCTTTTTTGTTTTTTTTTGTTTTTGTTTTTGTTTTTGTTTTTTGGCTTTTCAAAACGTACTCTTTCGAGTATTGAATGGAACATGGCTTTTTACTCTCAACTTTTTGGCTTCCACAATGCACCCCCACGCCCACCCCCACCCCCACCCCTAAAAAGAAAGAATAAAATAAAATAAATAAAATGAAAAGAATTTGCAAAGTGATAACCAATTGGTCAGTAAAGCTAACAGCTAAAAGCCCAATACAAAGCACAAACCAGCCCTACTAGAATTTTAAAAAATTTAAACTTTTGACATCTATATACAATGGCTGGAAATATGATCCCAGAAAATGGATAAAGAGGCCACGATTTTAATCTTCTCTTGCAGAACATGAGGCAACCTTCTTTGTTTTCTAAACGTTTTCCAAAACCTGACCACCTAAAAGAAGATCCATAAAAAAAAACGATATATTTATGAGAACGGCCATACATGCCAAAATAATAACTCCAGTCATAAGAAAACTACTTATTTTTACATTAAAAGATATTCGTCAAAGTTTGATCACTTAAAAAGATTAGTAGAAGATTGATAACTCACTGAAGAATAATTACACAATAATGTACTTTACCATAGTTCCAGGGCTTAAGCCACAAGCATTAGCTTCTTTCCTCCATGCATGTTTAACAATATGGCGATACCCCAAGCAATGGTTCCATGCTAGCCAATTCATGCTGCAGGAACTTGTAAACAGATCCAGTCGTCACGGCAGCTATTCGAACAACAAGACCTATTCCCTGCACACACAAAGAACAAGTGGCTCACATGTGACTCAGATGGCTGAACCTTACGAAGCTGTGTAGTAATTTATGATCACTCACCAGAAAGGTTCAAAACCATGGAATTCCACTCACAATTGGATATAGATATACACTAAAAACATATTAGAGAGAATTTGAAGATGTAAAAATAGAAGTGAAATTTTCATCGAAGTTTCGCATAATAATTTTCCACTCAATTTAAATTTTAAACCCATAATAAATTATTTTCCACTTGATTTAAATCCGCATAACAAGGACATTACCATAATACAATTATAGGCATGTTGAAAACCAAAAACTGCCTTTTTGCCCATGGTTATAAACTTAAAATGTATTCTATTCTTTCGAGGTTGCCAAGTCAAAGACCTTACGTTAGAGAAGATGATGAAACCAATATCTGTATCCTTGTTACACATATTCAAAGTAAATACATGAAAAGTGAACCTAAAAGCGCATCCTGATAAAAACTGGGTCCATATTACAAACAAATTGAGGGAAAAATAAATTGTACAGGTGAAATTCTGTTGATGTTTCATGTATCACGTGTATGCTTTAATAGGAACAATGTTCAAAACAACATAAATAATAGACTTATAAATCCATTCATATTGGAAAACAATTGTAAGATGAAGCCTGAAAATGTAGAGGTGAAGATGGCATTGAGCTTTAACATTGTGACTCATTTACCATGTGGCTTAAAAAAAATGCAATCAAATCACTCAACCCAAAACCAGTTAATTGATGAACCCAAAAAAATAAAATAAAAAATAAAAAATAAAAAAATTGAGTTGTTTGAATAGATAGAAAATCAGTATTCTAGAACGAAAAAGGTTTCAGTTGACTAGACTAAAATTGGAGCTAGCCACAGTGTTTTATAAATTTTCTAGCCAGGTTAGTAATTGGTCAGATAAGAAACTTCTTGGATTGACATTTGCCAAGTGTATTGGGAAAGAATGGCCAATACTTGCTGGTTTTAGTAATACGAGTTTGCAGCTCATAGTTGAGGTTTGAGGAAACATGAAAATAACTATGGTGGTAGCACAACAATCATTAACTGCCCCACGGCAGAGAAACCTGATAAAGATACCTTAGGACCAAAGACACTGCAAGAAGCAATAAAGGATGGTTTGGTTAAGCAATGATCAGGATTTTTTCTTTTGTAGCGCCCCAAGGCAGTGGAAGGTGGGTGTAATTGCTCAGACATCATCCTCTTCACATCTTCTTGAACTTGGTTTTGAAGATGCGTCAGCTTTGGCCTACATCCAAGAAAGCAGTAACGTTGATGGGTATAATTAACTTCTATTCAAGATGATGTGAATAAACAACACAAAATCACTATGGGAAATAAATAATAATTGATAATATAGCAGACCCGAATTTAAATACATGAATGATGATTAATGAAGTACCTACCCCAAGAGTATGATCATTGCAATGACTTGGTAGTCCTGCATTCGTTCAGCAATAGTGGCAACGCTCCCTCGCTCCAGCAATACCTATGTTGCAAAAACGCAATCATTTAAAACAGAGATCTCCAAATGGAGGCTCAGATTTGTATTTCCTACATTTAAAATAATATATTTTGAAAAAAAAAATATATATATATTTTGGAAAAAAAATAAAAATGAGAAAAATTTGACAAACAGATTCAAATTACAAATTAAATAATTATGCATGGATTTGTTTGTGGGGTTGTGATGTCTCGTTAAACCATAATATATAGAAAAGGTACATAAAGATTATTTTCATTTTTGTTTATATTCATGTAAAAAATATTCTTCAATCATCGGTTCTCCTTATACTACTATTTCAATAAGTGGTTGCAAAGAAGCAAGAAGAGAAAAACTATATCAGTTGCAAGGCATCAGTTACAACTTCTTTCCCTGCCACCCCTATCTCAACCAATTAAATGTCTCTGATTCTAACCATTCAGGTTCAGCAACATGAATCACATGCGGTTCATCTATTTCACATATTTTAAACTTATTTCAAAGCGCAGTTAAAAAACACAAGGTGAGTTTCACGAAGTGAGGTGTGCCTCATGTCTACCCCACACTGAGGCATGCGATTGTGAAACTTTAAGGGCCCATTTGGTATGATTTTACAAAACTGTTTTCTATTTTAAAAAATGGAAGGAAAAAAAGAATGCAGAAGACACGTTTGGTATGATGCTTTCTGAAACTAACGTGTATGATGCTTTCTGAAACTGCTTTTTTTTACTTTTCTTTTCTTTTTTGGTTTGGTGATGAAGATATATTCTTTTACCTTTACGAGATTAATAATTGAGAAAAATAACCTTAAAAGTATGAGCTTATGGCTGACTGATAGCTTTTAAATTAAAATCAAAATGATGTAAGGAAGAATTGAGGAACACACTCCAGACAGACACATGGAAGGTAGAAAACACATCATATTCTTACACTCAGTAAAATTAATCAGCAAAAGTGATGAGACAGCATAAGAACAGATATGCACTTTTAGCCAAATTGTAAAAAACAAAGAAACCACTAGTTCGTCAGTGTTGACCAAATCAATATGATGAGATAGAAGAGTAGACAGAGTGCAATTTATATGATTTGATGTAAATGCATTCAAGAAAATTGAGCAGCCATATTATTGTTATAAAAAAATTTATTAAAAATAAAGATTAAAAACCCCAAGTCTATTACTAGTTTACTAGGAAGGTTTTACATCTTAACAATACATTAAACTTAGGTCCATAAGTAAAAATACAAAACTGAAATATATGTAATTGGATATAACTTTGACTTCTGAGTTCTGATAACCTGTGTTTGCTTCAGAAGTACAATGGAAGTTTGCAAAAGTTTGAGATCAGGATTGAAATTGTTTGAACATGTAAAAAGACCAAAGGATGGGATCTGTGAGAAATGAGTTACAATGAGTTACAGCAGGTAGAAGATTACAGAATGGGTAAGGAAAAACAAAAACAAAAAAACACAAAAACACAAAAAACAAAAAAAAAAAAAAAAAAAAAAAGAAAGAAAAAACCTAAGTTGCATGATCTAACTGAAAACTTGGGTTTTTTAAAATGGAATTACAAAACAGAAATCGTGTAAACCCAAGGAGTGGGATCACACATTAGTATGAGTGATAAAAGAATTCGGCAGTTCAATAATGGATCAATTGTCAATGTCAATATATGCTTACTATTCAAGGGTAAACTTGATCTAAGTTGCAATTCACCATTAGAGCAGTATATGTGAATGAAAAAAGATTATCGAGGAACTTTAAGTTTCCCTCGCACACTGGCATACTAATAACAAGCATTGGAATATTCCAAATATAACTACAGGTAAATTGCAATAAAAAATAGACTGTTACCGTATCAAGAAACAAAGGCCGATCACCTTCTAGGAAAATGTTGTTGATGCTCTTATAAAGATCAAATTCCCATTTTTCTCCACTCTCATGGCGCCCACTAGTAATCCAATCAACAATAACCAGGCTTGAGTCTGAAACCACTCTAAAGATTTGCTTTTGGGAGTACTTTGCAGTGGAAAAGCATGTTACCGGATCTGGGATGACGACCAAAAGGGCATCACTACCTATTCTTGCCTACTGCATGGCATAAAATCGCCTCTGTTATAAAGAACCATTTTCCAAACCAATAGTTATAATAGAAGATGTTCTTCAACAATTTTCATGTGTCGTCCACTAAATGTCATCTTCTGCTTTTAATTGAATGACCTCCACAAGATGGTGTATTTTTATCAACGAGATAGTTTCCTTCAAGTGTATTTTAATTTTTAAGTTACCTTTTGCAAATATAAAACCTGGGGAGGGGGGAGATGATAATAAGAAGTAAGAACAATTAATCCAGTTTTATTCTGTTGTTTTGACTCCAATTAAATCATTCGGTGTGAAGAGCATAATCTATCAAAAATTTACCATGAAATTATGTTACCTCCAAGAATTGAATTAGAATTTAGAAACAATGCCTTACTGTTTTTTCTTTATTATATCGTTCATGAAAAATTGTTACCTCCAAAACTTGTTCAGAGCACTTTGATCCCAGAGACTTGTAGACCTATAACAAAATGAAGTCAAAAACTTCAATGGAATAAATACACAGATGGGTCTCAGATTCTCAATGAAGTTGATAAAGTCTAAATTCATCATAAATGAATAACCTAGAATCTGAATTCGACTAAAAAATTATAACCCATCACTATTTTTGAAAACATACACACGCATTCATATTTTGTATAATTGTATGAATAGGAAAGTTAGATCCGGAGCAGCAGAGACCAACTAACCTTAGTGGAAGCCTGGGTTGTCAAGACTGTGGTACAACCATCTCCAATTGTAAAATCACATGAAATACAATCCCCCTATATCCAATACAATATAAATTCTAAAATATTTGAGGGAAAATTACAATTCCTAGCAAATAAAGATTGATTTATGTGCATTTGTGCGTAGTTGCTACAAAAATAGAGAGGGAGAGAGAGATGAACATACAGAGACTATGCCACCACCATAGGTGAGGCTGTAAATCCAAACAGCATCAGTTTTGGAGGGACCCACCTGAAGGACCATGAAGCAAAGTCAGTAAATATAGCAGATTGTTGTAATGATGATGATGACGATGAACATGGAGGGACACATCCATGAACACAAAATAATTAATTATCATTCAAAAATAAATAAAAAAATATAGCAGTGTCTTTATCCACTGAGGAATAAGACTATGGAGATGAACCTTTCTGGGAATGATGAATTTGAGAGGATACTTCGAGAAGCACCTTGATACTGTTGATCTTCCTCCCACTTTCTCCACTACCACCACACCTGTTTCCATCTCTCTCTCTGACGCGACCCAAACCAGAGCAAAAATTGTTATACTTGTATATAAATCAAATCGGCATGTTTGGCAAGTCGGGCGGGTTGGGTCGGATTACAGGTCAACCCATGCTTTGAAAAAAAAACAAACCTAAGAAATCTAATCCATATACTATCATACAGGGATGTGCACAAAACCAAAAAAACCGAAGAACTGAAGCGGCTGGTTTTGGCCGGTTTTTTCTCATACTACAGTCAGTTCAGTATTATATTTTACAAAATTTTAATTTTCGGTTCGGTCAGTGGTTCACCTCCCATTTACACCGAAGCTAACCGAACCGAACCGAACCGAATCGAGTTTTTATAAGTTGTTAGATTTATGCTTAAAACGACATCGTCTAAGGGGATCTATATAAGCAAAAAAACCCTAAAACCTTATCATTTCCCTACTGCCTCTTGAGACTCACTCTCTCCTTCCGCCGTCAGTTAAGAAACGCTAACCCTCTCTTGATCTCTTCTCCCCTTCTCTCTCAATGGACGGTGGACGACGGCACTTGATGGACAACGACGATCCTACCGCTATTGCTCACCATTGTTGTTGCTTGCTGCTCCTACCACTGCTGCTCACCGTTGTTGATGTTGCCGCCGCTCATTGTCGCTGCTTATCGCCGCTGCCTCACCATCGCTATCGCTACTCACCGCCATTTTCATCGCCCCGATAATAGAATCAATCGCTGGATCTTCGAGTCCACAAATAGGTCAGTCCAAAGTGACTTTGGTTCAGATCTGATTCGACCTATTCTCATCATCGGCAACGGAATCGATCATGAGATCTTCACATTTGAAATTGATGTTGTCCCTTTTCATCTTCATCATCCTTGTTTAGTTGTTGAAAATTATCTCTGAACTTTGAAGAGCTGCTCTTGTATATATTTTTTTTATCTATAAACCTGTGAAAAAAATAAGGGTCAACTGGTTTTTTTAATGTAATATCTGTTATTGTTTCTTTTATTTTCTCTATATTTGCTTTTATTGATCTGATTGTTATTGGGGAATTAACTGATTTTTTTCCCCTTTTATCTTCAATATGTGATCAAATTTTTTAGTTTTGTTTGGAGGTTTTGGCCAAAACCGACTAAACCGCTAGAACCGAATTGAAACCGTTTGATGCGGTTTTCATTCTTGTGCGGTCGATGTCGGTTGCCAATTTCCAAAACCGATAATCTCGGTTCGGTGCCAAATATCACTCAATACCGACCGAAACTGAACCGTGCACATCCCTACTATCATACTAGATTTTGAAACGAAACAAAAAACAAAGATCTCCAAAAAACATAATACTAATAAAAGTGATTAAAAAAATAAAAAATTTGAATTCAAATTGAAGATAAAAACTATTATTAAGTGGTTAAGAAGAAAGGGAATGGGAGGACAGTTATAATATTGAGAAACCACATCTATAATCTTAAATTATCACTTTAATCTTATTTTTTTCTTTTATCTTAAAAGTTTGTGAGAGTCTTGATCGTGTCAAAATCAATTACCCGTAGGATGCAAAAAATTTGTATATAGTGATAGTACGGGTGTCGTACCACAGGGACTGTACTGGGATTATTTTAATTTTGAAAACTGAATACTAAAATAATTCACAAAGATGATTTTTGTAGTTTTGAACTCTATGGAATGCAAGCAAAATAAATTTATATTTTTTTCAAGAAAGGAAATACTTAGGGTCTCGAATCCACCACTAATCTTGTATAAAAATGCACTTATTGTAACATGTTTCAAGAAATTATTATTTGGTATGAGCAAGACTCATTGTAGCTACAAGCCCAATGACATCATCAAGAAAGGTTCATATATTTGTAAATTAGGCATAACTCATCAAAGATATAGCATGAACCGTCTCACCTACTCTACTCTAAACTAATTTGTGAGCACGACTCATCTTGTCTAAGCATGAATCATCTTAATCTCCAAATATATATACAATGAAAACCATTGCATAACCATTGTATTTAAAATCACAGAAATTAAACACAATTTGAGATAAAAACACTAAAACCAATTGTATCAATAATACAATCCTCCTAGTTATGCAATCCTCATACACAAATAATCAAATCAACAACACAATACAATAAAATACACAATACTTGATTAGGGCTTCATCTCCCCCCTAAGACAAAGATTAGTTGGCCATGTAAATAACCAAGAACTAGTCTCTCCCCTTTGCCACCTTTGTACCTCCTCTTCTTTTCCTCCCCCTTTCTCCTCTTGTTATGTGAATTCCCTTGGTATTTATAGGAGATGGGGGAAGGATCCAGCTGATCCCACAAGTTAAAAGCAATGCCCACTTTCTTTGAATTCTTGGCTGCCCATGTTCTCACTTTGACAAATGCTGCCAGATTCAGATTTTTGCAAATAAGTCCACTTCCAGCTCATTTTTGACTTGGAAGACGTTTGAATCAGGAAATGCCATAAACTAAACAATTGTAGTTCTTTAAGTCCTCTTTCCAGAGCCACAAATTTCACCCAAATCGGATATGGGAATCACAAGTTATGGCCAGATTACCAAAACTTGGTCAATCTGTCCAGATTTGCTGCTGATTTTGGGATCATGAATTTCTTTGCCTAACTTTGAATTTCAGCTGCTCAAATCTTCAAAATTGTTGACCCAACTCTTGTTGCAGCTCCATGAAATTTTAGGTAGGTGAGAAACCCATTTCAAGTTGCATTTATTAGCTTAAGTAGTCCTGATTGTCATCTTTTCTGGTATAAACTCAACAGCCCTGCAATAAATCAAGAACACTTTAAACACACAAAATTAAATATAATAAAATAACTAGAAAATATAAATTAGGAAGTAATTTCAATGAATATTTTGTGCTTATCAAGTCTTTTGGTACTTTACCCTGTACATCCAACTAAAGTTGCAAATGCTTTCTCTCTCTCATTCATTGTTATTTCTTATTAAACTTAGTACATTAATGTAGCAAACCTCTTAGGCCTTCTTTTTCTCATTCATTATTATTTCTCATTAATTGTGATTTTTTTAAATAAATTAAAGGAGAACAATAGGCATCATAGAGTCACCCAATATTCCAACAAGGTTGGCACCCCAAGTGAATCACAATTATGTGCTATATGTCTTAAATTTTATTAGTAAGAAAAATGAAATTATACAAACCAAGGGATGGAAGGGGAAAAAAAAAATAGTCTAGTCTTGGTAGCTACTGGTCATAATCCAACTCATATTAAAATGAACAACTAGAGAATATATCTATAATGGGGAATAGGATGAGCTTAATTCTAAGACACACATCATTTACCTAATGGGTTTTGTAGAAGACCTGTTCTTACCCATCTAGTAGCACTTAATCCTATTAACTAAGGTTATGTTTGTTAAGTTTGAAACCCAACGGTCAGGTCATATAACCCATAACCAACCCATTTATATTTGGGTTCGTTTTGGGTAACCCATTTAAAAATTTTATGAGCCCAAACCCATTTACTGCGGGTGGGTTTGGACGGGTTCATGGGTTTGGGTTGGGATTGCCAGGCCTAGTTGTTGTCTCAATAAAATAACCCTAGAAGGGGGGTGAATAGGGTTATAGGCCAAATTAAAAACTAATTGCAATCTCAAAAACTAATTATTGCAAATAAGAATAAATACAAGAATAAGCAATAATAAAGATATTAAGAGGAAGAGAATGCAAACGATGTTAACGAGGTTTGGCCTTTCGCTTACGTCCTCGCCTCAAGAGCTCGCTTGAGGATTCACCAATCCACTATCACTCTCCTTCAAGGTGGAGCAGCAAACCTTTACAATTCAAGTGTTCTTCACCAACACTTAGTCAAAAACACACTTCTCAAGTGCTTACAAAGTGAGGGTTCACACAACCCTTTGATACAAGATATTTGGAGTTATTTTTGTGCTCAAAGAAAGCTCTCTCAAAGAGTAGATACACAGAAAATGAAAGCACATTTAGCTATTGATTGATTTCAATGAATGCTCATAAGAGAAATTAGGGCTTGTAATGATTTTCTTGTTTGTAGCTCAATGAATGCTCATAAATGAGCTTAAGGCTTGTATTTATAGACAAGGAGTCCAATATAGCCGTTCTGTAACAATAAATGCCGGGAAAGGGAGTTTGGTGGGCATTTAATGTTTCAAAAGTCCATTACAAAACTAGCCGTTAGAACTCTGCCCGAGGATTTCAGTCGGCTGGAAAATCTTTCGGCCATCTGAATAAGGCTGCTGAAGTTTCCAGAGAAGGTTAAATTTGGAGTTCAAGGGGTCATGCTCTTCAGCCGTCTAAACACAACTTTCAGCCGGCTTAAAGTGGCATTTCAGCCAGTTCAAAGAGCCGTCTGAAAATACCAGAGAACTGATATTTCAGGCATGTTCATTTTCAGCCTGCTGACCATTTTCAACCTGCTGAAACTCTCTGTTTTCAGACACCAAAATGTCACTTAGTTTAGGTTCAAAGTATATCAAGATTAGGCCTTTATGTTTACCCAATGCAAAGCCCTTTAAGCCTTCTGTGAGCAATGATTGAAACTAATCTTACAATAAAATCCTAAATTCCTCACAAATAGTCTTGAAACAAAACTTGATTCATTTTTGGATGATGGATCAATTCAATTGTTCTGTTCATTGTTCTTGTGCTTTGTTTGCTTTTGCAATTTGATCCTTTGATTCTTGAACCATCTCATGGCTTTGATACCTATCTTGATTAATCACTTAAATGCTCATTAGTCCTTTAAACATCCTATTATGTATTGTTATCATCAAAATCATGGGGTTAAAACCATTTAGGCCAACAATCTCCCCCTTTTTGATGATAACAATTCATAGATGTTTGAGATAGGGTAAAATATGTAAATAAAAAATAGTTATCTCCCCCTATCAACATGCATCATAAAGATATGTCATTAGATACCAAAATAGTAAGCATTTAAGGTATAGAATCCAATATTAAGTTTGAAAATGCAATTCATAGAATGATAAACATTAACAAAGAGATATACCAAAGCATTTAAATCATGGTAAAGAAAATTTCATCCATAAGATAAACTAAAGTACTGAAATGAAATCATAACTGTATAAACAATAATTAAATTCAATACATCCATGTATCCAAAATGTTTCAAAAATACATCATCATCCATAAATCCAAAATGAAAAAGACATCAACATCTATCAAGTCTATCAAATATCATCTCTCAAAACATCAAATGGCATCACAAAAATCTATGCATTCTCTGTCTCTCCTCTTATAGCATCATCAAAAGCAATCATGGAGCAGGAGAAGGAAGATGCTAGAGCTTCTCATCAAGCAGCTGTTGACTCTTGTGGAGCTTGTCGATGGCAATCTCAACTTTATCCACTTGGTCATGCAATCCTTCAAGCTTCTTTTGAACATATCGTTTTAAATCAGCCATTTGGTTGGAGATAGGGATGAATAGGTCAGAGATGGAAAGAGGAGCAGAGGAAGAAGAGGTATGAGAAGTGGGGGGAGGTGTGTGAGATGGTGAAGAGGGTGGAGAGACTAGATGGTGAGTAGGAGGGAAGAGAAGAGAAGGAGGGACAGAGATAGGAGGATCAGTAGGGGCAGTAGGGGTGGTAGGGGGTGGGTGAGAATGTTCAGTCTCTTCTTCCAAATGCTCATCATCAGGGTCTTCTTCTTCATCAAGGGTTGTACCCTTCTTAATCCACACACCATTGACTAAAGCATAGTTAAACCCATAAAAGATGCATTAATTTTATTTCGAAAGGTGGGATGAAACACATCACCAGTTGTGGGAGGAACACTGTAGTGCTCAAACAAGACTGTCAGTGTAGCCCTATAGGGTAAAATGCTGCGACCCTCTACCTCTTTTCCCTTCTTAGAACCCTTGGACTCATTTTTTGTTTTCTCAACACAAGATTTCATGTGATATAACATTAAGTGGCCCAAGTTAATAGGTTTGCTAGTCAAAATACACCAAAAGAGACCAATGTTCGTGTAGGTGACATGGTCTCTACCACTACCTTGGGGCAGAATATTGTAGAAGAGTAGTTTGTGCAGTAGGTTACACTCAAGAGAAAATTCCTTCAAGTTGGGTTTATAGGGCTTAGTGATATCATCACAACCCAAAATCAGTTTAAGTGCATCAACATAATGAAATCCTTCAATGCGAGGCCAAGTGTGAGTCTCTGTGATCACAACCCCATCAGTAGGGGTATGAAAAAAGTCATTGAGAAACTGATCAGTGAGAATTATATGTGTGCCTTTGAGGTAGGAGGTGGCACGGCTAGGGGTGGTTATGGAGAAATGAGTATAGAAATGACGAATGGTAGTGTTGTAACAGGGTTTAGAAAGTGAACAAAATTCAAGAAGACCAACATTTTGCAAAAGAGAGCAAATGCGAAAATGGTGGTCATTCAAGAATTGGGGTTCAAGAATTTTAGGGTAGATGACTTTATTTCCAAAGAATTTCTTGGCAAACAACGTACCATGTTCTGGAGTGAGATACACTAGAAGATCCACAGGTTGAGGAAGTTCGTTTCCTTCCGAGGGCTCATAGTCGGAGTCATAGTTCGGATCACCGGGACGAAGTCGTGGCTGCAGTGGTGGTTGTGGTACCACTGGAGGAGAAGCAGGAGGTGCACGTTGCGAAGGAGGTTGCCGGCGAGGATGTCGGGGAACGGGAGGATCCTTAACTAGCGGTGGCGCCATCGATTGTGTTTGGCGAGAACAATGGCGCAAGGTTCTGGCGACAGAGGTCTTACAAAGTTTCTTGGGTGGCTGTGAGGGCTCCCCTTCATCAAGTGTAGATGGTTTAATCTTCTTAAGATTCACCAATAGAGGGGATTTGAAGAGGAGAACAGAAATTTAGGGTTTGGAGGTTATCGGAGAAGAGGAAGAGGAAAAGCCGCAAAAAGGGGTTTTGAAAAAATGAACAGTTTAGGGCTCACGGTGGTTTAAATAGCCCGATGATTTCAACCGGCTGAAGAATGTGTCAACTATCTGAAATCCTTCTTTCAGTCAGCTTAACTGTTTTTCAGCCTGCTGAACAAGCCGTCTGAGAAAGACAGAGAACCCTTAAAAGAGGCAATCAAATAGTCATCTTTTAGCCGTCTGACTTTATAAATCAGCCATCTGAAAGTGATTTTCAGCCGGCTGAAAGAAGCTTTTAGCTATCTGAAAATATCAGACAAAAGATTATACAATATTTAAAGCTTTTTATCACCAAAGATCATCACAATGAACATGTCATTATATATCATCACTTAAACACATGCCAAGTTCACATTTTATAAAATTAAACCTATTGTCTTGAAGAGGTTTTGTAACAATGTCAGCCAATTGATGTTCGGTACCAACAAATTCAATTTCAACATCTCCTTTTTAAATATGATATCTTATGAAATGATATCTTATTTCAATATGTTTAGTGCATGAATGCTGAATGGGATTTTTAGTGAGATTAATTTCACTTGTGTTATCACATTTTATGAGAATATGATCATAAGGAAGTCTAAAGTTCTTAAGTTGTTGTTTCATGTACAATACTTGTGCACAATAACTTTCGGCCACTAAGTATTCGGCCTCGGCTGTAGAAAGAGCAACCCAAATTTGCTTCTTGCTAAAGCAAGAAACTAGGGAATGTCCAAGAAAGTGACAAGTCCCACTTGTGCTTTTGTGACCATCTTTACATCCGGCAAAGTCCGCATCGGAATAGCTAAGCATGTTAAATGATGTGTGTCACACCCCATTTTTGTCACCTTAGCTAGGACATATCATTTCATGTAGGATTTTGACTCCTTTCTGAGTCTAGTCTTTTGCATTGAGTTTCTATGGTATTGAATATCATGTGTATGAATTTTGAAGTGATTTGGAGTTCATCTCGATGGTCAATAAGAACTTTTGCGACTTTAAGGGCATAATCGTCTTTTAAGCCATATATTTTCCATTTGACTTTGGAATGAATCCCGAGTCATCCCATCAAGTTCATATGAGTATATAGAATCTATATATAGGTTCAATTTCATGAATTAATGGTTTAAGATCAATTCGGCTTGTAATGGTTTGGGTTGGCTAAAAGACCCTTTCTTGGTTTGCTCAAATTGACTCATAAGACCCAATCAATTTTCTCTCATTTAACTTCAATTGGGCTTTATTTATGTCCTAAACATGTTTAGAAAGATCAATTTTCGATCGGGAAAGCATTCGGTTCAACCTCGTGTACAAACCCAGCTTAGCGACGGTGAAGCACCATGGTTAACCACTTTTGTAAAACCTAACCATGCACCCATGGTTGAGGATTTTTATCCTAAAATGCCTAAAAATGTGTTCTCCTTCGAAACACGGTCGTTTTGGCTTTTATTTCGTCAAAATCGGACTTAATTTGAAGATTTTAGGACTTCTGAAGCAAGTAGAAGTCAAAACCGAAGCAGAAATAGGAGGGCCTCGGGTAACCGTCCAGGCCTAGTTGGTCACCCGAGGAATCCTTCTTTAAGTCAAACTCTGACTCTTCTTTCCCTCTTTTGACGGTTTCCTCCGCCAAAACAACTTGTCTGAGCTTAGGAGTGTGTAGGTTTGAGTTGTTTGAGCACCAAGAGAGTCTCTAATAGCCCTAGGATCATTATTTAATGAATTAATCCTAGCCATTGGTTTAGGGGGTCAGTTCTCTATATAAAGGACATGATATTCAGCACATAGGGAGAGGTTAATTGCACTTTATACTTAGAGAGAGAGGGAGCTACGAGTTTGGAGAGCTAGAAGGACTTCAAGAGGAGGCTCTTCAACCCCAAGCAAGCAAGGAAACAAGAGGATTGAAGACAAGGAAGAGTCTACAAGAGGTAAGCATGTCCTTTCAATGCTGAATATGAATTTCTGCTTCTCCTTCTTCTCTTTCTTCTTCTTCTTTTAAGATAGTTGTGGTGCATGCAATTGTTCTTCTTAGGGATGGAATTCAATGTTTATGTGATGTTATATGAATGATTTTAGGATAGTTTATGGCTTTATATGCTTGATAATCCCTGGTTTACTAAGGATTAGATAGCCTTATTCGTTCTATCCTCTTAAATCATGCATAGTTCACATGTTTAGGTTGCTGTGATTATTATCATGATGGTACAAACAGAATTGGTGAGGAGTCGAAGGCCTCAGCTTTGAATGGCATGGCGATATGAGCCCTTTATCACAACATTGGTGGAAAACTTGAGTCAAGGTCATGGGAAGCGGCGTGTATTGCCTTATGGGTTGATGGGATTGGGACGAGCCAGGCTCGATGGCATTTATGTTGTTGGGAGGAGGCACATTGTGGGTGGGAAGGGGATTTCGAGTGACATTTGGGCGATTTGGTGCGGTGGGTGGTGAAATGATCTGCTTGTCGAGCAAATCTTGGATTTCATGGCGGAGGCGGTAACAACGGTTGGTTAGATGGCCTTTGGCTTGGTGGAACTTGCAATATTCATTTTCATTGTAGTTCTTGGGCAATGGGTTTGGTGGAGGCCTTGGGTCGAGGGGTTTCAGGAGATCACGGCTTCTCAACTTTTCAAAGACTCTTTCGAGTGGCATGTATAGCTCGGTGAATTGGCGAGGTGAGGTGGAGTCATTTAGAGAGAAAGGGCAAGTGGGTTGGGTAATGGTATTGACCTCAGCATTGGGTTTTCCTCCGAAGTTTGTCCTTCGACTCCTTTGGATTTCCTTCGTTTTGATTGTTCCATCGGCGATTGCATCTTCAACTTGTGTGCCAGCCCCAACAAGAGCCTTGAAGTTCAGAAAGTAATGAGCAAAGAGATGCTTATGATATACGGGCAGCAAGTTCTTCACCACCAACTGAATTTGTTCTTCCTCATTCGGTCTGTCTGTCATCTTGGAAGCCTTTTGTCTCCACCTAGTGATGAAGGCGGAGAAAGTCTCATTAACCCCTTGCTTAGTGGTTTCCAAGTCCCTTCGCGTGACATCCACTTCAGTGTTATACTTGTAATGGTCCGTGAATGCATTGCACACATCCTCCCAAGTCTTGGTTCTATTCTCCTCTAATGACAAAAACCATTTTAAGGCGGAACTCGCTAATGACTCATGAAACATTTGAGCCAATAACTCATCGTTCGCCCCTCGAGGGTGCATAGCTCGCACATACATTTTGAGGTGGGTTTTAGGACAGCCAATCCCATCGAATTTTTCCAATTCCGGCATCTTGAATTGTAACGGGATGCGAGCCTTTGGGAACAAGGACAAAGTGCGGATGTCCACCATATCATCAGACCTGCGGATTCCCTTCAGAGTTCGTTCTAAGGCCTCGACCTTGTTTGCCAGGACGGTTAAGCTCTCCCTTGATGTGGCTTTGGTTTCCCCTTCCTTGGTCTTGGGTAGTTCTCCCCCTTCTCCTAATGGTTCCTCAGCGGATTCAGACTCATTGGATCCTTGATTGTTATCAGTGGCACGGGCCCTAGATTCAGGTTCAGAGTTCTTCTGTTGAAGGTCTTGAGCTAACTTGAGTGCGGTCTCGGATACCTGGGTAGTGTGACCAAGCTTTTCCATGATAGCTTTCAAAGCGGCCTCGAGGTTGAAACCCCGGTTGCTAGTTCTTTCTTCAGCCATTTCCGACTCAGTGATGGAATCAGCACTGACTAGGCGCCCTTGTTGATCGCGGATCCAAGCCAGCACGTCTCTCCCTCTAACATAGGGTAAATACTTAATTTTTCAGCCTAAGGGTCCATCCTAAGCTTCCATAATTATCTCAAAATCTTTACAACGTACACCCTTAATTAGTTCTCTTAACCAATTACCCTTGCAGGGGTCATGGGGAAGGGTACGTATTAAGGATGTAGGATGTAAAGTTTCCTTTAATTACCCACTCAATCAACGAAGCATGGCAACACATCATAAACACGGCAGCATATCATCACAACAACGTGTGTGCATATAGGTGATCCAACGGTGTCCTAGAAGGCCCATTACATGCAATTCTTTCTTTTAAGAGGGTAGGCTAGGGTCCTCAACTTTGCTTGTACCAATCTTTATACCTAACCACATGTGACATCAGGAATGTCGCGTGGGTCCAGCAGTACGTGATTGGTCCATTTGATATACCCAAGGGCAAGCCCAAGGGTACTTGGCAAGAGAGGTTTGATAGCTTCGCCCAACACATGGAATCAGGAAAACCAAGGTCGAACTAGGCTATCAGTTGGCAAGGATACATCGAGGGACAATCGAGTGATCATGCAACAGTAGCGCACACAATGCAATAAATGAAAGCACACAATCAAGCGGATGCAATGTGATTGATTTTAATTATCAATAAGAAATTAATTTAGCCCAATCAAATTAAATGAGTCTAGCCCTCGACGTCCCCAGTGGAGTCGCCAAACTGTGAACCCACGAAAAAAGCGCGGAGCCCACAAAGGTTTGGCAAAATGATAATAAGTATGAAAGACAACAAACAAAAAGGAGTCGCTACCTCATTTTTTAGGGAAAAGAGGAAAACCACAAAAATGTTTTATTTTCAAAACCATATGACTCCATTAAAGGAAAAGCGAAGTCTTTGAAACCAAAAAATTGGATTCGGGGGCTAAGTTACGACGTGGGAAGGTTCTGGGCAAAAGCGCATAGGCACCCACATCGCCCGAGTTGGTCTCTTAATTTGATTGGGCTAACTTAAGATCTTTTTCGCTCAAATATCATCATATATCATCACAAGACAGCATGCATAACATGTATTTCATCCAATCATCCATGCATAATCACTCAAATAAAACAAAACAAAAAGAAAAGAAAAGCCTAGGATACTTGGATCCTAGAACGGACTTGAGCCTCACGAAGAGCGCCTACGTACCATGCAGCGAAATACATGGATCAAAGTCCACATAGTTCGAAAAGAATAGGGTTACAACCTAATACAAACCTATGGTAAAAACCCTAGGTTTCCTTATTTGAAAATGTATTGGTTAAATCCAAAACTGAAAACTTCCACAAGAGGAAAACTTTGATAAAAACCAGAATTTATTATTGAAGGAAACCTTTGATAATTACCATAAGCTTGTATTAAGAAGTAACCCTAGGAGGGAGAAGAGAAAAGAAAGAAAAAGAAAGGTGAATTGGAGCACCTTCAAACCCTACTTACTTGAGCGCACAAGCTCCTAACATTAGCCATTTCAGACCATAGCAACCCTATTTGCAATAGGACAAGCATTGTACCTGTTTGCACCCCTACAAGTGCACATAATCATGCAAAGAAAGCAATATGCAAATCTGGACAGAACCTTGACAAGGCCTAAAATCATCCATTAATCATGCAAACAACAAGAATAATGAATAACTAAGGACTCTAACTCAATCCTACATGCAATGACTCGACTAACATGCATAAAAACCTATGAAAGACACACTAACAAGCATAAGAGACTCCAATAATATCAATAAACATGATAACAAAGCATATTCTAACCAAAAAGATGTCATTTTATGTAAAATATGAAAATAGACCTTCCTACGACGAGCTTTTTTAAGCGAAACTATCCTAGGATAATTTCACGTAAGAAAGTCGTTATGGGTAGGTGCAATCAGCATATCCTACGTAAAATATATACCCTAGAACACAACAGAAAAGATTTCATGCTTAAACACATCACAGAAGACTCTCATACAAAACCTCACTCAACGAAAAGGATAATTATCCTTAGAAAAGGATAATATCTCCAAAAACCCTATAAAATATACTATATGAATGCAAACCTAGCATGATTCAACTATATGCAGCATATATAGAATGACTATGATGAGCAACAGCTCAAAAAACTAAGCTAAGCATGCTGTATAAGACCTATGCGATTTCAAGGTTATCGAAACCCTAATCTCACAACTATGCATTAAAACCTATGAAACAACTCTAAGACATGCTCAAATTATCATGAATATCATTCATATAGCATATATTGACTAACAAGAACATCCACACATGATAATAATCACAGCAACCTAAACATGTGAACTATGCATGATTTAAGAGGATAGAACGAATAAGGCTATCTAATCCTTAGTAAACCAGGGATTATCAAGCATATAAAGCCATAAACTATCCTAAAATCATTCATATAACATCACATAAACATTGAATTCCATCCCTAAGAAGAACAATTGCATGCACCACAACTATCTTAAAAGAAGAAGAAGAAAGAGAAGAAGGAGAAGCAGAAATTCATATTCAGCATTGAAAGGACATGCTTACCTCTTGTAGACTCTTCCTTGTCTTCAATCCTCTTGTTTCCTTGCTTGCTTGGGGTTGAAGAGCCTCCTCTTGAAGTCCTTCTAGCTCTCCAAACTCGTAACTCCTTCTCTCTCTAAGTGTAAAGTGCAATTAACCTCCCCCTATGTGCTGAATATCATGTCCTTTATATAGAGAACTGACCCCCTAAACCAATGGCTAGGATTAATTCATTAAATAATGATCCTAGGGCTATTAGAGACTCTCTTGGTGCTCAAAAAACTCAAACCTACACACTCCTAAGCTCAGACAAGTTGTTTTGGCGGAGGAAACCGTCAAAAGAGGGAAAGAAGAGTTAGAGTTTGACTTAAAGAAGGATTCCTCGGGTGACCAACTAGGCCTGGACGGTTAGCCGTCTGGGCTTGGACGGCTGACCATCCAGCCCCGGACGGTTACCCGAGGGTCCTCTATTTCCGCTTCAGTTTTGACTTCTACTTGCTTCAGAAGTCCTAAAATCTTCAAATTAAGTCCGATTTTGACGAAATAAAAGCCAAAACGACCGTGTTTCAAAGGGGAACACATTTTTAGGCATTTTAGGACAAAAATCCTCAACCATGGGTGCATGGTTAGGTTTTATGAAGGTGGTTAACCATGGTGCTTCACCGTCGCTAAGCTGGGTTTGTACACAAGGTCGAACCAAATGCTTTCCAAATCGAAAATCGATCTTTCTAAACATATTTAGGACATAAATAAAGCCCAATTGAAGTTAAATGAGAGAAAATTGATTGGGTCTTATGAGTCAATTTGAGCAAACCAAGAAAGGGTCTTTTAGCCAACCCGAACCATTACGAGCCGAATTGATCTTAAACCATTAATTCATGAAATTGAACCTATATATAGACTCTATATACTCATATGAACTTGATGGGATGACTCGGGATTCATTCCAAAGTCAAATGGAAAATATACGGCTTAAAAGACGATTATGCCCTTAAAGTCGCAAAAGTTCTTATTGACCATCGAGATGAACTCCAAATCACTTCAAAATTCATACACATGATATTCAATACCATAGAAACTCAATGCAAAAGACTAGACTCAGAAAGGACTCAAAATCCTACATGAAATGATATGTCCTAGCTAAGGTGACAAAAATGGGGTGTGACAGAAGCCCCTCATTGGTGAACAAGTTTCACTTGTGAGCCAATGATAAAAGAACAACCCATTTTTGTTTGATGGATTAATCTCATTAATACCAACAAACTCAAATGGAACCAAAAGGATAGACTTCGTCATATACAAACATGCGACGATTTCATCGAAACAAAGAATTGAATGCATTTCTATGCATGCCAACTTCGTTGGTGCGCTCATGCAAATGCCTTTACCATGCACTAATTGCATTAGTGATATCCACATGGTCTTCTTATGATGCAAAGCTAGTTGCACTAGTGCATCACAAGGTACCCTGCCAATTTCATTGGTATTCTCAAAACGAGTTATTTCATAACTCATAAATCATCATTTTATGTGAATTATTGGTGAATTGAATGTCCATCAATTCAAAACCAAGGCATTTCATGCCAGTCTCACTGGGGATAACAAATGTGGTGAGTTATTTCATAACTCATGACTCATCAAATTATGATTTCATGCCACTTTCAGTGGAAACAACAAAGATATGGAGTTATTTCATAACTCCTGAATCATCATTTCATGTGAAATTGTGATTTTATGCCACTTTCTGTGGAAGTAACAAAGACAGGGAGTTGTTTCATAACTCATGAATCGTCATTTCATGTGAAATTGTGCCACTTTCTGTGGAAGTAACAAAGATGGGGAGTTATTGCATAACTCATGGATCGTCATTTCATGTGACATTGTGCCGCTTTCTGTGGAAGTAACAAAGACGGGGAGTTATTGCATAACTCATGGATCGTCATTTCATGGGAAATTATGTTTATCACATGATATGAGACCCAATTCCAAGTCAATTGATTCAAAATCAAGCTCATTTCTTATCATTTTATGTAAAACTATCCTTATCATATGGAATGACAATGTACTGGGAGTCATTCAACTCCAAATCAAGTGCATTTCATGTGAAATTGGCTTTATCACATGAAATGATAATGTATTGAGAGTCATTCAACTCAAAATCAAGTTCATTACTTATCATTTCATGTGAAATTATCTTTAACACATGAAATGACATTAACTTGAGAGTTAACTGATTGAAAATCAAGCTTATTTCATGTCATTTCATGTGAAATTATGTTTATCACATGATACCATATTGATTTTGAAAGTCAATTGATTGAAAAACAAAGTGCATTTCATGCCCTCTTCACAAAGATAGCAAGCTACTTCGTAACTAGCATAGCTTATGAATCATCATTTCATGTGAAGTTATCTTTATCACATGATTAGCGAGTCATTTCATGTGAAATTATCTTTATCACATGATATGATATCACTATCATCTCCTAGAGAATTGAATTCCAAGACTTGAAAGTCAATCAATTCAACACTAAGCTCATTTCATGAGAAAGCCATTTATCATAGCCATTGCAACTCCTCGTTATGCGGGCGAATAAAATCACCCAAGATTCAAAAATTTCATTGAAACTTGATAAACTTGAGGGATATATTCATCCCACAACTCAAGGATTGCACAAGAAGTCGATTTGGAGAAGTTTAGAGGTCGCAAGCGCGCGAGACGGGGCAAACGGGCAAAGCGGGCTAGGGTGACCATCTGCCCTCAGATGGTCAACCGTCCAGGGCAAGACGGCTGACCGTCCAAGGGGGGACGGTTACCCGAGCCCCCTATTGAAAAAATTCTGGGTTTTTAAACCCATGTCTTGCACACTCATCCTCACATTCTCCCATTCGAAAATTAGAGAGTTTCTCTCTCTAAACTCACATCCTATCTTCTCCAACTCTCATTCTCTCATTCCTATTTCAAAAACATTCAATCCAAATATCAAAATGCACATCAAACAACAACAAATCAAGCCCATTTAGCAATCAAATCAAACAATTCACATCATCTTGTGAAATCAAACCAAATCAAACCCATTTTTCACAAACCCAACTCCATCATCAAGAATGTCATCAAGCAAGGACTCAAGCACTAAGTATCCATTCTATGGAGTCAAAAGCACATACAAGTCACCACTCTATGATGCTCCACAAGCTAAGGTGTTGCTTGAACCCGACAAGCATCTCTCATTCATCCATTCCCAACAAGAAGTAAGTTTACCCAACTTAACACTTTTCTTTTGAATCTTTCGATTCTTTTGGTGAAATTGCATTCCCTTCTACTTCTTTTGAATACCCCTTGGGTTGTTGAGTGATATCCCTTGATTTGGCAAGGATTGAACACACAAATTCTTTTCATTTGGAAGCTTGAAAAATGGCACCCACCAAGTGTTCGATAAAATTCCCAAGTGAAATAAAGATGTTCAATCTTCACCAAATCAATGTATATCAACAAGTAAACCCTCAAGTGAGTAATATGCTATGATTTAGCAAGGATTGACCATACAAAGTTCTTTTGTTTCAAGGCTTGGGAAGTGTCACCCCCCAAGTGTTCGATAAAATGCCCAAGTGATAAAAAAGTGTTCAATCCTTGCCAAATTAAGCCATATAAACAAGTAAACTCATAAACATCCATTAGCAATTCATTTCATGAATAAAAACAAACTTTTGACATCTTTTGGAAAACGATTTGAAACCAATTGCTAGTGTAAGCTTATTATTTCCATGTTCTTTCAACTAACTCTCAAGGTATTTTCAATGGCTATAGCCCAACTTTCAGGACATGCGCACTCGGTCCTCTGTCAAAGGACTCATTGAATGGTGGCGGAACATGGAAAACTTCCAACCCATCACCAAGGGCTATATCGAAAAGGCCGGTTTTGGCCCATTCCTAGATTCTCTATGGAATGACCAATGTGATAGGCAAGCTTTGCTAGCCTTGTCTGAGCTATGGTGGGACACCACCAATACATTCCATTTTAGCTTCGGGGAGATGACATTAACCCCCAAGGACTTCACCATGATCACGGGCTTAAGCATTAAAGGCAAAAGCTTGGAATTCTATGAGGAGGCTCACACAGATGAGGATTATCTCCTAGCTTACCTGGGGATGGAGATCGAGGTAATCAAGAAAGCAGTGCGACGCACTTGGCTTTTCAACAAGTTTGCCAAACAAAGGGAGAGTGAGGGTGCAAGCCCCGATTGCATTACAAGGGCATTCCTTCTGTACATGATCTCATGCACATTCTTTGCCGGGACGGGCGACCTAGCCCCTTTGGGTCTTCTTGCAAGCATGGAGGATGTTGACAAGATCAGGAAGTTCAATTGGGGAGGGGCTGCTCTAGCCACCATGTATCGCACAATGTGTGACATGTCACGTGGTGTGACTAAGGACTTCGGCGGGATGCCCTTTGTTTGGGAGGTAATGCTACTTCCCTTTCATTTCTTTTTATTTTTTCTCTTATGTTATCTTTTCTTTTTGACTCTTTTCTCAACTTTTGACAGGTTTGGTGCTATGAGTACCTCAACCTATGTCGCCCATCCCTTGCTGAGGAAACCATTGAATGGCCTACCCTCAAGAATTACTCTCCTAGTTATGTATCCATTCGGGCGGCGAATCGTCATGATTACGCCTTTGCTAGAGCTCACCTAGCAAGCCTCACTGCTGATATGGTGAAATTCTTTCCCCATTCTTTTCCTTTTCCTTTTACTCCCAATTTCTCATTTTGAATTTTTGAACAGATTGAATGGAATCCATGGAAGATATGGGTACCAATGCTACCCAAGCGATGCATTCCTAACTTGATGCTGACAGGCAAGAGGGTGCTCTTGGAAGGCCCCGTGGGTAGGTACTGGTACCTAGGGGAGCGTGTCTTAAGCCAAGTCATGGGTGATGTGAATGCCGCCATGGCTCCAATGCCTCCACCACTTAACATGAGGCATGCTAACTTAATTGAGGGGGAGGAGTTGTGGGATGCCTTGAGAGGCTGGGATGCGGAGAAGTTTACTTCTCCTGACATTGTATATGACACTTTCTGTCTCCAATATCTGATGAGGCCCAGGGTGACAGGCCTTCCTCCTCAGGGGGTAAGTCTTTAACATTCTTCTAGCCTTTTCTTTTGGTAGAGACTCTATTTAATAGGTGAACACTTGCAGGGTCGACGAGCACGAGGGCATAGCTCAACAGTGGGCTCAGGAGTGGTTCCTGGCTCTGAGGAAGATGAGATGGAGGGGGATAGGTCACTACCCTTGCCTCAGCCGAATTGGTTCATTGATTTGTGCAGTGGGTTAGACTTTGTCAAGACCGCCATCACTCATCCTGCATTTGATGAATCCCCTAGGATCGACCCAAATCGAGAACAGGTGAGTTCTCTTTATGGGTATTTCTTTCTGTCTTTGAACATTACCTTCAATTTTATCCTTATTGATTATCCTAGGTGCCTGCGGTATATGCCCAAGAGTTCATCGACCTTAGTGAGGGCTTGAGGCGTGACCTTGTGAGGATGAGCCTAGCCAAATCTATGGCAGAAGCTCGTTTGGATGTCATGGTAAGTGTTCAACCTATTTTAAAGTTCCCATCTGTGGTTTTCAACCAACCCTATTCTCATACTTGACTTCTTTGCAATGGATTTTGTATATGCAGCCACCACCAGCAATGCGCCCTCCTAGAGCACCTCATGGGGGTCGTAAAGGAGCTGGGCCGAGCCGCAAAAGAAGCTCTGGGAACCGCTGAG
This sequence comes from Liquidambar formosana, assembly GCA_039720395.1. Lineage (NCBI taxonomy): Eukaryota > Viridiplantae > Streptophyta > Magnoliopsida > Saxifragales > Altingiaceae > Liquidambar > Liquidambar formosana. The sequence goes on from CM077835.1 coordinate 23,653,380, forward strand.
TTCATTTACTTTCTTGTTGGGCTTGTAGAAACAATGAGACTATGGCTATCTTTTTGCATTTCATGCTTGTGTTTTGTAATTGCCACCTAAAACCAACTTTCTTATCCCTTGCTATGGATACTTGTTGTGCTTGTTTGAATCTATCATGATGATGTTATGATGCCTTTCTCATGAAAATTTGAGTCAATATGAGTTCATAGGAGTGAAAATGGCCTAAAAAGGCCACCTGAACGCGAAAATAGGCAAAACCGGGCGAAACAAGGCAAAACAAGGCAGGGGCCTTGGGTGACCATCTGGCCCCTAACGGTTAGCCGTCTGGGCCTAGACGGCTGACCGTCCAGCCCCGGACGGTTACCCGAGGTTGACGCGTTTTTTCGCGATTTTTCAGGTTTTTTCCTATTTTGACGATTCTACTCCTTCTAGGACTCGAATTTATGACCCTTTCCCTATAAAAACACATGAGGGGAGCCTTCTAACTCACCTATTTTCATTGACAATAATTATGGAAGCCTTGGATGGGTTCTTAAGAGGGTTTTTGGCAGTCATGGCTGCCAAAGACAAAACTGAGTTTAAGCGCTTCGGCTTAGAACCATTGCTCTCCATAAGGCACATGAAGCTCGAGACAACCCTTCTCACTGCTACTACATACTTCTGGGATCCTCAAATCCATGTCTTTCGATTTAATTATGAAGAATTATGCCCAACCATGGAGGAATTCTGTGCTTTATTTGGAGTTTCGCCCGCAGGGCCATTCATTCTTCCTACACCTCGCTCGGATTACCTTGCTTCCTTCTCGGATTTTCTTGGCATTCCTCAAAGGGACGCAACGATCTTTGTCAAGGACCATATGGTGGACTTGATGAAGTTAGCAACCTCATTCTTGGCTCATGATAGCAAAGGTACTCTGACTTTCACCCCTCAAATTCAGCGTGCACTCGCTTTCTGTTTAATTGGTCGCTGTCTCATCTCCATCGGCACTCTTCAAGCCTCTGTTCAAATATGTGAGCTGGTTGCCCCTCTTCTTAAGCGACATAACAGCATTCCCTTGGTATTAGCTGAAACCTTGAATGGTTTAGATAAGATTCATGGCAACCCCAAAGCGCCTTTAGAAGGTAGCCCCTTTTTACTGCAAATGTGGCTGCTCGAGCGCTTGAACTTTCTATCTCCCACCACTATCACTCCATACAAGCCCCAGCACTTCTGTCTACGCCGAGTTGAACTCCCAGGACCATTCTCTTTACGAGATTGGTTGGGTTACCTCCACACACTGTCGTGGCGGAACATCAAATGGTACGTCTTCACATGGGGGTGTAAAGAGCATGTACTTTTTCGAACCTCGGGGTATGCTTTTGTCAAACTCATAGGACTGAGATCGACTTCCTTCTATTGGACTTCGAGAATTCTTCGCCAGATGGGCGCCATGCAAACCATACCGTCCTTAACAGGACTTTGTTGCTCTGTGGAACCTGTCGGTCCTACTATAATCAAGTGGGCGAGGACTCGCTGGCCTACAGACTTGAAATTGACTCGGATTGCCAACACTGAAGGGCCTTTCGAGATGAGTAGAGAATATAAGCAATGGTTGAAGGATGATTTGGGCGAAAGGGAAACTTCTCGCCGAGAAAGAATTTATGACCTTATCAAGGACACGAGACTTGGACTTTGCAGAGAAGACATTCTTGAAGCAGTGGAGGCATCCCACGGCCATGACTTGCGAAAGAAAAGAAGACTTGATAGAGAGAGACAGAAGACAAACAAAATGACTTTGAAGAAACTCAAGAGGACTTAAAGACTCAAGGAATAGAATATCTATGGCATGTCGATAGTTCTTTTACTTAACATCAATAAATTGTTATGTCAAACAATTAGTTTCAAATGAATTGCCAATAATAAGCTACTTTTTGAGATTTTGCTGTGATTGTGTTGTTTGGACCGCACCCAATGTAACTTTATGGGCTGCCTACGTATCCCCGTTTTCTTTTTTCTTTTCTTTTTTTCTTTTTTTTCTTTTTTTTTTTCTTTTTTTTTTTCTTTTTTTTTTTTTTCTGCTTTTTTTCTTCTTTTTTTTTCTTTTGGGGAATCAGGTCCTCGTAGCTCAAATGCCTTAACTTTTGCCTAGGCCGCCTTTACAGGTTTTCAACCTAGCAGGCCTTATACATAATACTTCTTTAATTGATCCAAATTGGTGGGACGAGCGAACTCGATCCCATCCAAATCCATAAGTCGAACAGCGCCTGCTGGCAATATCTCCTTGATGACGTACGGTCCTCCCCAACTTGGTTTGAACTTTCCCCGTGGATCGAAAATTGGAGCTCGGATCTCTTTCAGCACTAAATCCCCTTTCTTCAAGCCTCTGTCTTTGACATGTTTGTTGAACGCCCTTGCGACTCTTCTCTGGTACCCTTGCACATGGTAGAGAGCCCTCAATCGCCTTTCATCTAGCAATGCTAACTCATCATAACGACTTTTGATCCAGTCCACCTCTGCTAGCTGACTTTCCACTACAACCCTTAATGAAGGAACTTCCAATTCCACTGGCAGAATAGCCTCCATCCCATACACCAGCGCATACGGCGTAGCCCCTGTTAACGATCTGACTGACGTTCTGTACCCCCATAATGCCGATGGTAGTTTCTCATGCCAATCAGTGTACGTGTCAGCCGTTTTCTGTAATATCTTCTTGATGTTCTTGTTGGCGGCTTCCACTGCGCCGTTTTCGATTCTTTTGATGAAATTGCATTCCCTTCTACTTCTTTTGAATACCCCTTGGGTTGTTGAGTGATATCCCTTGATTTGGCAAGGATTGAACACACAAATTCTTTTCATTTGAAAGCTTGAAAAATGGCACCCGCCAAGTGTTCGATAAAATTCCCAAGTGAAATAAAGATGTTCAATCTTCACCAAATCAAGGTATATCAAGGAATGAATCCCGAGTCATCCCATCAAGTTCATATGAGTATATAGAGTCTATATATAGGTTCAATTTCATGAATTAATGGTTTAAGATCAATTCGGCTTGTAATGGTTCGGGTTGGCTAAAAGACCCTTTCTTGGTTTGCTCAAATTGACTCATAAGACCCAATCAATTTTCTCTCATTTAACTTCAATTGGGCTTTATTTATGTCCTAAACATGTTTAGAAAGATCAATTTTCGATCGGGAAAGCATTCGGTTCAACCTCGTGTACAAACCCAGCTTAGCGACGGTGAAGCACTATGGTTAACCACTTTTGTAAAACCTAACCATGCACCCATGGTTGAGAATTTTTGTCCTAAAATGCCTAAAAATGTGTTCCCCTTCGAAACACGGTCGTTTTGGCTTTTATTTCGTCAAAATCGGACTTAATTTGAAGATTTTAGGACTTCTGAAGCAAGTAGAAGTCAAAACCGAAGCGGAAATAGGAGGGCCTCGGGTAACCGTCCGGGGCTGGACGGTCAGCCGTCTAGGCCTAGACGGCTAACCGTCCAGGCCTATTGGTCACCCGAGGAATCCTTCTTTAAGTCAAACTCTGACTCTTCTTTCCCTCTTTTGACGGTTTCCTCCGCCAAAACAACTTGTCTGAGCTTAGGAGTGTGTAGGTTTGAGTTGTTTGAGCACCAAGAGAGTCTCTAATAGCCCTAGGATCATTATTTAATGAATTAATCCTAGCCATTGGTTTAGGGGGTCAGTTCTCTATATAAAGGACATGATATTCAGCACATAGGGAGAGGTTAATTGCACTTTACACTTAGAGAGAGAGGGAGCTACGAGTTTGGAGAGCTAGAAGGACTTCAAGAGGAGGCTCTTCAACCCCAAGCAAGCAAGGAAACAAGAGGATTGAAGACAAGGAAGAGTCTACAAGAGGTAAGCATGTCCTTTCAATGCTGAATATGAATTTCTGCTTCTCCTTCTTCTCTTTCTTCTTCTTCTTTTAAGATAGTTGTGGTGCATGCAATTGTTCTTCTTAGGGATGGAATTCAATGTTTATGTGATGTTATATGAATGATTTTAGGATAGTTTATGGCTTTATATGCTTGATAATCCCTGGTTTACTAAGGATTAGATAGCCTTATTCGTTCTATCCTCTTAAATCATGCATAGTTCACATGTTTAGGTTGCTGTGATTATTATCATGTGTGGATGTTCTTGTTAGTCAATATATGCTATATGAATGATATTCATGATAATTTGAGCATGTCTTAGAGTTGTTTCATAGGTTTTAATGCATAATTGTGAGATTAGGGTTTCGATAACCCTAAAATCGCATAGGTCTTATACAGCATGCTTAGCTTAGCTTTTTGAGCTGTTGCTCATCATAGTCATTCTATATATACTGCATATAGTTGAATCATGCTAGGTTTGCATTCATGTAGTATATTTTATAGGGTTTTTGGAGATATTATCCTTTTCTAAGGATAATTATCCTTTTTGTTGAGTGAGGTTTTGTATGAGAGTCTTCTGTGATGTGTTTAAGCATGAAATCTTTTCTGTTGTGTTCTAGGGTATATATTTTACGTAGGATATGCTGATTGCACCTACCCATAACGACTTTTTTACGTGAAATTGTCCTAGGATAGTTTCGCTTAAGAAAGCTCGCCGTAGGAAGGTCTATTTTCATATTTTACATAAAATGACATCTTTTTGGTTAGAATATGCTTTGTTATCATGTTTATTGATATTATTGGAGTCTCTTATGCTTGTTAGTGTGTCTTTCATAGGTTTTTATGCATGTTAGTCGAGTCATTGCATGTAGGATTAAGTTAGAGTCCTTAGTTATTCATTATTCTTGTTGTTTGCATGATTAATGGATGATTTTAGGCCTTGTTAAGGTTCTGTCCAGATTTTCATATTGCTTTCTTTGCATGATTATGTGCATTTGTAAGGGTGCAAACAGGTACAATGCTTGTCCTATTGCAAATAGGGCTGCTATGGTCTGAAATGGCTAATGCTAGGAGCTTGTGCGCTCAGGTAAGTAGGGTTTGAAGGTGCTCCAATTCACCTTTCTTTTTCTTTCTTTTCTCTTCTCCCTCCTAGGGTTACTTCTTAATACAAGCTTATGGTAATTATCAAAGGTTTCCTTCAATAATAAATTCTGGTTTTTATCAAAGTTTTCCTCTTGTGGAAGTTTTCAGTTTTGGATTTAATCAATACATTTTCAAATAAGGAAACCTAGGGTTTTTACCATAGGTTTGTATTAGGTTGTAACCCTATTCTTTTCGAACTACGTGGATTTTGATCCATGTATTTTGCTGCATGGTACGTAGGCGCTCTTCGTAAGGCTCAAGTCCGTTCTAGGATCCAAATATCCTAGGCTTTTCTTTTCTTTTCTTCTTTTTTTTGTTTTGTTTTATTTGAGTAATTGTGCATGGATGATTGAATGGAATATATGATATGCATGCTGCCTTTTGATGATATATAATGATATTTGAGTGGAAAAGATATTAAGTTAGCCCAATCAAATTAAGAGACCAACTCGGGCGATGTGGGTGCCTATGGGTTTTTGCCCAGAACCTTCCCACGTCGTAACTTAGCCCCCGGATCCAATTTTCTGGTTTTAAAGACTTTGCTTTTCCTTTAATGGAGTCATGTGGTTTTGAAAATAAAACATTTTTGTGGTTTTCCTCTTTTCCCTAAAAAATGAGGTGGCGACTCCTTTTTGTTTGTTGTCTTTCATACCTATTATTATCATTTTTCGCCAAACCCTTGTGGGCACCGCGCTTCTTTTTCGTGGGTTCACAATGTGAATTTAGGATACCATATGCCAAGATTAATAGTGCCATTAAGATATTTAAATATGCGTTTAACGGCAAGCATGTGAGATTCTTTAGGACATGATTGATATCTAGCATACAAACATACGTTATTCATGATATCCAGTCTACTTGCGGTAAAATATAGTAAACTACCAATCATACCTTGGTATTTCTTTTGATCCACGTATTTACCTTTCTCATCCTTTTCAAGTTTGATGGAGGTGCTCATAGGAGTGGCGAAATTCCTTCCATCTTCCAATCTATACTTCTTGATTAAGTCTTTGACATATTTGGATTGATTTAGGAAATTCCCTTCCTTTGTTTGTTTAATTTGTAGTCCAAGGAAGAAGTTGAGTTCGCCCATCATGCTCATTTCAAATTCTTCTTGTATGACTTTAAAAAAAATCCTCACACAAACTTTTATTAGTAGAACCAAAGATATATTTGAATAATAAGCATGTCCTTATCAATAGTTTTGATAAAAAGTGTAGTGTCAAGTTTTCCTCTTTTAAAACCATTTTTGATTAGAAAACCACTAAGTCTTTTATACCAAGCTCTAGGAGCTTGTTTCAAGCCATATAAAGCTTTTGATAATTTAAATATGTGGTTTGGAAATTCATGACTTTCAAAACCGGGAAGTTGTTCAACATAAACTTCCTTCTCAATAAAACCATTTAAGAAAGCACTCTTGACTATCCATTTGAAATAATTTGAAATCTTTATGCATGCAAATGCAAGCAACATCCTAATGGCTTCAAGTTTAGTAACCGGTGCATAAGTTTCATTATAATCAATGCCTTCTTGTTGATTGAAATCTTGGGCAACTAATCGTGCCTTATTTCTAACAATGGTGCCCGATTCATCTTTCTTGTTTTTATAGACCCATTTAGTGCCTATTACACCATGGTCATGTGGTCTGAGAACCAAGGTCCAAACTTTGTTCCTTTCAAATTGGTTAAGTTCTTCTTGCATTGTAAGAATCCATAATTCATTATTTTTGGCCTCATTAATATTCTTAGGTTCAATTTGAGATAAAAATGCAAAATGATCACAAATATTTCTCATGGAAGAGCGAGTTCTTACCCCACATAAGGGTTCACCTAAGATTTGATCGTTAGGATGATTCCTCACAAATTTCCAAGTCTTGGTGACATCCGGATGAAGTTACTCATCTTCAATTTCTACTTCTTCTTCCAGTTTCTTGACTTCAATGACTTCATCTTCTTCCTTTTCTTTGCCTTTGTCTTGTGAGTCTTGCTTGTCATTTTGATTCAAGTTTTCAACTTATTCTTGCAAACTTGTACCTACATCATCATCGTCATCCACATGTCTCTTTGTGATATAAGGGTTAGTTTCATCAAATACAACATACATAGATTCTTGAACGGTTAATGTTCTCTTATTAAAAACTCTATATGCTTTACTTTTCATAGAATAACCAAGAAATACACCTTCAACGGACTTTGAATCAAATTTGGAAAGTTTATCTCTATCATTTAATATAAAGCACTTACAACCAAAGATTTTAAAGTAACCTATGTTAGGTTTCTTATCATTCCATAATTCATAAGGAGTCTTACTAAGTTTAGATCTTAAAAGCACTCTATTCATTACATAGTATGCGATATTAACAGCCTCGACCCAAAAATATTGAGGTAAAGAATGTTTATTAAGTATGGTTCTAGACATTTCTTCAAAAGTTCTATTCTTCCTTTCAACCACACCATTTTGTTGAGGAGTTCTAGGAGCGAAAAAATTGTGACCAAAACCATTTTCATCACAATATTGTTCAATATCCTTATTGACAAATTCACTCCCCCTATCACTCCTAACATATGTAATGGTATAGCCTTTTTCATTTTGGACTCTTCTACAATATGTAACAAATGTAGCATGAGTCTCATCTTTATGTGCAAGGAAGAACACCCATGTATATCTAGAGTAGTCATCAACAATCACAAATGCATAATGCTTTCCTCCAAGGCTTGCAATAGCAATAAGTCCAAATAAGTCCATATGAATAAGTTGCAAAGGTCTTGTAGTTGAAATATGAGTCTTTGTTTTAAAGGAAGACTTAGTTTGTTTTTCAAATTGGCATGCACTACAAACTCCATCTTTTGAAAATTTTGCTTTTAGTAAACCTCTTACAAGTTCATACCTCAAAAGTTTTGAAATCAAATCCATGCTAACATGTCCAAGTCTTCTATGCCATAACCAATGATTTTCATTTAAAACGGAAAAGCAATGAACATTCTGTAATGCGATTTTTTCGAACTCTATGGCATAGATGTTACCAATCCTATATGCAACAAATAGAGTCTTATTATCATCTTCAATTATGCATTTATTGGATTTAAAAGTAATTCTATAACTTTTATCACATAATTGACTAATGCTAAAGAGATTATGCTTTAAACTATCAACTAATAAAACATTTTCAACACAAAGAGAGGAATTCTTACCAACCTTGCCAATGCCAATTATCTTACCCTTGGCATTGTCTCCAAATGTCACGAAACCGCCGTCCTTGGGCTTCAAAGAGACGAATTTTGATTTATTACTTGTCATTTGCCTTGAGCAACCGTTACTAAGAAACCATTTCTCATTGCTTGAAGACTTCAAGCATACCTACACAACAATATCAAGTAACTTTCTTTGTTACCCATGCTTTCTTGGGTCCATATATGTTAACCATAGGTGGTAAAGTCCCCTTAACTACCCACACCTTCCTAGGAAAACCTTTGGGTCTCTTTCTCATGTTACAAGTGTAAAAATTATGTCCATCCTTATTACAATAGGTGCATGAGACTTTAGGTGTGCTAGAGACATTAGGCTTAGGAAAGAAATTTATGTAAGATTTTTGTTTAACATGTTCTTGATAACCAATTACGGCCTTGTCAAAGCACCATCTTTGACTAGTTAATATCTTATCTAAGTTATCCCTTCCATTAGTAAACTTGGCTAAGGTATTAGTTAAGTCTTCAATCTTTTCTTTCAATGAAGTGTTTTTACTTTCAAGACTAGATTGAGAGATGGTAGAAGGTGAGTCTATCTAACCTTTTAGTTCTAAATTTTCATTTTTCAAAACATTTAATTCTTCTTGAAGAGATATGATATTCTTTTTCAAATCATTGTTTTTGAGAGAAAACTTTTTTAATTCAACAAATGTGTTTTCAAGTGCATCTGGCAATTCTTCATAAGTAGGAAGTTCTTCTATGGGATAATCACTTGAGTTAGATTTGTTTACCTCATCTTCTTTTGCCATAAGACAAAAATTTGCAACTTCTTGATTGCAAGAAATCTCCTCATCTTCTTCATCACTATTTGCTTCATCATCCTGAATGACGGTAAAAGCTTTCTTCTTGAACTTTTTATTGTCCTTGAAGTTGTTGTTGTTGTGACTTGTCTTGTTGTAGTTGTTGTTGAGTTAAGGACATTTTATCTTAATATGTTCGGGCTTCTTGCACTCAAAGCACACATGTGGTTCTCTATTAGAAGTCTCTCCTCTATTTAGAACCCTTTTGGAGGAGTCACCTTTGTTGAATCTCCTTCCTTGATTTCTTCTAGACAAGAATCTCTTGAGCTTTTGAGATATGAAAGCTATATCTTCTTCTTCCTCATTTTCACATTCTTCAATTAATGGTTCTTCTTCATCTTGTGAGGCTTTGAGAGCCATGCTCTTGGAAGTTTTCCCTTCATCAATTTCACGAGCTTTGAATGCGAGTTCTCGTGTGACTAGGTTGCCGTCACGATCACTTAAGGTCATTGTTGATAGCTCCTTTGATTGAAGTAGAGTAGTGGTGAGGACATCCCATTGCTTAGGCAAACTCTTAAGAATTTTTCTCACCAATTCGGAATTATTGTAGATCTTTCCAAGAGAATTTAAAGGATTAATGATAGCATTAAATCTAGCAAACATATCTCTAATAGATTTATCCTCTTTCATTTTTAACATTTCATAGTCACATACAAGCATGTTAATCCTTGCTTCTTTCACATGAGAGGTTCCTTCATTGGTGACCTCCAAAGTATCGCATATCTCTTTGGCACTAGTGCACCTAGAGATTTTGCTGAATTCATCATTAGTTAGAGCACAATATAATAAGCCAATGGCCTTAGAATTGAGTTCAAGTGACTTGTGATCAGCAGTAGTGTATTCTTGTAGTACTTTAGGAAGTGTAACTCCATCTACCACTTTAGTAGGGATTAAAGGACCCTTAGAGGTAATGTTCCATAGCTCATAGCTAGTGGATTGAATAAAGATTTGCATTCTAATTTTCTAGAAGTTATATAGAGAAGCATCTCCACAAAAAGAAGTGGTCTATTAGACGATTGTCCTTCGATGAATCCATTACCACTATAGTTAGCCATATCGTTCCTCGCAAGACAAATATGTCAAATGCAAGAGGTTGGGCTTTGATACCAATTGTTGTCCCAATAAAATAACCTTAGAAGGGGGGTAAATAAGGTTATAGGCCAAATTAAAAGCTAATTGCAATCTCAAAAACTAATTATTGCAAGTAAGAATGAATATAAGAATAAGTAATAATAAAGATATTAAGAGGAAGAGAATGCAAACAATGTTAACGAGGTTCGGCCTCCTGCCTATGTCCTCGTCTCAAGAGCTCGCTTAAGGATTTACCAATCCACTATCACTCTTCTTCAAGGTGGAGCAGCAAACCTTTACAATTCAAGTGTTCTTCACCAACACTTAGCCAAAAACACACTTCTCAAGTGCTTACAAAGTGAGGGTTCACACAACCCTTTGATACAAGATGTTTGGAGTTGTTTTTGTGCTTAAAGAAAGCTCTCTCAAATAGTAGATACACAGAAAATGAAAGCACACTCAGCTATTGATTGATTTCAATGAATGCTCATAAGAGAAATTAGGGCTTTTAATGATTTTCTTGTTTGTAGCTCAATAAATGCTCATAAATGAGCTCAAGGCTTGTATTTACACACAAGGAGTCCAATATAGCCGTTCTGTAGCAATAAATGTCGGGAAAGGGAGTTTGGTGGGTATTTAATGCTTCAAAAGTCCGTTACAAAACTAGCCATTAGAACTCTGCCGACTGAAACTCCTATTTCAGCTGTCTAAATAAGGCTGCTGAAGTATCCAGAGAAGGTCAAATTTGGAGTTCAAGGGGTCATGCTCTTCAACCGTCTGAACACAACTTTCAGCTGGCTTAAAGTGGCATTTCAGTCGGCTCAAAGAGCCATTTGAAAATACCAGAGAACTGAAAATAGTCCCAAGTATACAACCCTAGAGAGGGGTGAATAGGGTTTATAGTCAAATAAAATTCTAATTAGCAAATTAAAATCAGGTTATTGCAAGAATAAAGAATATCACAAGTATGTAATAATATGGAGATATAGAGAGAGAGAATGCAAACGATTTTAACGAGATTCGGCTCCCCGCCTATGTCCTCGCCTCAAGAACTCGCTTGAGAATTCAAATCCACTATCTCAATCTTCTTCCAAGGTGAAGACCAAACCTTTACACAGCCACAAGTGTTCTTCCCCAAACACTTGCACAATGCCCTCTTCAAGAGTTTCAAAGTTAGGGTTTCCACAAACCTTCAATACAAGATGATTTGATGGTTGTTTGTGTACAATAAACTCTCCTCAAGAGTAGATAAACACTGATTTACAAGCTCACTCAGCTAAAGATTGATCACAATGAATGCTCACTTGAGATTTCTAGGGTTTTGATGAAGATGACAATGAATGTTATTGTTTTTTCTCAATCAATTTTTTCATAAATGAGTTCAAGTGTTGCTTTTATAGCCCTTGGGTTCAATATGACCGTTCCATAGCATTAAATGCCGGGAAAAGTAGGTGGGAGGCATTAAATGCTTCAAATGGCTGTTTAAAAACTAGCCGTTATGTTTTTCCCGAAAGACTTGGTCGACTGAAAAGAACATTTGGTCGTCTGAAAGTTACTGTTTACAGGAAAATCATATTTTACAAAAGAAGTCCACTAACTTGATAGTTTTTGACCAAAAACCTTTTGTGTCTTTTAAAATAGTTTCACTACTTTATAAAGACCTTGGAAACCTAAGTGAGCATATGATGGATCAATCTTACACAATGATCCTAAAACATTCATAAATCTAAGTTGAAAGATATAGCTTTGAGGTTCCATAAGATTGTTCTTGTGACTTGAGCTGTATAGCCTGCTTTGTGATTCCATTTGAGCCATTTTGTGAAGTGTACATTATAATACCTATCTCATCAAGAACTTCACTTGTCATTAGATACAAATCAAAGCATCTAAACTTTGTTAATCATCAAAACAATAAGGGATTGAATCCTTGGGGCCAACAGCAATAAGCAAGAAGCTAGGGTTTGTTTGGAATCAACACCAAACGTGTAAGTCTCAAATTTTGATAATAATGAAGTAGTTTCAAACCCTAAAAATTAAGAACCTTAAATAGGCTCCAGTACATCCAATAAAGGAAATAAAAAATAACAACCAAAATAAAATCCAAATAAACCAAATAAAATTAAAATTAGTCATAAAAAGGAAAGAAGTCATTTGGCTCTCTAATAGCCCATCGTGTCCATCCATAAGGTCACCGGGTGTGCTATTCGGCATCGTTGACGGTGCTCGTAAACCTGCATAATTTGAGGTTTAGATCTGGTGTCCACACCACTAAGATTGGGAGTGGAAAATTGGGCAGAGCTTCGCCACCTCCAAGCTTGCTATAATGAGTCGCTAGTGAAAGGGTACTTTTAGGAAATTTCCCCACTACTATTGAGCCCAAGCTCTTTTTCGAATGAGAAGTTTATGAGAGGATACTTTTAGGAAATTTCTCCCCTCACTCACAAACTCAAGCTCTTCATTTACTTAGAAAAACTCTACTAAGACTTGGCGTGGAATGAAGGAGGGGATGACCCTTATTTATAGTTAGAAGGTGGGTAGAATAGAGGGCTAGGATTAGATCTAGTTAGGAATGATCCAAAGGTTAAAAATGACCCTCAAGAGTTGATTTATATCTTAAACTCTTCAAAAATTTGGAGAAAATTTGAATTAATTGAAGAGATAATGTCAAAAGATGGTGGGATAAGGCAAAACACCGTGGAGGGCCAACTGGGCACCCTTGGTGGCTGTTTGGCACCTTGGGTGGCTGTTTGGCTCTTCTTGTCTGGCCTTTTGGCCCTTTTGGGTGCCCATACGGCCACTAGAAGCTTTTCTAGCCTCTTTTGGCTTGCTTCCTTTCTTCCTTAGTCATCAAGTTCATGTATCGGGTCCGTTTCAAGTCCAGATTCATTGATTTCAAACTTAAAATGACCATGGCTCAATTCCTTACTTAAAATCAGGTTAAAAACCTTCTAATTAAGCCATATTTGGTTAATTAGTCAAGAGTTAAGCTTAGGTGACTCATTGGAGTCAATCGAGTTCATTAAAGCAACATTAGGGTTTGAACCCTGATGGAGTCATAGTTGCAACCAAATTCTTCCAAAGATGATTTTAAACATTGAAACACATTAATTAAGACTTAATTGAAATTAATGAAGCATTAATTTGAATCAATTAGATCTAATTAAAAAGCAATTTCAAGAAGGGCCAATAAACAGAGTCAAACCGAGCCTACTTTGGATCATCCCTAACCAAACTTCATCCAATGCTAATCAAACTTTAAAACAAGCTTATAAATGACATCCTAAAGACATTAGGATCATCCCGGGATGAATTTGGCAGGAATTAGATACCAAACAAAAGCTATGAACTTGAAATGACATAAATGCCCTCCAAGTCGCAAGTCTTTATTAGCTATCAAAACTTAACCAAATTGAACACTGGAAGATACCATGGATTCTTGGGATGTATAGAGTCTATCTAAAAATATTTGGTGCCAAAATGATGCAAAAACCTACATGTGATAATGCTCCTAAGGTGGAAAGCTCAAAAGGAAGTGGATTAAAATGGGGTGTCTAGAGATTATTTTAGATAATAGTATGAATATTAAAAGGAAATTTTGTTCAAAACCCCTATGTATAAGACTCCTTTTACAATAGACCCCAAAACAAAATAGGTTTTGTGAAACCCCCTTTTGACACTACGGACTAAAAAACCCCTAATCATAAGCTTCCATCTATTTACAAACGTGTCATTTTACTATTCAAACCCAAAAAATTAGGGATTACTATTCAAAAACCAAAAAACTAAGGATTTTGTTTACTATTGTTTCAGTCAACAATATAGAAGGAAAACCCAAAGCATTTACAACTCCTAATAACGCAAAAACTCCTTCCAAACGTTTGAAGAAGTAATTCTAGGGTTCCATTCCCCCTTTTCGCACATAACAAATTGTTGTTTGAAGGCCATCTAAAGACGTTTGGATTTTGTTTGAAGACCATTCCACCATTCGTGTGATTTAAGTTCCTTTAAAAACTATTTGATTTCGTTTCAAAAAGCACAATGGCGAAGAGGAGCAAGTCTAATGCTTCCATTTAATTGCGATTCATGTGTTTTTTTTTTTTTTGGTTGGGAAGAGTAAATCAGTATGCTTTGGGTTGTTTTTGTTTCCATTTTTGAGATTTTAGGAAGATCGAATTATTTTTTTAATACCCAACAGTAAATCAGTACTCTTTGGGTTTTGTTTTTCCATTTGGACATTTTTTTTGGAACTTCTGATTTCGATTTACATTTTGGATGTTCGATAGTAACAAGATACTAGTTGTGGATTTTGTATTGTGAAATAGTAAATTGGTACTACTTCATTTATTTTGGGTATTTTATTTTTGGAATTTTAGGATGCTTCATTTCAATTTCTTGATGTTAAACAATAAATTGATACTGATTGGGGTTTCTACTTACATGTTTTGGAAATTTTTGAATGGCCGATAGTAACACGATACTAACTCATTTGATTTGGAGTATTTTGTAGTTTTGGAATTTTCATTTTATTTTGGGTATTTGTTACTTCTTGTCATGTTTATATTTTTAGGAATCCATTTGATAACCTTAACGGGTGTTAAAATGTGTAATTTGTTTAACTATGATTACTTTGGGTACACTATTAGTATCCTGTTTTTTGTTTGCAACAGTTACTGTTGAACATAATTTTTGCATCAGTATGTTTTTGCTATCATGGTTTTTGCATCCAACAGTATGTTGTTACTGTTTCACATAATATTTTGCAGTGGTATACTCCTACTATTATGTTATTATTCCCAATAGCATGCTGTTACTGTTGAGTACAATACTTTGCATCAGTATGCCTTTGCTATCATGTTTTTTGTTTCCAGCAGTATGGTGTTACTGTCACATATTATATTTGCAACACTGTGTTTTTGTTATCATGTTTTTTGCTGGCAATTGTGAGGTTGATATCAAGCTTGAAAATGGAACAAAGGCATATCAAAGAGCTCCAAAGAACATCATTTGTAATAAAAAAAAAAAATATGAAAATATGCATTAAAACTCAAAATGATTGAATCTATTTAATGGGTTGTACAAAAAATCAACCAAGAACACACATAAAAGAAGAAAATGAAAACAAAATATGGGGATATGATTCTATGAAATGAAAAAAAAAAAGTTTGGATACTAGTTGAAAACATACTAGAACAATGAAGTTTTCGAACCCAAAAAAAAAAAAAAAAAAGAAGAAGAAGAAGAAGAAATAGGAGTTGTGTGCGACGACGAGGTCGACAACTAAGGTCGCAATCCAAGTAACATGGCCATCGTTGGATCATTCCCATTCAACTTCTACCGTTGCTGGTTTCATCGGAGAAAAAAATACAAATTTAGGGGAAAGGGAAGGAGATGTGGAAGACGATAGGAGAGAGAAAATACAAAATTGAACTTGAATGCAACACACCAATTAATGCTGAGTTAAAGAGATAGAAATATAATCTTCCTAAGATTCCTCTCCCACGAATGGAAACCACCCCCCAACCAATTAATGCTAAGTTGAAGAGAGAGAAAGACAATCTTCCTAAAATCCCTCTCCCACGAATGGAAAACCCCCCCCCCCCCAAAAAAAAAAAAAACCGTGACATATCTTCTATAGAATTCGCCCTGCCTAAAAATTTGGTATAAACAATATTGAAAAGTAAAAAAAAAAAAAAAAAAAAAAAAAAAAAGATAAAATAGGTATATGAAAATTGTAACTTATCTTATCACCCAAAAAAAAAAAAAAAAAAAAAACTGTTAAAAAAGGGGTTATGGAGATGATAAAAAAAAAAAACCACTCTTATGGTGAAGTTTTGGTTAAAAGCAATCCCCTAATAGGGGTTATTGCTAATTTCCCCATATTAAAATTAGTCATGTACTTAGCTAAGGTAATAAGGCAACTAATTTTATAACTAGTTTAGGTTGTCGGATTCAAAATACACTTAGATTTGGGAGGAAAACTTTCTTCCAAAAATTTTAGTCATTCTTTGTGAAGATTTTTAGTTGGTTGAGCTTGTTTTAGGAAGTGTTGATCTTCTTCATTTACCAAAAAAAAAAAAAAAATCACCTCCAATCCAAATTTTACAACCACCACACTCCACCCAATTTGCAGCACCCAAATACCCCCCCGAACCACCTGAAATCACCGCAAACAGTTACCAAAAAGGTATCACACAAGCACTGTTTTTCTAAACCAATAGAAAGACCAATTTCCACACCCAATGACCACTACTCTCCACTTACATTAAACAACCTATCACTGCCTTACTTCCACCACCAGAAAACCCCATCAACGTAATCTCTTTTGATACAACTTTATTTATACCCATCAATGAAAGGCGGAGAGACCCATCGTTTATAGCATTTTAGTCGTTTATAGCTTTTGGCCCCAACGATGGGTCTCTGCGCATTTCATTTAAATCTCCTCCGTGCTTTCATTCAACATGGAAAATGTCATTTTGAGAAAACATTTTTATTTTGTAAAGCTAAACACATTTTCTACTTAATTTTTTTATTTTCATTGAAAATAAAAATGAAAATGGAAATGAAACTAAAGAAAATTTTCACAAAACAAACAGTGCCTAAGGTATTGCAATATTGAATCATCAAATTTAATTTATCTATGTATAAAGTTAACATATAATATTATGCACAATCATAAAATATTGTATATTATTCTACACACGGGTCACTGCTCATATCTTTATACGGAGTATAAGATGCCCCGCACACACCAACGAAAAAAAAAAAACAGAAAAGGAAAATTGCCCGTCTGAAAGTCAAAATTATTTCCTTGCTGAAAAGGTTGCTACCTCCTCAAATCAAATATCACGTACTATCAATCCCTCCCTGGAAACTTCTGCTCAATCCTGCCTGAAAAATGAAGCAATGATAAAATTAATTCGTGTAAATTCCTAGCCTAACAATTATGGATGCTTCCTCTTTAAAAATAAAATAAAATTACACATCAACTAATTCAAGGCAATGCAAACTGTAGATTCCCCGCAACCCCCAAACCCAAAAAAAATAAAAAAAACAAGGGCACTCTCTATTCAAGTCTGAAATTTAATTACTTCCTTTTGAACTACAGAAATTACTCCGACAAATGCAAACATCAATTCAACAGAACACATTGTTTCCAATAGGTGTATAACACTTCAAATATCTTTTCTCATTCTATTATTGTTATACACAAATTCTACCTGTGTTAGGGGGGTAAAAGTTGTGTATATTAAGAACTCGAGTTTGATTTGAATAAACTTATCCAAGGGCTAATCAAAATCTTATGAATCTTAAACTATTACTCCCTCCTTCCACAACGATGGGCCCCTTTGAAAAAGCACGTAGATTAAATCAATCAATGCATTGATTTGTCATCCATTCACCTTCTTCTCTCCAATAGTACCATTCTCCTACTATGAATGCATTAGTACTATGTTCAAAGTAATTCTTGGGATAATAAAAGATGGTATGGGAAAGTTCAAAAAATTTATAATTTGACTTTTCAAAGTGGACACATTTTGGGACAGCCAAAAAAGGAAAAATGGCCTGGAAGAGGTGCAAACCAATGATCTTACACTAAATCCTTTTACTTTTTAGGGAAAACTTCAGTGTTACAAACGTTACCACGAATTTTAATGTGGTACATAAACTATTAATTTGTCTAATTTAATGCATGATTTATTAACAAGTGTTTCAATGTAAGCCAACGTGAGACTACCATTTAAATCCATAATGGGCACCCCTCACATGAGCACTCATGTGAGGGGCCATCCAGCGCCAACATGGCATTCATTTTTTCAACGTAGCGTCCCCACGTGTGCTCACATGAGATGACCGCTATGTGGTACTAATCTTCATCTTCGCAATCATCCTCTGATGCCACACAAGTTTGATGCCCATGACGAAAAAAAATTATTGAGCCTCCACTAGGGACGTCACGTTGGCGCTAGATAGGCCCTCACGTGAGCACACGTGGGGCTCCCATTACGAATTTAAATGGTCGTCTCATGTTGACCTACATTGAAACACTTATTAATAGATCGTGCATTAAACCGGACAAATTAATAGTTTATGCATCACATTGAAATTTGTGGTAAAGTTCGTGACACTAACATGTAATTTGCCCTACTTTTATTATTATTATTTTTCATAACAAACAAACATCATTAATGAAAAAGAGGTACAGACGAAAGCCCAGAAGACCAACCTAAAGAGAACCCAAAATACAACCCACTAGGGACCCAAACAAAAACAGGAGCCCCTCCATCCAAAATGGAAAAGGAATAAAACCCTTTACAGCCAGCCCTATAGAACCATCAACCCAAAAAAATATCCAACCCTATACATCCCGCCCCCATAAATACAGACCCAATCAATCTCTTCCAAGGCAGAAAAAAGTGACCTCTATATTGCGAACCTGCATTAGTGGCCTTTTCACCAGAAAATCAGCCTCCCCATAGCTCCAAACAACACTGAGTCCTCTTCGAGATCCAACCCATCGTTAGGAGCAAAATTTGGACAGAGGCTGCTGATCCAGCCCATTAGATCTTTTAAAATTAGGATCTGAGGCCCTAGTGTGGGCCCAATATAAGTCTAGTATAAATATATATGCTTTGCGTAGTTGGGCCATACATTGTTAATAAAGAAAAAGGCGAAAAAGGGGTCCAAATCAAAGGGGTGGGCTGCTGCACAGCCCACTGGAAAAAATCTAATTAGAAATCCTAAAAGATAGGAGATAAAATCTTCATTATTAAGATAACTTCTACAAGCATAAGGAGGCTTCTAAGTTAATCGAATGAGAGAAGAGAACTACTTCCAAGGAGGACTGTCTCTTAAGAGATATAACTCCCCCTTTTAGGAGGACTCCTACAAGGACTGATCAACTGAAACAAAGATGACTTCTTTAATTGGTGGAGCAAGTTAATGTGGATCACAACTCTTAATGAACTGCTTCTATAAATAGAGGATCCCTCTCATTTTTGTTTTATTTTTAAAAAAAAGCATTATAAAATGGAGGGTCTGGTAAATCGTAGTCCCAAATGAAACGTCAGAACCCTTCACTCTTCTAGTAATTCTGGATAATGACATTAAAATCACCTCTCAAACATCAATTTGGATAACAAAGACCATAAATTCCACCCAATTCCTCCCACAAATCTTTCCTTAATCTAGGGACCACAAACACTTGTCAATCACCACGCCACTCCATCTATCATATAAAATCTAACAGCAACCAAGAAGACTCCTATAACCACATCATGTCTAGTAACCATGCTAGTGTCCCAACTCCCAAATTAAAACAATACCACAGAAAAACCAACCAATGGTACAACCACCCACTCCTTATCATGAGCTTCCTAAATGCTCTTAATTATTTTGATCAACACTTTCTGACTAAGACTCTTGAAACATAACGATAACGAGACAAGTCTTCCCCAACAAATCTTTAATAGACTTTCTCCTCTTCCTCGAACCTAAACCTCTTCCATTTCACTAACAAATATTCCAAATAAATTTTTTCTGCAAATGACTAAGATTTGTCATCATCAATCACACAAGTCTAATTTTAATCAGACCTAGATTTGAACCATTTCAAGCTCCAATACCAACTAAAAATTCTAGTTCAAAGAATATGATTAATGCAAAGAGGTCAACCAGTAGAGAATTACTTGTAAAGTCTTTCCATGGTATCCTTCAAGAGTGCAACATCAGCACCAATCACTTCAAATGCCTTTTTCCCATTTTTATAGAAGTGGAGTGTTGGCTGCAGCAAAAGAGACACATCAATGTAGTATCATTTTATAATTTAAAAAAAAAATGTTGGAATGGTATAACCATCACCAGTCAACCTGTTTAGGTTGTTTTAAGATGAAGATAAAAGGGTAACAGGTTTAAATTTGCAGAGGCAAGCATTGATTTATAGATTCTCAAATCTAAACAAATGCACTTGCAGAAAATGAGTACAACCTGCAAAATTAGCCAATGCACAACAAATGGAAGTAGCCATTATCAATCAATAAAGCTCAATTCACCCCCACCCAAAAATTTTTTTAAAAAAAAGACCTTGATTATCTGAATAAATTTAAAATCTAAGCAAAAGGCTGTAAGCCAATCAGAACAGAACACTACCCTTAAAATCAAAGAAAAAGGCTATAAGCCAATCAGAACAGCACACTACCCTCAGCTCAAATATGTGTAAACATTTCTCTTTTACCATGCCCTAAAACTTCAATGAAAATTTTATTTCCCCAATTGTTTCCCAGGTGTCCAAGGTCAAACCCTATAATCAAATTAAAATCACATCCATAACATGTTCACGCACTTTCTCATGTTTAGGAAGAACAAAAGATCAAAGCATGGTGAGGTTGCTGCTTCCATAACATTGATCCAATATTGGTGGGTGAAATTGAATCAGGCGATGAATGGACTATGGAGAAAGAAGATCTCGTCCTCCCAACCGATACTTCTTGGCTTGATGATGAAGAGTTGTTTAATGTTGATGCCATTAGGACTGTGCCAGTGACTACCTATGAAAGTGGTGCAGAGACTCGAGCACCTATAGTTGATATTGGTTCCTCTTCAGTTTCGAATAAAAGAAAAATTGGTGAAACTTCAAGTAAGGATTACAAATGTAGGATTTCTATAAAATATTGGGAGCTACCATTAATTCTTAAATTCTTATTAAGCTATTATTAATTCGTTGGTAATGATAGAGGCAAAAGCAATGCAGTAAGATTAACCCTTGTCGATGAAGACCTTAGAGGAAGTGGGACGAATTGATAGTGGAAACCACCCCAACATTAACACAGTGGATGAAGACAATGATGTTAATGATGAGTAAAACTTAATTTGACATATTGTTCGATTGATTACTTTCTTTCGGAACTTAATTTGACATATTGGAATGTAGTGACATTTTTTTGTTTGTTTATTTGGTGGATTATGAAGACATTTTCAAGTTTGGTAGGACATAAATGTTTTCATTTTTATTTAGTATGGCCTAGAATGTTGTTATAATGGTTGAAAATAGTTTACAGCTTTAAATTTATTTTTTCGATAAATATTATTTGTTATTTACTAATACTTCACTGTTTTTGTAACTTTTTTTTTTTTTTTTTTTTGATAAAGCATGTATTGATGAATAATATACCAAATCACTTTCGCCTCCTTATTCCCCCCCCCCCCCCCTCTCCCGGCATTATCCACCACCCCGAAATGAGATCATAAGTAGAAGACGGTAGTACCCAATGGGCACTAAACATGTTACACGAAAGCATCCAAAAACTCCTAGCCACATGGCAATGAATAAAGAGATGATCCACCGTTTCCGCATCTTCCTTGCATAAAATGCACCTATTAGGCGATAAATTGGGCCGGTTCCTCCTCGTATCAAAAAAATGCACCTATTAGGCATAGGCCAACCTCTCCCAACTAGATGATCCAAAGTCAAGCATTTTTCAATACCCACCAACCAACAAAAGAAAGCCACTTTAGAAGGAACCGGGGCAATCCAAGTGTTCTTAGCCAAAAGATAAGATTCCCTTAGGGGTGTTAAGAAATTGTAGAAAGATTGTACAGAGAATAACCCTTTAAAATCCTTACGCCAAACCAAGTAATCATTCTCACCCACCAAAATCTTACTATCATAAAGAGCTTAGAAGAAAGACATAAAATGACATTCCAATGAATAGCACCAAAAGCCCCTTCCATATAATCCTTTACCATGGCTTCTTTGTCCAAAGCAATATTATACAAAAAAGGAAGCTCCACCATAAAAGGTGAATTTGAGCACCAAACATCTTTCCAAAATTTCACTCTATTACGTTCACCTACTTTAAACCTAATCTTCTTAAAAAAAGTCACCGAAACCTTGCGCAATTGCCTTCCAAAGACCCACACCATGAGGGCTTCTCACCTCACTAGGCCATCAATCCTCATTAGAAACACCATACTTCCATATCATAACATCCCGCCATAGGCCTTGATCACCCTTACCAAACCTCCAAAGCCATTTACCCATAAGCGCTTGGTTAGTACGAGAAAAAGATCTCACACCCAAACCTCCCATATATTTTTGGAAGACACATGGTATGCCAATCAACAAGATGATACTTCCGCTCTCCCCCGCACCATTCCATAAGAAATCTCTTTAAAAATTTTCAATTCTATTGGCCACCGACATGGGAATTTATGAATGGACATAAAATAAATAGGAATGCACAACAACACACTTTGAATAAGGATTTGGATTTGGTGCAATTACTGCATGGTGCAGTAAACGTAGGATCAATGAGATGTGGCAAGGAGGAGAAATGGAGGGCTAAAATTCGAGAGATGCATTTGACGCCCAACGCCTAATAGCCCTCCATTTCTCCTCCTTACTACGTGTCATCGATCCTACATTTACTGCACCATACAGTAAAAGCAGCCAACTGCACCAAATTCAAAACCCTTTAAATAAGTATTAACTTCCCACCTTTAGAAAGATACCCTTTTTCCATCCACTAAGTCTTTTCTCAATCTTTTCAATGACGGGATCCCAAACTTCAATTTTTTTTAAACGAGCCCCCAAGGGATGACCAAGGTAAGTTGTCAACAAATTACCAACCTTGCAATTAAGAATACTAGCAAGATTATCCACACTATCAACCCTTTCTACGGGATTAATTCACTTTTCCCAAGATTAACTTTTAGCCCATACACCACCTCAAAACAATGAAGAATCATCCTCAAATTTATCATATGCTCCTCTTCCATACCACAAAATAAAAGAGCATCATCGGCAAAAAGTAAGTGTACAACCTTTCCTACACCATGCCGATGATCTCCCACCACGAAACTTTCCAATAAATTAGCATCCATGGCCTTGAAAATAAACTTACTCAAAACTTCCATAACCAAGATAAATAAAAAGGGGGAAAGAGGGTCCCCTCATCGAACCCCTCGAGAGCTTTTAAAAAAACCATATGAAGCCCCATTAACCAAGACCAAAAATGAAGGAGTAGAGATGCACCATGAAATCCATTTATGCCACTTAATCTTAAAACCCATCCTTCCAAGGAAGTAAATAAGGAAATTCCAATTTACATGATCATACACCTTTTCCAAATCAATTTTTGCCATTACACCCAGATTCCCACTTTTAAGTCTAGAGTCTATACATTCATTGGCAACAAGAACCGCATCCACAATTTGTCTCCTCCTAACAAAAGTGAATTGAGAAGGTGAAACAAGTTTCATGATCACCTTCGTGAGTCTCAAAGCCAAATCCTTAGAAATAATTTTCTACACAGTACCAAGTAAAGAAATAGGATGGAAATCACACACATCAACCACCTCCCCTTTCTTAGGGATGCGAACCATAAACGTAGCATTAAGACTTTTTTCAAACTTACCCCTTTCATAGAATTCCCCAAAGACCTTCATTAAGCCATCCTTTTATATAATTATTAATTATAAAAATTCAAAAATTGACAGGCTTACGCCTCACCTCATGGAAGGGAAATGCCTCACCTTATGCTTTCACCTTTAAAAACGTTGTCTCTATTAGAAAAATGCCACATCCCACATTGGTTAATTATAAACTTTAACATTGCTTCATATACCTATTTGGGCCTCCAATTTTCAGCTTAGGCTGTTAGGATGGAAACTTTACATGGTATTAGAGCCCATTATTGTTGTTGTTGGGCCTATTTCATTTGTGAGCTCGTCTTTGTCGTTCTTGGCCATTTGAGCCCGTATTTGTTGCCCACGTTACAAGCCCGCTGTTGCCTTTAGACTGCACATGAAGGGGAGCGTTAGAAAATACCATATCCCACATTGTCCAAATATTGGGTTTAACATAGCTTCATACACCTATTTAGGCCCTCCACTTAATAGCTTAGGTTGTTTGGTTAGAAACTTTACACAGTATCAGAGAATGTTGTTCCTGGCCTGTTTCGCTTATAAGTCCATCTTTATTGTCGACATGACAGGCCTGTTTTTATCTTGTTACACCTGCACGTGAGTGGGAGTGTTGGAAATATACCACATCCCGCATCGATTAAATATCAAGTTAAACATATCTTCATATACCTGTTTGCTCCTCCACTTATCAACTCTAAGCTTTGAGGTTGGAAACTTAACAGTCTCGAAGCTCTATCTATTCATGATAATACCATACCATAAGGAATTACTTTCATAAGGGAAACTCCAAAGCCATTTTCCGATTAATGCTATGTTTCGGCCAACAATATTACCAATGGCAAGTGCAAGACCCCCTTTAATCTTGGAGCGGGACACAACATCCCCAATTCCCTAAATGACCTCTCTTCCCTCCCCAATTCCTCCCCACAAAAAAGATCTCATCATTTTCTCAATTCTATTTGCCTCAATGATAACGACATATAATATATAGGAATAAAAGACAACATAGATTGAATCAAAATAAGCCTACTCCTCATTTGGTTTAAAGCATCTTTGAACCAAGCTCTAAGCTCACCATTCGCAATAACCAAGAAATTCATGGAACTAAGACAACCCCTCATCCATGTTCTCCAACTCTCTTCAAAACCTTTATTCTCTAATAAATAGTCTAAAAAATCCCAATCCACATGATCAGAAGCCTTCTTAAAGTCCAACTTAAAAATGATACCTTCCCACTTATGCTTTTTATACTCTTCCACCACCCCATTAGCTGCCTCTATTACATGGACTCGGCACTTGAGCCCAAGGTACTCGTGTTGAGACAACACAACACTACGGATATGCGATCCAGCTTAGACACGGCAAGTTTACAGCAGACATGGCTGATCGTCAGAGAGAAGAAGAAGAAGAAGAAGAAAGAAAGAAAGAAATAAAGAAAGTAGAGAGAGAGAGAGAGAGAGAGAAAGAGATAACGTACCTCGTTGCCAAAAGAAAGAAGAGACCAAGTACCTTGTTGTCAGAAGTGGGCTGGATATGTCGCCGGAGGTGGGCTGGATATGACACTAGAGGTGGGTTAGATATGTCGCTAGGAAGGTGGCTGAAGGCTACTAGAGGTGCGGCGGAGGGATCTCAAATGATGAGGGTTTGACAAATGGAACCTTCTAGAACTCTTCGAATGAAAACGAGGGCTCTTCTCTTTTATTTTCTACTCCCTCCGTTCCTTAATTATTGGCCTCCTTTCCTTTTTGGGATGTTTCAAAATTATTGTCACATTCCAAAAGTTAATGATTCTTTTTATTTCATTTCCTAAAATACCCTTAAAAATGTATTTTCTCTTTTTATAATGTTTTATACAAAGGGAGTAATTTTGTCACTTCAGTCCTCATAGTCTTTTTAATTTTGGAATAACCAAAGTAAAACTTATTATTTGATTCCTACAAGATATATTATTACGACAATTCCCTCCTCATATTAATATGTTAACAGATTCACCCCTCACCATATTTCACTTATATGATTTTAATACATATATATACACACACACACATACATATATGTATATATATACACGTATCCATGTACCCGTATCCAATTTTTGGATCCCTTTTAGTCAGGTCCCCATATCCTAAATTTGAAAATTTAAAGAATCCAACACTAAGGACATAAAACTCACACCTAAGTCCATGTAACATAGTTAGCTACTGACATTGCATCTAAAATTTGTCTCCCTTTAACAAAAGCACCTTGAGCTTCAAAAAAGTGTCTTGAAGAATCTCTCTCAATTTTTTAGACAAACTTCTTTTTATTTTTTATTTTTTATTTATTTATTTTTATCAGCAACAAACTTCTTTTTTATCTTTTCCTACAATGGTGTATCATGTGCGAAGGGGCGGGAGAAAGCATTGATCATCTCTTTCTTCATTGCTCAGTGCCAGGTTGATTGTGGCAGAAGTTGTTTCAGATTGTTGGTGAGTGTTGGGTGGCCCCAAGTCCTTTTGTTCATACGTTTGAGATTCTTTTTAGGGGTTTTGGGGCGGGGAAGAAGGCTATATTACGCTTTGGAGATGTGCTGTCCTTGCGGTTTTTTAAGTTATTTGGTTGGAAAGGAATGCAATAATTTTTTAACATAATGATGACTCATTGGTAGGATTGTGGGATTGAGTCCATTGTTTGGCTTCCTTTTGGGAGTTACCTCCAAGGCTTTATGAAGGAATTCCTCTGTTTGTTATTAAAGCTGATTGGAAATCAGTTTGTATTTAGTTTATCTAATTTTAAGTTAGTTGTCTAGGTGGACATCTTGTTCCCCTTTGTATCTTTTTCTTTCCATCTTTTCAATAAAATTATTTTTTGCTGCGGATATACAAGACTAGTAACTAGCTAATCGGCCTAAAATATTTGATTCTGCAAAATCTCTCTTTTTTTTGGAATTAAACAAATGAAAAAGGTATTAATACACCTAATAATCAACCCATTCTTTAAAAGTCGTCTAAACACCTCCACCAAATCCTTTTTAATCACATCCCAAAAATCCTGGAAAACTGCCATAGTAAAGCCATTAGGACCAAATGATTTATCCTACTCATCTAAAAACACAGCCTCTCTAATCTCATCCTCGGAAAAGGTCTCCTCAAGAATAGGACTCTTCTCCAAAACCACAATTCTAGGTCTATAACTCGAACTAGAAGAATAAAGCTGAGTGAAATAATTAACAATCTCTTGAGCAATAGCTTTAGTGTCCTTAAGAATCTTGCCCGAAACCCCTCTGGAGTCCCATATCAAAATGATGCCTCCTGTAGACCCTTCTGACAGAAAGAACACCCAATCTTTATTCCAAACCTCCCAAACACTTCTATCAATATGGTGTGTTTTTGTGGTATAGTTTGTCGGTTTGGATGTTCAAGTTATGTATCCTTAGTGTGAAGGTTGTAATTAGTCAACTTTATATTAATGAAGTTATTTCACTTTATTTGCAAAATAAATAAATAAATAAAAATAAAAATAAAAAACAACAACAACAATACACACACGACACTATTTTATTTGGCATTTTTCCCACCAAGCACACTAGCATCAATGTATGTGCCAGAAGACCCCAGGATCAGACACCAAGACTTGTACCTACGTGCCACCAAGCACACTACCATAAAATTCTTCAGCCTATAATTACACTTCATTTCAACAGTGTTTTATTCGAAAGTAACCTAAAGGAATAATATTTAATAACCATGATAATACTGGATCCTTGAATGCAATTACACAACTATTCATCTTGGTTAAAACATAGTATTTTTCACACTGGAACATATAAATAGATAATTTGCTCCATCACTTCATAAAATAAAAAAGATGATTTGCTTCATGGAGCTACAAACAGGCATTACAAATTCACCCATTAAAAATAGTAATTATAATAATAACAATATTCAAATAATTCAAGGGAAAAAGAAGGATCTAGTTGTTTTACCACAGAGGAAATATTCAGCTCACTTAACGTGCTTCCCAGCCCTTCCTGCAAATAAATTAGCAAAATAACTAAACACTTACAATTCTATGCATAAGTGTACAACCATAATACTCACAGAATCTTATTTCCTTTTAAAAATAAAAAATAAATTTTTTTTTTTTTTTAATAAAGAATGCAGCCATGTCTACCAATTAAGAAAAAATTTAACAACCAAGCAAATAATGAGTACTTCCTGAAACACAATCAGTTTCATCAGGTAATCTAAAAAGATAATCTTCATCTAGAAGTTTCAACGCCAAGTTAACCCAAGCAGGCAGGCGCATAGTTAAATTTCATTAGCTATTCTTTATTGAACAAATGAACGATTTTGAAAGCCAATAGAGGCCGTTTGGATTTTACGGAACTGTTCTCTAGAGCGTTTTATGCCTATGATGGTAATAGTATAAAGGAGTATAGCAGGATAGAGAATTACATTATCTCATAGCAGCAACTACTTCATTTCTTAAAAACGTCGTAGATTATTATTGAAGAGAAAGAAAAGGCTTGAGAAATTACATTTTCCCTTCATCTTCCTTTCTGATCTTATCAATACATAACATAAGTAAAATCTTTATATTTTACTACCTTGGAGTCTATTATTTTCCAAGTCTCCAACAACTTCGAATAGGAAGCTGAAATGAGTATGGCGGGTTGCGAGTTAGATCCCCTATTTGCATGAATGAAGCACTCTAGGTAAGTGGCTATGGAGGTTTGGTGTAGAAAACTAGAGTTCGTGGAAAGAGGTGGTGATTTGGAAGTATAGAATGGATGATGGTCGGGTGGTGGTTTGGAAGGCTATTCTTCAAGGTCTTAGTCTTTTCAAAAGTTTTCTTCTTTTAAAGTGGATGAGGGTGGGAGGATTAAGTTTTTTAAGGACATTTGGTGTGGAAATGTGCCACTTTTGGAGGAATTCCCTCACCTCTATGGGATTGCGAAAACCAAAGATGCATGGGTTACAGATTACACGGTTTGGGAAGGAGGACCTTTGCATTGAAATGTCACCTCTTTTTTGGCATCTCCATGATTTGGAGTTGTAAGGTGTGATGGATTTTTTTCATAAGCTTTAGGACATTAAGATTTTCTTGGTAGAGAATAATGCTTTAATTTAGCAGCTAAGTTCTAATGGGCTTTTTTCAGTAAAATCCTTTTATGAGGTGTTGATTAACGATAGGGTCTTTGACTTCCCGGCCAATAAAATTTGGATTGATTTGGTTCCTGCTAAGATTGTCTTTTATATGTGGTTGGTGACTAGGGACAAATGTCTTATTAGTAGAAATTGGGTATTAAAAAAAAAAAAAAAAACCTAGTCTCTAAAGACACCACCAAAGCCCAGCTGACCTGGATTCCCAAGAAAGCATTCATGTTTCTTTATGTATTTTGAATCAAATTGGGTATATAAAACCCAAACATTATGTATTTTTAGCACATAAGCGTGCTAACATCTGTTTTATTTTTTAAACCAAATTTTGTACTCTAAGTTTTGTGTTTTGTTTCATTTATGATTCCAATGTTCCATTTTTATTTTTTTTTTCTAATTTTTACATAATTTTTTTTAACATTCTTTGCCCACATCTTCACGTCTTGGCCAATATCGAGTCATATTTCCACAAGCAAGTTGAACGCGACCGAGATTCAATGATTCTGCGACCGATTCTTTGAACCATGATTGTGTATGCTTTATTGACACTAAATAAAGATTAGAGTAGGTGCATGTGCGTGAACAGTCATGCCATCAACTAGATAACAATCAAATATCGCTACCCAATCCCATGGCTTGCCAATATTTTGGCATGATGATGGGAGATAACCAAATTTTCGAAGATAATCTCAAGAGTGGTTATCATCATATTTGTAGATGAATAGGAAACAGCCTTCAAGACCAAAGGTGGGCTCTACAAGTGACTTGCTAATTATCATGCATTTTGGCGAATGCAATGCACCTACTACCTTCATATAAGTGATGACAAATGTATTTAGCCCTTTATTGGTTATTTGGTCATTTCCTGGTTGTATACATTTTTTCTTTTTTAATGGAGAGTTGTATACCTTGATGATCTATTAATTTATAACAAGACCAAGGAGGAACATCTCTTTCACCACCAACAAGTCATGAGGGTCCTTCAACAAGAGAGACTCTACATTAACATGAAGTGTTAATGAGTCTGCGTGTTGCATTTTTGGACTTTACTGTGTCTTCTAGGAGCATTGAGGCAGACACAAACAAAATTAAAGCCTTTCTTCAGAGGCCAACACTAATTACATGGCAGGAGGTGAGGAGTTTCCACAAGTTGGCAATTTTTATAAGAGATTTATCAGAAATTGCAGCATTATTATGGCTCCGATAACCAACTGCATGAAAACGGGCCAATACGTTCAGATGGGCAGAAGCAACTCCTGAACCCTTCAAGGAAGTTAAGAAGCACATGACAGAAACACCGGAACTATAGCTACCAAATTTCTCTACAGTGTTTGAAGTGGCTTTTAACTCTTCACATGTTGGTACTGGCAATGTTCTCAGGCAGAGGGGCTATCAAATCGCATTCTTCAGTGAAAAGCAGGAATTTAAAACAAAGCCATTATGTAACGTAAAGTTCGTTACATATAGATTTTTGAAGTGGCCATGCAAGTCTCCCTTTTACAGGGAGTGTTCAGAAATTCACAGGTGTGACGACCATTACAGTACCACAATGATCCTTTACACATGCATCCTTATGACTTTATAATAGCCATTATGGCCATTATATATGCAAAAAAACGTATATCAACTCATTTTCTTTCGCTTCTTCACATTTTCCTTCTCTCTTCTCCCATTTCCTTCATTCCCTTCCTCTTCCATCCTAAATTTACGATATTAAAACATAGATTTGAAGCAAAAACTTAGATCCAATTTTCAATGCACAATATTAATTAGACTAGAGTAAAGACATCATAGATCTAGCTTACAATTCAATAACAAAACTATTAATTTAGTAAATTCTAATTACTAAAAAGGAAATGGCAGCTAATAATTTAGTTTAAGACTTTAAGCTATAATGCATAAACAGTAAAAGTTGTGCTTTGTTAACGTCGAAGTATTGGCAGATTGGGACAACTAAGATTATTCTTCTCAAGGGGGAGGAGAAGCTAGTGGTAGTAGTGCTGCTCCACCTTCCCTTTTTGTGGGTGTTAAGTGGGCAACCTGAAGGCCTACGTTATTAGGTGGACTGCCAAACAGGTATATGAAGCCATATCAAACACAATACTTGGGCAACTCAGGATGTGGAACTTTCCAACAGTGGGGATTAGAATTTGAGTGGATTTCCTCCTTATGTTAATATATGCACCATTCAGGTTTGCATCTTCAGGCTGTAAGCCTCAATGTACAGGTGAGAATGAGGGTGAGAGTGGATAAAGGAAGAACTAATGCATACACTATGAATCATCACAAGAATCTTTCTTATATGGTGTCGGGCATAGTTTTGGTGACTTCGGACTTGGGCAATTATTCTCAGGCTAGTTACGATGGTACAAGTTACTAGTCACCATACTACCTACCTCCACCTATTTATCCACCCTACAATTATTATCCATCACCACCACCTTTTTCAGCATAATACATTGAGCAACTTCAGAACTATCCAACACTGATAAAAGCCTTTGGTTATTGCTGGCCATTGCTTTGGCCTTTCAAATTTGTCTAACAAGAAGATAGAAGTAGTTGTGACAACAATGAGAATGAGACAACTCCTACGGAAACACTACAAATGGAGAAATAGTAAGGATCAACCATAACATTCCTTTTAATAATTGGTGACAGGTGAGTATTATCTTTTTTTTCTGCTAAGAAACTTCTATATCACTTGCCTTTAGAAACTTCTATATGAAGTATGATCATTTGAACATTGCTAATGTTTGATTCTAATTACTTTTATAAGCATGTTCATTAAATAAAATTTAGAAAAAAAAATAGTAATTATAACTAAAAATAACTTTAAAATTTTGTAAAACGTACCAATACTTACAAATGTTACTAGGTTAAATAAAATTCCCTAAACCTCTTTAAAAACATTAATATATAGGGATTATGGGAGAAAATGTGTAACACTAAGTTTGGGACGTGCTTTGCAAGCATAAAAAGTCCATGGTCGTGGCAACTGCAACCCATTACGTAACTCTGTTACACTCGCATCCCGTTATCTTATTTTTTAAAAGTTCACACTATATTCTGACCATAGTGCTCTCAAGCATATCAATAGTCAGATAAATTGGAGCCCAATGAATGGGAAATGGGTTTAATTCCTTCAAGCCTACACTTTTTCATAAAAAACAAAGCTTGGTGTTGAGAGCAAAGCGGCCGATGCTCTTGGCCAAGTTAAATATGTGCTTACACGTTGTCATCAAACAACATATGACGAAAAAGCTATGATCTAGAGCAATTATGATGTGTGAAAAGTGGTAAGTACAAGAGCTAGATTAACTAAAAACTACATACAGTATCATCAATCCTTCTTACCTGATCTATGTCAATCTTATACGTAGTAACACGAGGGTATTTCTCGCTTAACTCTCCGATGATAGGAGATATGAACCTGCCTACACAAGAAGAACACATCATAAAACAAATTAACCAAGTCCCTTCTTTAAATTAATGAGAGATTAATAAATAGCTAATATTGATATTGAAATCAAACTAAGTTAATAACAAATCACTAAATTAACAAACTCAAAGATAGCGCATCTTACAAGGACCACACCATACTGCAGTGAAGTAGAAAATTGCTGGCAAAGATTCATCTAGTACAAAGAATATCAATAAATATGTAAGCAGTGAGAAGTTCAGTAAAATCTAAACCAAATAATGATAATATGCGAAATATTAATTAAAAAATGTATAAAAATATATATACCTTGAACCTTCCGAAGTGAATTATTGAACTCTTCCTCAGACTTAATCAGCACAATGTTTGATGGGCCTGAAATTAAACTTGAGTTAAACAGCATAATTCCTTAATTTATTAATAAGATTTAAAAGTAATAAAACAATTTTTTTGGGCATAAATTTAAATGCCAATCACTAAAATAATAAATAAATAAATAACCAAATTCATCAAAGGGAAAATATAATACCAAAATCCAATTATTACAAAATACTCCAACCAATATATGCAAGAAGTTCTGCTGTTAATCAATCACTTTACTGATGATAAGATCAAATCAGTCGACAAGAGACATTAAAGCCAGCCTTTTGCCCCTTTTTTCCTCAATGACAGTCATCCTACAAGTTTAGGCTTAACTTGAAAATCTAACCAAATTTTAAAAAGACACGATCTAGACCATGAGAAGGATAACATATAACCGCCAATCATTGCCTGCCATGTGGAAAGTATAGGAGGGGTAAACCATCATTTTACCAAAAGAGGCATTAAATAGACATGTCCAAAGGGAAACAAAAGTGCATGCGAGCGTGTTTACCACGCGGCACATTTAATGTCCCACTCAAACACAAGGCGACGGGGGAGTTTATGGTGGTGATTCAATCAGCTCAGGATGGCAAAACGATCGAGGCAGAATCTTCCAAGTCACAGCTGGTCGGAACAATAACTCAGCCAACTCAGACTATCCGGGATGACTAAGACAGAATCTTTTGATTCACAACTGGTTGGACAATAACTCAGCCAACTTGGACAATCCCTTATCCCAACTAAGTCCTGAGGGAGTCACTTCCGAGATTGCATAGTTCAGCCAATATTGGAATTAAGGACCTACCTAGTCCACTCCAAAAAAATGTACAAGGTAGCCTGGCTGCCAACCAGGAATAGGATGCAAATAGCACAAAAATAGAATATTTCTGTGTTTTTCCACCAGTCACATAAATCTAGCTGACATAAACTCGACATCACAGCATAGATGTGACCAACATCCCCTTCCCGCTAAATCAGACAAAAGGAATAATACCCCCGACTGAGGCGCCTTTAAAAGGGGACCTCGACTTTGCCTAAGAGGTATGTTCACAACATCTGACTACTTGATCATTCGAGATATCAAGCAACTCAACCCTCCTCAGGAGTTCACTTCCAAACTTGTGCGTTGGAGTGTAAGGTTGACACCACACCCGTGCCAAGTGTAGGAGAGCGGCTTCTAGACCTAAGCGTACAAAAAAATTTCTGTGGGAAATTAGCCCACACACAACTGGTGTTTCATTAAAGCACATATAACCTGAATTTATCCTACTAATTTTAATGAACTGGAAAATTATTTACTAATATCATAAAGAATACCTAAAAAATAATGAAGAATTCCAAACTGCTTATCCAAACTCAAATTCATCCTTGATTCTTCACGGAACATTCTTGATTTTTATGATAAAATGTGCCCATTAACACTAGCCTCCAATGTTTTCATGACATATTCCACTTAACCCCCAATTTTTTTGTTACTCCTAGGTCCCAACACCCAATGCTACATGGACTCGGGTGTGAGTATGAGGTGCGAGTGTGATGTGTCAGATCCATCAAATTTCTACATTTAAGATACGGGGACTTGGCTAAAAATGATCCAAAAATTGAGTGGTATAAAGATACATGTATGTGTATGTATCTATACCTATAAGGAAATTTTGACTGAGGTATTTTCATAACAATAAAATTTGTGGGCCTAAATAATAATATGAAATTTGGACATTTTAAAAATAAAAGAAGTATGAGGGTTTAGTTGCAAAAAGTGATATTATATAAAAAGGGGTGGACCAAGTGGTCCTAGGGCCTGTTGCCAAGCAAGACGTCTTCGATCAACTCTCACCATGGTTTTAAATATGAGCCTATGAGGTAGAGGCATTGTAACGGTAACAATAAAGGGGTAACGAGAATCAAGCATAAAAGCGATACGTAATGAGAATCAGTGATAGTGGTCGTGAATTTTTTTCTAAGCTTGCACAACATGCCCCAAACTTATTGATAGTCATGTTTTCACTTAAAAATCCTATATATTATTGATTTTAAGGATTTTTAATGAATTTTATTTAACATAGCAACCTTTTTAAGTTTGGGTAAAGCATTTTATGAAGTTTTTAAGTCATTTTTGCTTATAATTACTACAGTTTGCTAGCTTCAATATAATAAACATGATTATAACAAGTAAAGTAGGATTAGAGTTAAACTATTTAAGTTAAACCTTAACATTCAATGATGTTCAATTGTGATAGACAAATTACAAATGATAATAATAGAAATTTAAAAAATTAATTAATCAATTAATTAAAGAAATACATGTCTTATTTACTATTCATTAATAATAAATTACAAATTATAATAAAATAATTTTTTTAAAACAAAATCAAAAATTTCATAATAAAAATAAATAAATAAAGTTCATAATCTTGAATTTGTTGGCCTAGTATTTAGAATGATGATATAGTAAGTATTAAGTATGTAGTATTTAATATATAACAATAAAAAAATCACAAAAGATAATAAAAGATTTTTAAAAATTGAAAAAAAAAAGTGAAAATCATGATCTATGTTGCACGGACACGCCAATTTTGGGGGAAAAGCAATGTCGGACACTTGCCCAACATGCCTACAGCACGTGTCTGACACTTCAAAGAGATGTCTAGTCAATTTTACTGTTCTTTTTTGGTCCGACACAGTCAGGACACGCGCGGGACACTCCAAGGACATGCGCGGGACACAATAAGAACACAGTGGGCCCATTTTGTAAATATTATTTTTAAAAAAAGGGGTACATAATGTTATTTTAAAAAATAAGGGTCTTTTTTGTATTAAAAAAAAACAAAAACAAAAAAAAACTTAAAAGGCTTGGAATAGAAGCTTCCGAATTCCAAATCCCAAGCAGAGAACAAGAGAGAGAGAGAGAGAGAGAGAGAGAAAGAGAGAGTTGGAATGGCGAAACCCCTTTGTCCATGACTGACGGCGACAACAATAGCCGACGGCCTTCCCTTCGACGACGATAGCCGATGACCCTCACTCAATTCTAAACCCATTCAGCCATTAACGAAGAGTAGAGAGAAAGAGTGAGAAAGAGAAGTCAAAATGGCAGAACCCCTTCATCTATGACCGACGGCCTTCCCTTCAACGACGACAACGGACAACCCTCATGCACAAATCTTCATCGCACAACCATCTGTTTGAAAGCTAGGGTTTAAAACAAGTAAGTACCCCTATTTCTCCTGCTTTGCTTCTCTTCTTCCTCATCTTCTTCTTCTCCTCCTTCTTCTCCTTGGGTAAACTGTGTGACTGTGCAAGTTTTGAAAGCTAGGGTCTTTTTACCTCCATCGCTTCATCTGGTTTTTGGGTGAACTACTGAAAATTTGTTTACTTTTCTTTTTGATTTCTTATATAGTTATATATGACTTGCAATTTTTTATATATTGTTGTTTGGGTGATCTTTGTTGACTTTCTTTTCAATTTTTTTATATACTAGTTGGTGCACACGTGCGTTGCACGTAAATTTTTTTGAGTTAAATTATTTTTTTTAATAGTGATAATAATTTTTTAAATTTAATATTCAAAGATTAAAATATTAATTAAAAGAAAAAGAAAAACTTTACCTCAGATGCGAATCCTTAAAAAATAATCAAAGATTATATGTGCTATTAAAAACTTTACTTACACAATTCAAGTTTTTTTTTTTTTTTTTTTTTGGCCTCTTAATCTGGATTTTCATTTGTTTTTGTTCAAGCATGCATCTTTTTATTTTCATTCAACTAATTCGTCTTTGATTCTTTTCTTTTTCTTGCTAATTTTGCAATTCAAATAGAGATTTAAAAGTCCAATCATGCAATGTAGGCAAAGATTTAAATGTTTAAATGTTTATGCAGGTAGAGATTTAAATGTTTAAACATAATTTATATATATGAGTCAAGTTTATTGAAAATTACATACCAGACAAAGCACCAAAAGAAAGGAGACGCAATGAAGGCACATAGAAGACGCAGAAAAAGGAAGCAGTAGTTGTTCTTTCTTGTGTTAGGGTTTTATGATTTTTATAATGTGTTTCTATTTGTATTTATATGTTAACATTGTTAGGGTTTTACAAATTATTGTTTCTATTTCCTTAGAATTCCTATTTGGGTTTGGTTTTATTTAATTATTATACGAATTATAGTTTCCTTAAAATTCTTATTAAGGTATGTGTTTTATATTGTTATATTTCCCATATATGTAGAAGGACAGTTATGTATTTAAAAATTAAAATAAGGGTATATTAGTCAATCAAAAGTTTTTTTCACATTCATCTTTTTATAGGTAGTATAGATAAGTTGCAATTTATAACCTGCACTTTTTTTTGTGAGTTGGGTGTATCTTGTCTACTTGAAAGTTAAATGCTAATGTTAGAAGTAGACCAATAGAGCAGTAGACAATCATCCAAAAAATGATGATTGATTTTTTGTATGGAAAATGTTGCTAAGGGCTAACTAATTACTATACTTCAAGTTAAATGCTATTGTTAAAAGCTTTTTGATGTCTTAGTTGTCTTTGTGATTAATGATTGTCCTTTTAATTATTACCGTATCCCTACCGTGTCGTGTCCTAGTTTTTCTAGGATTTGCCGTGTCGGAATATCCATGTCGTGTCGTACCCGTGTCCCGTGTCCGTGCTTCTTAAATCATGATTCATGGCTATCAAACCATAGATCTGTGGTGTCTAGCACAAGATCAAGGGTTAAACATCATAGATCTAACATTAAAGGAAAAAAAAATTGAAATAGAGAGATAAATCAAAAAATAACTCAAAAACAACTCAAGGATCACTTTAATGCTTGGTTTTGGCGTCAAATCTTTGGAAAAATAGCTCCAAACTTTGTTTTTATGCTCAACAATGGTTTCATTTGTGATGTCTCCCATGTAGAAATGAATTGAATAGTTAGAAAAGCGGTAAAGAAATGATTTGAAGTGACTTTTATAGCGTATCAGCCGATATGACACAGTATCAATGTGTAAAGGTCCGTTATGCACCAATACTATGTCGTACTGGCCGAAACGCATGTGAATACCAGTACAAATGTGTATCACCCCATAAAGGCATATCGGTACCTTAAAATTTTGTTACATATCAACCGATATGAGCATATCGGTCCAATATTTAAAAGACTCTAGTCACCACTCCACCTTAGGGCCAGTGTTTTAAAACCCAGACCAGACCGCCCGGTTCAACCAGTTGAACTGTCGACCGGTTGAGGTTCCGGTCCAATCAAACCCGTTTAACCGTTCCAAGCTTAAAACCGTGAAAAATAAAGAAAACCATTTAACCCACATGTCCAACCATCGACCCAATAAAACCATTTGTGGGTTGGTAGAACCAGCTGAGTTTTTTCCATTAACCAAGTAAAGACGAAAGCCCCAAATCCAAGTGATGCTAGGGCTGTGCAACATTTTTTTGTCTCGCCTCAAAGTGAAGATATGGTTCTCTTCAAGTCTGTTAATCTTCTCTCTTCTCTCTAACTCTTTCTTAGTCTCCTCTCTCTTTCCCAATTTCCCTATTCTCTGTATTCTAGAATCTAGATTTCTAGTAGGGGCGGAGGCAAGGGGGCCTTTGGGGGCACGTGACCCCCTTGACTCAGAAAAAATAAATAAATAAATATTTGACTTTAGAAAGCAAAAGAAAGACCCCCCTGTCTCTAAAAGGTTTTTTTTTTTTTTTTTAAGTATTTGACTCGAACTCTCAAAGTCAAAAAGCAAAAGAAAGGCTCCAGTCTCCAAAACTAGAAGGTTCTCCCCCTATGGCCCTATCCCCCATTACCCCTCGTCCCTGTTTAGCTGTTCTCACTTCCCAAGTTCCCATACGCCCATACGGTAATATTTCAAAAATCCCAGCCTGCACAACGATTCGACAACGGTGGAGCGGTGGTCCAGTGGACGACCGTCGACGGCAATCTCCCATCCAACACTCGGCAGTAACAGCATGCACTCAACACTCAGTCACTCACACAGACGCAGCGACTCCAACAACTCAACAAAGAGAACTAGAGAAGTATGGTTTGCAACTTCTCTCATCTCTCTCGCACTCTCAATCTTTCTACCATGATTGTCGGCGGGCGAGGGCCAAAGCCAACGTGCCAAACCCTTTTTCTAGGGTTTGATATGGAAAAAAAAAAAAAAAAACCCCTTTTTCTACTTTTCTATGGTTTAATGTGAAAAGAGAATTTCTTTTTCTAATTTTATAGTGTTTTTATTACTTTGATTCTTAATTTCTCATGTTCTTCTGCAGAAGGCTAGATAAAAATATAAAATCAATTTGGAATTTCCTTATTTTATTCTCATCTCCCTCTCATTCTTGATCTCTCTACCAAGAGTGCACAAGCTAACAAGCCTAAAGCTTTCTAAAATCTAAGAGGTACCAAAAATCCCTTCAATTAATTTTTTAGTTGGTCTTGAATTCTTTGACAGTTTAGTTCAAGACTTGAATATTTGAATGTTAACTTGTTGATTTGCTAGATTTTGGGGATTTATTGAAAGAACGCTGAATGCTAAGCATGCTCAAAGAATTCATTGTTTATTAGCTTGGAGGAATTGTATCTGAAATGTCACAAGGTAATCAAAACCTTCAAACATATTTATTTACAGCACCATGATGTGTGATTTGAAATTTGGAGTGTGCTGCTATGCTATAGGAATTGGATTTTTGGATATTTGAATTATTGAATTTGATTTTGAATTGTTGTGTTTATTTATGCAATCAAATTTGATTATTTGAATATAGGGATTTAAATTTCAATTTGAAATAGGAATTTGAAGTATGCTAAATTAGGAATTTGTATTATATATTTATAATGTTATTTTGAAACAAAAATTGGGAGTAAATGAGTAATGCCAATTTAGGAATTTATAGTATGCTATAAGTAATAAGTTTTGGACCTTTGATGTGAATGCTTGAATGTTACTTTATGGATTTATACTATAATATTTGAATATATGAATTTAATTTGAAACAGCCAAAATAACGGGATATTTAAAGAGAAAGTTACCTTTGGAGTTTCCAATCCCACCCCCTCAACCCCCTCCAAAGAAAAACAATGAAGGCTCAAGTCGACCTTTGGAGTTTCCAACCTCAACACCTCATGATCAACCCCCTCCACAAAGAAATGATGAAAGCTCAAGTCCACCTTTAGAGTTTCCAGCCTCACCCCCTCAACCCCCTCTACAAAGGAATGATGAAAGCTCAAGTCATATAGAAATCAATGTGGCAGATCTTCCTGCAGATCCTGGGCTATGGACTCGTATTTGAGATTACCATCCTAATGTCCAAGACCAAGTTCGAAGAGCATACTTGCTAAAGGGTCCTTGTCAACCTTGTGACCATACTTTTCCATATAGGAAATTGAGAGGAAAGGAGCGAAGATTCAACCCTGATTGGTTTGGTGCACATGCTGATTGGTTGGAGTATAGTATAGCAAAAGATGCTGCATTTTGTCTATGTTGTTATCTTTTTAAACAAGAAATTGGAGACCAAGCAGGTGGTGACACCTTTGTTTGTGTGGGGTTTAGGAATTGGAAGAAGAAAGAAAGGCTTCAAGGTCATGTTGGAGATGTTAGTAGTCATCACAGCCAATGTTGGAATCAGTGTCAAGATTTAATGAGCCAAGATCAACATATTGACATAGTTTTATTTAGGCAATCAAGTGAAGCTCGAAGGTGCTATCGAATCCGTTTAAATGCAGCAATTGATTGTGTTCGATTGCTTTTACGACAAACACTTGCATTTCGTGATCATGATGAACACGAGGAGTCTTTAAATCATGGAAACTTTCTTGAAGTTTTCTAGTTTCTTGCTGATCACAATGAGGATATCAAGGCTGTCTCATTGAAAAATGCTCCTGAAAATTGCAAGTTGACAGCAACTTGTATTCAAAAGGACATTGTAAATGCCGTTGCAATTGAAACCATAAATGTTATAATTGATGATATTGGTGATGCTCTATTTTCTGTCTTAATTGATGAATCCAGTGATGCATCAGCAAAGGAGCAAATGACTGTTGCATTACATTACGTGGACAAGAAGGGGCATGCGATTGAGCGTTTTTTAGGTATTGAACATGTGGCTAATACCAATGTTCTCACACTCAAGGCGACACTTAGAAGCATTATTTTCTAGACATGGATTGAGCATGTCTAGGTTACGTGGCCAAGATTATGATGGAGCTAGTAATATGAAAGGAGAGTTCAACAG
This sequence comes from Liquidambar formosana, assembly GCA_039720395.1. Classification (NCBI taxonomy): domain Eukaryota; kingdom Viridiplantae; phylum Streptophyta; class Magnoliopsida; order Saxifragales; family Altingiaceae; genus Liquidambar; species Liquidambar formosana. The sequence continues at coordinate 23,694,089 of CM077835.1, forward strand.
TCTTAAAACGCTTATTATGAAGGAGAATGAATGTGCCTTTTATATTCATTGTTTTGCTCACCAACTTCAGTTGGCTCTTGTTGTTGTAGCAAGGAATAATGATCATATAGCGTCGCTTTTCATGTTGCTCATGTGGTGAATTTGGTTGGGGCCTCATGTAAACGTCGTGATATGCTTCGGTTAAAACAATCTGCTACAATTACAAAAGCTCTCTTGAATTATGAGCTTCAAAGGGGGCAAAGATTAAATCAAGAAACTACTCTTAAACGTACAAGTGACACACATTGGAGCTCACACTATAATTGTTTGATTAATTTCATTTCTATGTTCTCTTCTGTGATTGATGTACTTGGGATAATAAGAGTGGATTGTTCAGCATCTAATAAAAGAGTTGAAGCAGGTCATCTATTGGACTTGATGCAATCATTTGATTTTGTATTCAGTCTACATTTGATGAAAACTTTGTTGGGATTCACAAATGATTTGTCACAAGCATTGCAGAAGAAAGATCAAGATATTGTGAATGCCATTAACTTAGTTGATTTATCAAAGCAACGATTGCAACAGATGAGGGAGAATGGGTGGGATTCTTTTCTTAATCAAGTTTCTTCTTTTTGTAGCAAATATGAGATTTTTGTTCCCAATATGGATGATAGGTTTCTAGCTCGAGGAAGGCCATGACGTAATTCTAAAGATATGACAAACTTGCATCACTACCACGTCGAGTTATTCTATGTTGTCATAGATATGCAACTTCAAGAGCTAAATAATCGTTTCAATGAGGTGAATAGTGAGTTGCTTCTTTGTGTGGCTTGCTTGAGTCCAAATGATTTATTCTCTGCATTTGACAAGCAAAAATTGATTCGCCTTGTCAAGTTTTATCCAAAAAATTTCTCTACAAAGGATATCATGGTACTTGAAGATCAACTTGAGATTTATATTTTGGATATGCGCACTAAAAAAGAATTTTCAGAATTGAAAGGAATTGGTGCTCTTGCTCGAAAAATGGTTGAGACAAAAAGACACGATACATATCCACTTGTTTACTTGCTAGTGACATTAGCATTGATTTTACCTGTTACAACTGCCTCAGTAGAGAGAGCATTTTCTGCTATAAAGATTGTAAATAATCAATTACGCAACCAAATGAGAGATCAATGGATGAATGATAGTTTGATTGTGTATATTGCAAAAGACATATTTAATAGTGTGGACAATAAAGCTATCGTCCAACGCTTTCAAAGTATGAAGAAGCGTCGTGGGCAATTGTAAAGCCACAAAGCCACAAAGGTCTTAGGTTTTTTGAAGAGAAAGTGGAGTATGTGGACAATTGTAAAGACACAAAGGTCTTGGTTTTTTTAATAGAAAGTGGACAATTGTAAAGCCGTCAAAGGTAGTTTTTTGAATAGAAATATTATAATTTTTGAAAGTGGCTATTACTTCAAGTATTCTTGATTTATTGATGCTATTGTTAATTAGAGTTTAAGAACTTTGTAAAATGTTATAATCGATTAATTTACAATCGACTAAAAGGTGCCCCCCTTGGAGAAAATTCCTGGCTCCGCCCCTGATTTCTAGTATTCTTAGATTTCCACATTTGGGGGCTAGGGTTTTCATGGTTTATGAGCAATATTTTGCTTGTTCCTTTTTATTTTTTTTCCTAATTTTCTCTTCTCTCTTACAATTATACTCATCTCAAGTTCTCAGGGTGGAGAAATTTGGCAAGCACCAATCTGTTAGTAATTTTCCTACTACTTATTAAAATGCTTTGTTAGTAATTTTGTTATTACTTATTAATGTTAGTTACTTATTGAATATTTTGCAGGAAGATACCCATAGTATTAAAGAGTTACAGTTGTTTGGAAAATTTTCAGAGAATTTGCTTTTGGCTATTCTTCTATTTATACCATTTTTTTTTTTAAATTATAATTATATATTATTTAAAATATCATATATTTATTAAGTCATGATGACCTCACGGTTCAATTCCGGTTTGACCCAACGGTTGAACCGATGACCCTTAACCCGATGACTTTTCTGGTTCGATGAACGTTCTGGGTTTTAGAACATTGCTCAGGGCCACCTTCATGGACTTTGTCCTATAATTGCCAGGTGCATGTGGGATGGAGGGACTGCATGTGCCCAAAGGGAGTAGTCAGGTGCATAAGCGTCTTAAGATCTCTTGATATCATTTTTTATTTATTTAAAAAGTGACGTATAAAAGAGAAGTATGGACTTCACATTCACAGAAATCTTAACTCTCTCATGAGCTCAGCTCTATGACGACACTAATCGACTATGATGGCATTTCGTGGACCGGTACTGTGTCGATATCACTAGAGTAACTCTAGAACCACTTTTTTCACTGTATCTCCACCCTCATTCAACAATGAGATACATGCTCTCTCTCTCTCTCTCTCTCGCTCTCCCCCTTCTTCTTCTTCTTCTTCTTCAACCAATCTAGCCATGTCCAGCTTACAAATGAAGTATCCAACACAGATCCCAGACCTATACCCATGTCGTGTTGTGTCATATATCAAATCCATGTAATAGAGCCAACACCTTTCGTTAAAATCTCAAATTATTCCAAATCAAAGAAACAACAACAGCCCTAAATGCACTACTTTTTAATAATAATAACCATAGTTATAAAACCCAGACCAGACATTGACCCAGTCTAGAGGTCGGGTCACTAGTTCAACTATTGGGTCACCGGTCGGACAAGTCGTATAATAAAAAAATAATTATAAAAAATAAAATTTTGCTAAATAAAATGAAGAAAAGTCTATATGTTAATTTTTACTTATTATATATTATTTGAAATGCATTTGACTTTAAAGTGAAATGAGTACATTTAGACATTTAATAATATATCTAGTGACCACAATGTGGTGTAGTGGTTAAGAACCTCCTTAGGCACTTTGACTTTGTATGAATCCATGGTTCAACTCCACCTTGGCAGAACATCATGATTTTTATTAAAGACTTAATTCACAGTCCATCAGTCCATGAGTAATAGAACCATGAATAATGAACTCGTCCAACCAAACCGGTTTATACTGGTTTATGCAAAAAACCACTGGTTCAAAGTGGTTTAAGCCGGTTCTGTCAAGCTTGATTGCATATCTGGTCCAATCACATAACCGAACCGAACAAGGGTCCGATTCGCAGGTTTACCAGTTGGACCGGCTGGTCTGGTCGGGTTTTGTCAATGACAACAACAATAAAAACAGGTTTTGTAAGAAAAAAAAAAGAGTGAGGAATCAACAACGAAAAGAACAAGTACCTAAGGATGAGTAACGGGTACAACAATGGAAGAGATGTGAGAAATGAAAAGCAGGGGTGGTTGTGGGGGGTATGGAGAAGGGTTTAAAGGAGTCGTGGGGGGATGAAATTAAGGTTTCATTTATTAAACACCGACAAAATACTCGAATATAATGAATAATTCCAAAATGACTATATAAGCCTTTTACTGCTTACATGCATCCTTTTTGCCACTTAAGTACATCATCGATTCGTTCCCAAAGCATTCTTTATTTTAGCCGAATTGTGTCATTTAAAATAGCTTCCTACTTTATTTCTGATATTTTCCAATCAATCCCCGCACTTTGAGTTCTCCCAACACCATAACACTCCCAATACCCATATTTGCTACCAAAAACAAGTCAAAGGAGCCATACTACAGCTATTTGATTTTGACTACAAAGCCAACCAAACTAAAGTTGAGGAACTTCAAACTTGCTGTCGCTACATTTCCTATTTACGAGTTCTAATAATTCTAATGCAACCACATTTTGCCCAATTTAATTCCCATCCTTGCTCCTTTTCATAACAGCAACACTATTGTTGTGAGGAAAGTCAAACATCTCATCCGTAATCCCAATGGTGAAAGGTACCAAGTGATGCACAAATTAAATTAGAACCTATCGGCCTTGCTCACCTCTCAACTTTATGTTATTTACTGGTGCATAGGAAAGGCTTATTTTTATTATTCTACATAAGTTCAATCCATCTTTAATTGCAAAACTCTGCATCCATGACTTAATAGGTCATCAGCCTCGATAATTTATGCTCTAAGTTTGTTGAATAGGGCACATTTAACATCACATGGAATCACATAAAAATCAAAGTTTTCCATAATGGTATACATGTATATACATGTAAAAATCCATCTCATGAAACCGGAAATACTATTCGTCAGTATAAAGGATAGTCAAAATTCATATCGCGTTATTGAAATAAATCCTAAAACTAATCCCAAGTTTTACTTCATTAAAGGCCCCCATTTAGGATGACGAATTTGAACCCAAAATATGTGAAACACAATGCAGCCATTTAATTTAGACCAGTTATCTAACACACCCTAAAATTCAAAACCTGCAAATTCTTACTCCATTGTGCAATGAAAATGTTGCAGCATAATTAGTATATGAACTGTTCAATTGGTTTTCCCACATTGCATTTTCTCAAGGTGGAATCTTAAAGTAATTAATTCCCAAAGCTCAAAGCAACACAAAAACAAATTTTACTTTATATATGTATATATGTATGTATGTATGTATGTATATATATATATATATATATATATATATATATATATATGTATGTATGTATATTCCTTAAAACAACAGTATCCAACTAAAGATCATCAAAAACTAAAACCACAACATCCAATCAAAACAAAAGCAACAACAGTTTCATGAAGAAAACCATATGACTGCTAAGAAAAGAAAAGAAAGGAAAAGTAATTAAAATTTTGAACCTCAAATATTCATTGTTTGAGGAGCAAAGAATACAGAAACCTGCACTCATCTGATCTTCACACAAGTATTTTCCTTAGGTGAGTTTTTTCACTTTTAAAAAACGAAACAACTGAAAACATAGGACTCAAAAAAAAAAAAAAAAAAAAAAAAGGCTTTTGCACCCACCCTTGAGTAGCCCAGTTGATAAAGACGAACTTTTGATTGTGTGGTTAGCCGCACATCATGGGTTCGATTCCATACTAGGACAACCCAAGATTTAAGTAAGGACCGTGGCGGTAGGTTGTTGCGCTAGTCTCCCAGAGGTTTAGGTTCCATGGGTGGGTCCAAAGGCCCTGTTGTGGGATGGTTCCCACGTTATCAAAAAAAAAAAAAAAAAAGGGCTTTTATTTTCCTCCATTTTCTTTAGCGACCATGGAGGATTTGAGTTTTTCTAAACCAAAACTACTGGTGGTGGTGTTGTTGTTGTTTTGATTACGAAGAATTTGTGCTTCTACCCCCTATTTGGATGCTGAGAAAATGGAGGAAAAATAGAGAAGGATAAGAAACTTTGAGTATGAAGTGGGGAAATAGAAGAAAATTGAGTCTTATTATTCTAGTAGTTTTCGTATATAAATAATATGAAAAGCCAAAAAAATCAAAATTAAAATAAGAAAGACTGAACCAAAAAACTCTACTAGGCTGAGTGAGTTAATTGGAATTCCCCTCCCCCACCCCTTTTTAAAATTATATACCCTTTTGTTTTCTTGGGTCCTCCAATAATGAAAAATTAACGACTCATAAACATTGATTTATATTCTTTTCTTTCTGATGTTTTCTCAGCAACTAACCAGAGCCTACAATCAATATTCAATTTATAATCAAAAGAGCTACCGCCACAAAAGAACAACAACAACAAAAGCAAGAACATAATGAATGTGAGATTGAATTGGGGAAAAAAAAACGGTACCTGAGGATGAGCAAAGGGTTCGGAAATGAGAGAAATGCCGTGAGAACTGAAAGTTGGTGCTGGAATTGGAAGAGGGTTTTGTAGCTGTAGTGAGGGATGCAATTGGACGGGATGAAATTAGGGTTTCGTTCAGAGAAGATGAACGGATAAAAGATGAATAACACGGCCTGTTACGGAGGAGATGGCGTAGAAGAGACGGACGGACAATCGAGTTTCTCCCCATTCTCTCTCCCTCTCTGTCTCTCACTCTCCAAGTGTACTGCTACTTTCCGTGTACAGGGTGAGTAATAAGAGGGGTAAATTACATTAAGACCCCCCTAAAATCTGACAATTACAAATAGACTCCTCACGTTTCTGAAATTACATTAAGACCCCCTCCCTCTAACTTCCGTCCATAATCCGTTAAATCACTTTCAATTTTTTTCAAAATACCCTAATTACCCTTATTGGATGACAACTTCCATGTTAAATGCATATAACTCATCAGTCCAATACATTCATCCAGTATATTTGATTGATTTATTTATTTATTGATAAACAACTAAAATATTATATATATATATATATAAGAAAAATGTCAAAAGGCTTAAATTTTTGTCCAACTGATGTGGTAGCCATCAGATTTGCTCATTAGAAACAATTATCTATTTAATTGATGTGTAAAAATAAAATAAAAAATTGATTTGCCAAGTTGCCACCTCATTTGCCACCTCTATACGTGCATTTCCATTGTAATAATTCTTTTTATTTATTTCTACATATGAGTAATGCTACATAGCTCTTTTTTTTTTTTTTTTTACTCAAATCTACTTACTCAAATGAGGTGGCAACTTAGCAAATCAATTTTTTTTATTTTTTATTTTGCAAATCAATTAAAAATTTAATTAAATAAATAATTGTTTCTAAAGAGCAAATTTGGCAACTACCAAATCAGTTGGATAGAAAATTTGAATTTTTTTTAGCATTTTTCTTATCTATATATATATATATTATCTTTTAGTTGTTTATCAATAAAAATTCAAAAATTCAAAAGTTGTTTATCAATAATAATTAAATAATTAATAGGTCCGAACAGGTTGGGGGTGGGGTGAAAAAATGTTAGAGAATTTTTTCTTAAGGGTATTTTAGGAAGATAAGGGGGTGCTTTCAATAAAATATGAGGGGATTTAATTAATAGGGGGCTTAGAGTATTTTGAGTAGTGGCAATAGCCTGGCCCTTATGAAAATCAATTGTCTAATTCATTATAAAACATCATTTTGGAAAAAGTTTATTAATAATTTTTCATAATAAAATTTTTTTAAAATTTATCATTTAAATAGACTTTTTAGACATTTATAGTTTTCATTTTATTTTTTTGCTAAAAACCCTACATAAACAATAAATTTTGAAAAAACTTTATTCCTTAAAATTATTTAAAAGTAATGTTTTTTAGTAGATAGCACGGTTAGTTTTCATAAAAACCTTTTATAGTTTGCCTAAAATCTTAAAAACGCAAAATTGAGGCCGATCAAAATGGGGGCAATAGACGGGTCCTTGTCTGTAAGATATTCAAGTCCAATGAAGTTGGTGTGGCCTTTGAAAAGAAAAGGGCCCAATTCTGACAACCAATCATACAGATCAAGACCTCACTGGGCCTAGAGAAGCCATGCCAAGACCCAATGTACACGCTGCTCTCTCTACACAATCTTCACCGTTGAACAAAATTACCCTTCTTGTTTTACAACATTCCCACTCACTTTGTTTGAGAAAATGGCAATATTCTAGAAAAAAACATGTAGGCCATGTCTGTTTAGTTGGAATGGAATGGATGGAATGTAATCACATTCCAATTCATTTCAAACAACGTGTTTGGATAAGATAATTTGAATGAAAATGGAATCAAATAGTAAGTTTGAACAATCATTTTAAATCCTTTCCATTTCAAACAACTTCAAGTATAGAATCAGATTTCATTCCCACCCATTCCATTCCAGCTAAACAAGCATGGCTCTAGAGTGCATCAATGTTCTACATTCCAATCCCTTCTATTTGATTTTTTTTTTCCCTGTTTGATATTGAGTCTGCTTTTATTAGTTTAGTCTAGAAAATTTACACTTTTTTTTAAATAAAAACAAAAATTTCCTTTTGCTTTTTGCTATATTACACATTCTTTATCAAAATAACCCAATTTACGACGACAAATGATGGTAAGGATTTGCCACCCTAACCTAGTTCAAGTGATTTCTTTTGTAGTCAATCAATCAATCTCTTCATCTTCATCTTGTGTCCATTTGAAAAAATAAAAATAAAAATGGTCGTAACCAAAAAAAGTAAAGAGCTAGAAACATTTTGCACAAGGTTTGAATACGCTTAAGGTGGCTTCACTTTGATAATTAATTTGCTATTAGTTTTTCGTCACTTCACACTATATAAGAACACCATTACCTTGTTTCCCCCAAACGACATTAATTCATGTCCCAAACTATGCCTTACCTTATGTCTGTCATATTGATGCCTCACAAATTTGTGTCCTAATTTGTGATTTAATGTTGTTCATTATCGTCCTCTCTCTCTCTCCCTCTCTCTCTCTCTCTGTGCCATATAAAAATAAAGCATGTGAACCATTCTAATTATTTTCTAATCCGCACCAACTTGGTGCTATAATCTTCCCTATGTGGTAGTGTATTACCACGTACAAAAGAGTACATGGAATCATGTCGTCTTCCCCTTCTGACACATTAATCTATGACCAATTCGTAATTAATTTGTCTCATTGATCATCATGTTATGGGAGGTTCCCCTCTCTTGTGACCTCTCTCCTTTAAAAAATGGATGTAATCTGTTTCTAACATTTTGTTGAACTTAAATAAGATGAGGACTGAACCTTTCTTTTCTTTTTTACTAATGGGAACCAACCTCGTGCCATATATCACCTTAATTATATATCATATCACATAACATTAGACTGCTATGATGCTTTGTTTACCCCGAACAACATTAATTTTGTGTCCCAAATTATGTCCTATCTTATGTTTGTCATGTTGATGCCTAGCTCACTACTTCAATCACAATGGAAAATGCTTTTGAAGTGGTACACATTTAGAGAACACCCAAAAATTCAAGCATTTGTTGTTACATCATTATAAAAATAAATTAGGAATAAACATCATAGATCAACAGCACTAATAGTACTCTATCACAATTCAGAAACACCATTCCTCTCTCTCTCTCTCTCTCTCTCTCTCTCTCTCTCCCCCCTTCCTTAATTGAGTGTAATTGGTTTCCAAGCCTATTGTTGAAGATTGATGAATCTATCTAGCTCTCTCACTAGCTCCTTCCTCAATTGAGTGTGTCTGGTTTCCAAGCATACTGTTGAAGAAAAAGCTTGTCAACCACTCTAATTATTTCTAATGGGAAATGAACCTTGTGCTATCACCTTATATTAATTATAAACCTTTTTTTTCTCTAAGCAACAGCCGAAGTTCTTAAATGAATAGTTAAATTTATTTTATATATGTCAAAGTGGAATCTGATCACAAAGTGGACATCCAATGGAACATGCATATATAGGTGAACTAATTCTCTATTGTTGTACTGTGACAGTGACTACTAGCTTTTGATAAATTTTAAACGCATGCATGTTTTACCACTTTCAATATCATTTACTACCAAAAAAAAGCATGAAGACTGCCATGCACTGGACCATGGCTAGAGATAATGTTTCTACATTTTTCCAAGATCCTTTTGTTTCAATGTGTGATTAAGATAATAATTAAATGTTAAGAATGGATTAAGAAATGAGATAAAAACCACTATAATAGAAATTAATCTCTATGAAGAAGGTTTGTTTTCTACTAACATTTTTCCATTTAAAGTTAATGATAAACATTATGCTTATTGTTTAATTATGACCATAATGAAAATTAACAAACTTGATTAATTACAATAGTACTTTTCCAAGGAAAAGGTAGTAAATGTGCTTGCTTCTTAGTCTTAGATTTGATTTCATTAATGGTGATGAGGGATTTGCAGAAAGGATTTGGGTTAAAATGATATTTCAATACCAAATTATGGTGGAAGCAGTAGCAGCGAATGAGGTTGAAATCCCAAAGTAGCCCAAATCCCTAATCCAAACGCAGCATATATAACTTTTACTAGACTCATGAATTCTGGCATGGGTAACAATATGGTAATATTATTTTTGGATTAATCGATCAATACATGCATTGTGACAGAGCATGAACAGTTGGTAGATGATTTATATATGAAAGGAGATATCGCTTGCTTTTACTAATGGGAGACATGGTGGGAAGCCATATATATAGTTGGTGCATGCGGATTGTGTTTGGATATGCAGCAGCAATGGTGGCACCCCATGCATGGCTCAATTTTAAGGCTACCAAAAGTGCGCTCTCTTGGGTGCTTTGCAAAATAAAAATGTCATCAAAGGTCACTTCAATAATGCGAGTACGTGGATTCTAAACCTAAAAAATCCAGGGGCGGATTCATGGGAGAGTCTATGCGGGCACGTAACTTTCGTTTTATTATTAATTTTTTGATTTTTTTTTTTAATACATCTATACAATAAAAGCACTTAAGTTCTTGATTTTTTGAACAAAAATGTTATCAATGCATATTTAAATTTTTGAAAGGAACAATTAGTTAAAATGGTCTTAATTTGTTGATGTTGTCGTCAATTACAATATAAGAATTTTGTAACCTGTTGTAGTCAACTAATTTATTTAATTTAATTTCAAGCAGTGGATCAATGATTCTTGAGATTTATGCCTTAGAAAACGAAAATTCTTCGGTTCAATTTTAAGTTCAACTTCTTATTTTTTTTCTTTTTTGGGACCGACCATTAATCAAATTTATTTTTAGTGTTAATTAACGCAAAGTGGATAATAACCTAATGCGTATTCTAAAGACACCCCAAAGATTTGAAGACCTTATCTATCTATATATATATATATATAGTTTTGATTATGTGTGAAATATTTCAGATATCTGGTATGATCACAATTATCTGTGAATGATACGTGTACGTGCGTAAATGCATGTATATCATTCACGAACAATCGTGATCGAACAAAATAATTTAAGATATCTCGTATTTAAACAATCCTCTATATATATATTTATATAAAAGAGAGTCATAAAACTTTAGCAATCGAGTAATATATCCCCCTTACGGTGACTACAAGCAGTAAATCTAGCTTCCCTCTTGTACCAAAAAGTAAAAAGATAAAAAAGATAAAATAAAAATTCTAGCTTCCATTATAATAAAAATTCTAGCTTCCATTATTTCGACTTCTTTTTAACATCTAGCTTCCTGTTTTATCTTTCACGTGGTACCCACTAGCCAGCGATAATTGTCAAGATATCAAAAGTAACGTGGCTTGCTAGTCCGATCCCACATGCCCGTCATAATTGACACACACAAACAAGAAGGGAAGAGAAGCCCATCGCTGATATTTCCAGTTGCACCAAATATATCACTAGGAAAACGTTTCCAATTCGTCTACCACAAATCATTCTGAGTGACCACACTGAAAAGTATTTTTTAAGGACCACCCATATAAAAAGGCAAGGGGGCATGTAAATGTTGGGTCCGGGTTTTTCAAATCGTTTGAAAAAAAAAAAAAAAAAAAAAAAAAAAAAAAAAGCGATGTCATTTTTCAAGACACCTGATGGCCACGCAAGACGTTGAATTCACTTAATTTTAAGGGATGAATCAAGTGGTCTTAAGGTTTCTTGTCAAATAAGAGATTTTAGGTTTAATTCTCACCACTCTCTTTTAAGACCACTCATATAAATTTTGTCTTATAATTATTCAATACATGTAGGACAGAAGGATTGCATGTACTTAAGAATTAATCATATGCAAAGCATTTGAAACTTTTTTATATATATATTATAAAAAATAAAAAAAAATAAAAAAATAAAAAGAAGAAAGAAGACAACCACGACCACGACGGATCCACTCATCCACTGAAAATGACATTGAGCAGCTTGAGTAGCCCAATTAATTATCCCTCATCCCACGCCTACGATTTCCAAATGTTTCATATCGTCGTAAAGGCATAAAAGGACTCCACCCAACATTTTGGTCCCTTGTACGATTTTTTGTCTTTCCATCTTTAGCTATTATTCAATTTATTTTAAGGGTTTATGGCATGACCACTACCTACCTAGCCAACTTTTTTTTAAAATTTTTTTCGGTAAAAGTAATTCGCTAACTTCAGTAGCACGATAAGGGACATCAAATTGCCACGCGTCTTATGATAACAACACCACTTGTCATCCACCGATTAGGCAGAGTCGAACCACCATTGTTGTTTTCATATTTTGGTCATATAATGCATAACTAAAATTGGTCTTATGACGTTGCACCATCTCAACCAAACCACCTGCTCCTGAGTCAAGACTCATCTAACAAGAAAACATTATCAAACCCTTGATTTGTACCTCTTCGTAAAGTACCAAGTTACCCTTCCCCATTTCCAAAGCATTCCAGTACATGTAGTACAATTGTGAGATCAATTTGCTATGTAGATTGGGCACACCCAATATCGCCCAATATGGGTCTTCATCACCCGATTCATCATGTGTGCATTGGTTTTTTTTTTTTTTTTTTTTTTTTTTTTTTTTTTTTGGGGGGGGGGGGGGGGGGTGTGGTGTGTGCATATGGTCACCCAATAGCAAGTTTACCCCAATTTTTTGATTTCTTTTTTCTTTCTTTTTTTTCTTAGTCTTTTTTGGCCAAGGAATTATTTTTTTTTTTTAGTTTTAAAAAGGACCTATTCTCGAATCCCATCCATTGGTGTCATTGACGCTCTAAAAAGACTTCTAAATTCTTAACCACAGTCAATCATTGCCATGTGATTGGTGGGACAATTAGGATTGGTTTTGGGTGGAAAGAACACAATGCATTTCTTGGCACAGAAGGTCATGCCGTGGACCTGTGGTTAGTGGAAGATATTTTCGCCTTCTGTAATATATATTTCGTTCCACTGTGCTGCATTGTGGAAATGAAGTCATCTTCCCACCAAAATGGTCCAACGCAAAGTTATGCTTTATCAGATTGGCGAACCCCTTTTTCCTTTTTTCCGCAAGGACGTTCATACCCTTATAGCTAAATACTTTCATTGCGAGAGGAGGTTGGGTTTAGGGGATTAGAACCAAGAGGTCGACTACCTAGGGAAAGGAAAAAATTCGGTAAATTACGAAAATCCCTCTAATATTTAAGATTTTTCACATTACTCCTAAAGTTCAAATTATTTCAATGTCCCCCAATACACATACTTCGGAGCAAAATGTTTATTTAATAAACGGTGTCAATAGAGGAAGAAAAGTCATATTTGCCGCTATCTTCCCCTCACGTGTTCCCACCTCACCTTAAATATTTTTTGAACAATCCCATTTTTCTAACCAACTCTATTTATTGCAGCAAATTTATTCTTCAAAATCTCAACACAAGAAATAAAATTTAGAAAAAAAATAAAAAATTCCATAACTAAAACAAAAACAAAAACAATGGGTTGCTGGGGCTTGATGTTATCACAAATCAACAATGGCGGAGAATTGCATGTTTCCAAGCTATAGCAGCCATATTCGGTCAGCAGACGCCATAAAACTCTATCTAGCCCCTAAAAAATAGAAAAAGAAAAAGAAAAGAATAAACAACTCCATTTATGACCATCCCAAGAATCTGTAACCCGAGGCAGATGCACACAGATGCACCTGTGTGCATGTGCAGCCATTGGAATTTTTTTTTTTTTTTATTAATAACGTTCCAACCTTGCCTCTCTCTCTCTCTCTCTCTCTCTCTTAATATTCAGTAATCATTGTGAGAGGAGAAAAACTTATACGTAATTGTGACACGGATGATGTGGTATCACGGGCCAATGAAAATTAAGTAAAGTCAGATTGTCAAAGTATTTTTTGGCCCTACAATTCCACTTTACTTGGTTTTTATTGGCCTGTGACACAACGTGGTTATGTCACAATTACATGGAAGACTCACTCGGGTGGAGAGAAGGGGGGATTTGGTGTTAAACTGGTAAGTTATCACTGCTGGAGGTTTTTATGTGCAACCACTGAAAAAAATTTCTGAATCCACCCTCATCTGTAACACGAAAAAAGAAAAAAAAAAAATTCATAAGAGGAATATAATGAAGAAAGGAAATATAAATAAAAAAATAAAAAGTACGAAAAAGAAGCAACAATCATGGTTGCTATGGTTAGAACAAGATTCAGATCTGCAACTTAAAGAAAGAAGGAACAAAAAGAAGGAGGGGGGGGAGGGAGGAAGAAACCACATCGATAATGCGGGTGACACTTCTTGGTATCTCTTCGAACTATTCTTTGTCTACGAAGAGACCAAGACGATACTATGAGTGACACTTCCTAATACCTCCTTGTGTTATCCCTCATTCTGAAGTAGAATTCAGGTTACTAAATGTGGGTGACATATCCTAGTACCTCCCTACATGAACGACCTATTGTTGGAAATGATTTAAATTATTATTTTATCTTTTTGGATAAGAACAAGTTTGGATAGGATCAAACTTGGATAAGATCAAGTTTGGATAAGATTAAGTTATGGATAAAATCAAATTCTTTTGGATAAGATCAAATTTTTTTGGATAGAATAGAATCTTTGTAATTATAATGAAAATTCTTAACTTCTATTGTAAGACACCTATCCTCCTATATAAAGGATAGTGGTGCAGACGGAGGTTGTTGCAGTTGGGGCTGGAGTTAACTAGTGAGGGAGTTTGAGTTAGTATTGGTTTGGTTATTGGATTGACAATAAATATGGGTTTCAGATTCTCTTTCTTTCTCTCCTTCAAATTTCTCAATAACCAAATATACCAAAGTATTACCAAAATAAATTGCACATCACAAAAATTTCAAACATCCACATTCATAAAAAGAATAAAAAGTAAATTAACAAAATAAATTTAAAAATAAAAGTTTTAGGATCTTCCTATATAAGAGAACAAACTAAAACCCCAAGCCCTCCTTATCTCTCCCACTCTAGAGTCCTCCACCATCCTCAACCATCTTATTTAGTTCTGTTCGATCCCTTGTTGGGTTTAATCTAGTCCTAGTTCCCATTTTCAAGAACCGAACTAGGTGGGTTTGATTTTAATTTCTCCCAAAATCAAGCCAAAGTGAACTGAGTTATACCCTAACCCAAACTACATAGACTTTGATTCTCGTAAGAGGTTAGCCACTCATTTGAGCTTATGTCCAACTTAATTCAAATTTTGTTGTCTTTTTCCCTACCTTTTGGTTAAGATGCATACTTAATTAAATTAAGTCCAATTCATATTACTTTAGTCCTTGCTGGCCATAATGAAATCATTTTTAGCAAACTTTTTCACATGTATTTGAATGATCCTAAATTTGAAGGCCGTTTTGGCTTCTCTTTACATAACCCTCCCACCCCACAATATATATATATATATATATATATATATATATATATAGAGACTTGATCCTATTAGTACGTGTTGATAGAGGGTTATATCAGCACGTGCTGATCTAGCTGTTCATTATAAATGCTGCTCATCCAACGGCTGTGAGTGAATAAAGCTTAAGGACCCGACTAACCCTTACGGTTATGGGTCGACCTAACTCGCATACCAGATTTGAGAAGAAAAATGGGATGGGTGGCAATTTCCTTTGCAAAACCAGCTCGCATCTCACCCTCCTTTACCTTTGGCAATTTGGGAGCTTCCACATTTCATCAGCACCGTTGCTCTTCACCGACTTCATCCTCCACATTTCGGCCAAATATACCAGCATATGATCAAGAATCAACAGATCTGAGAAAATCCTACATTTCACAATCATCCCTCACATCTCACGTGATCTGGTAAAGCCATCCTCCATAGTCGATTGCTTCATGTTCTTCTTCTCCAAATCACTTACCCGATAGTATTTGGGAGCAGGAATGGCCGACGACAAAGGGGTCGTTGTCCATTGGCGACAAGGGTTCGATAGGGTTTTGTTTTGTTTTTCTTTCTTTTTTTTGTTTTGTTTGGTTTTTAATTTTTTGTTTTCTTTTTGACTTGCCTTAATCACCAATAATACTCATTGCTAGACCTTCATCCTTCCCTTCTTGTGAGGAGCATCACCATCGGCGACAAAGGGGTCACTGTCTGCCACCGGCGAGGTAATGTTAGGGTTTTTCAAATATTTTCACGTTATCTTTCTTCGTAATTTTTTTTAAACCACATTATTTGATTATTTTAAGCCATAATCTTTCCCTTTCTCTCGTTCTGTAATTTTTTTTTCTTTCCCATTTTTCTTCTCATTTTCTATTTACAACTTTGTGTTGGATTCGATTGAAATAGGATTTTTGTAATTCAGGTTAGTGGAGATAAACTTGAGTTGTGGTGATCTATAGATGTGTGATGGTGTTTTAACGAAGAAAATTATTTCACTGTGGTGGTTGTTGCTGCTGTGAAGTTGGGTAGAGGAATGGATGTACTAAATTGGGATAAAATGAGGGTTTTGTTATTGTGAAGTGGGGGAAATGGTTGGTTTTTCTTTTTCTAAAATGGGACAGAATGGTATGCTTTTATTGTTAGAAAACAGAGGTTACCAGAGGTTTTGTCGTGGAAATGAAAGGATGATGTTGCCAAAGGTAGAAGTGGTGGTGGTGATAGTGTAGTGGTGGTGACGTATGGAATAGATTTTGATGGAAGCAAAAGCAGAAGCATAAGTGAAAAGATGGTGATAGTAAATATATAGCTATGATGTTGGTAATGGAGAAGGCAGTGGTGAAAGAGATGGGAACAAAATTGTTGTAATGGTGTTGGTCCAACGGTTCATTATTAATATAAGGTATGGTGGTAGAGAGTGGTGGGTTAGAAGTAGAGTTAGTGGCAATTGTAGGTCATCATCTTTCACCATTGCATAGTGAAGATACCATTGTTGGTATTTGAGACCATATATTGAGATTTTGTGGTATATTTGGTGGAGGTAGCTGTGGTGATGGAAGTTGTTCTAGGAAATAGCAAAGTTTTTGCTTCTCAAGTCAATTTTTGTACTCTAACTAGGTATAGTGTTTTATTTTTTGCTTCTAATATACTTCGAACCTCAGGTAGCAACAAGATTTTTTTTCCCTCCCCCCCCTCTCTTTTTTTTTTTTTTTTTTCCCTTCTTTTCTAACTTGCTTTTAATTATGAGATTTTGGATAAACAAAGTTTAGTCATTCCATTTTTCAAATTTACATTAGACAGACTTCTTTGTGGTGGTTTTGCAGTAACCTTATGGGGAATTATGTATGATTTGGGATTCGTGAGCAAGATATAACCTATGTAGGGGATGCACTAGACGATAACTTATTCTTCTTCTCATTATTATCTATTTAGTGCATGGTAACCATGGGTTGATCATTGATTTACCTTTTTTTTTCTTTTTTTTCTTTTTTCCTAGAGTATCATTAGAATCTTTAGTGTGTAAATTGCTTTAAAGCACTATATAGATTGTAGTACTTTGAGATCAATTTTATACATTAAATAAATTCATATTGTAGAGTAATGCATTTTTTTAAAAAAAAAATTGTGATAAGTTTTTTAGGTAATTGAGAAAGAGGTTGAAACATAAACAGATTCTTACTTTTCAGAGAATGAGTGATTGGATTAATTCTAATTTTTCGCCTATGTTTTCTTTGCTCCTAAATAGGGCAAATGTGCTACCAATTGCATTTTTTAAGATGCATATTAGTCGTTCTATTAAAAATTTACACAAAAAAAAAAACCCTACAATTTAGTATGCAACTCAAATTTTATTAGAGAAACTTTTGCAAATTGGGGGTTTGTTGTATAGGAGAGGAAATTCATTGCAATGTATATGATTTTTCCTTAAAAGAGAAGTTCATAATATACTTTTTTTCCTCTTCCCAAACAAATTAAAGTACCTTTGAAGAATGCCCTATTCTGACATTACATAAGAGCGAAAAGAGAATATAAGGCAATTAGTGGGAAACTGTTCACAATTAGTCTCCATTTCCTTATCATGGAATGAGGATTTTGCTTAGTAGGACTAAGACAAGGTAATATCTTTCCCATAGCTAATATAAGTATTTTTTATAAAGCTACAATTTGGCTTCCCTTCTCTCTCCCGAGGTTTCAACTAGTGTAAGAGATACACTGGACAGAGAACGTATTCTTCTTTTCATTCTTATCTATTCAGTAATTTATTCCCCCCATTAGTGCATGGTAACCATGTGTTTAATCATTGATTTACTTGTTTTTTATTTTTTTATTTTATTATAACAATGTAGCATTCTTAGTATTTGTTATAGTTTTAATCTTTCCATGTTGTAAATTACTTCATGTCCCTAAATAGATTGTTGTACCTTGAGATTAATTTTATATATTAAATAAATTCAAATTGTATTCACGTACATGCAAATCCTTGTCATAGATTCGTAAAAGGACAATATAATTGAATGGCTAGTAGAAAGAGAAGTAGAAGGGCTACTAAGCAGACTAATAATAAGGATGAAGAATTAATTAATGATGACAATGGAAAGGCAAGCAGGGCAATCATCACATCATAATGAAGAGGAAGAGGAAAGAGACGAGAGAGAAAGTGGTGTTCCATCAAGGAATGTACAGAAGCGGCCATGTAACGCATGGGCAATCTTTTTGTAGCAATTTATCATATTAAATCATATCAATGTCCATAATTTGGAATTATATTGAATCATATCGATTTATCAGATTAAATCATATCAATTTATCAAATTCCCCATTTTTTACCCTTCTATGATAAGTCGGAATTTGCAAGGAAGGAAAAGGCTACCATGCTAGCTGCATTAAGTTTCAATGTGCCTACAGTGAGTAGTGTAGACAATTAATATGAATGAATGAATTTTATGAGGCAAAATTACACTTTAATGAGTACTTCCCAATCAAATACCAAGAAAAGGATTTGAATGTCAACTTGAAACAAACTGGTTATAAACTTGCTTTTAATTAACTATAAACTTCCTTGTTTTTGGAATTAGTTTTTGAATCACTCATTAAACTATAATTTTCTCCTTTCGATATTACTCTAGCAATCACTTATAGTTTTACCAATTAACTCTCGAATGTAAGTGTTAAGGCTTGCATTTGATAGGTGGAGATCAATGTCAAAAGAAGAAAAAGTTTCATACGAAACTATTGCGGCTGAAAATTGGGCGAACTTCAATGCTACCCGTCCTGCTAAGATACCAAAGAAGCGCGTTAAGGTATGTTAGTAATTTGTATTTTATTGATTCGTTTCTTATGGAACGCATTTGTTGTTTTCGTGGAATGACACACTATATAAGCAACAGACATGGATTTCAAAGTACGAATGGGAGATGCTAAATAGAAGGCTTAAATTGAGGAACATGATAGCTATTGAAAAATAATTTTTTGAGGCATCGAAGTTTTCACCAAACATGATTTGATTGATTGTAACACTGCACACTACAATTGCCGTTTATTTAGGACAATCAATCATATTGTTTGAATGCCAACATTGGACATATTAGTTTTAAACTATATTTGCATTGTTCCAAATGAGCTACTTATGCGGCGTATTTATACAGATTGTTAAGTGGGACATAAATGGCATAAGTCAGTGAATGCAATGATAGTGCACGTTCTTCATATTACTTTATTTGTTGCTTCAATTTTTGTTTAAAGGAAACTTTTGCTTTTGTTAAAAAATGCACTAACAAATTTATTTGTTGCTTATGGCAGGTAATTATAGAAACTAGGTGCTCACTCACTTTATTTTATAAAGTTATTAAGAATCTTACAAATGACCATATTGCAGCAATGACAAAGTTGGGATTTGGTGGATTGTTACACTTAAAATACACACTTCTTTGTAGACAATTGTGTAAGTGGCTAGTAGAGCATTTTAATATAGACCACTGCTGCCTGAACCTTGGGGATGGACAGATATATCCAATTAACCCAGATGACATCGCGTTGGTGATGAGTCTCCCAGCCACTGGAGTTGATGTTCCCACAATTGTTGCATCTGATGATGTTAATCGGATACGAGAGGAGTATAATTGTACAAAGACTGGAGTGCCATATTCAATACTTATGGACAATTTGAAAAGTAGTAATTCAGGGGATCGGTTTTGCCGTTAGTTTGTACTCTATGTGTTGGGCATATTATTGTGCCCAACCTTGAAGATGGAGTCAAACCCAAAACTACTCCCTGCGATTGTTGAGGTTAATAAAATTTGCACGTACAATTGGTCAAAATTTGTGCTTGAATGGCTGGTGAGAGAGGTTCAGGATTTTAGAGCAACAATTAGCAACCCAACAAGTACAATAGGTCGGAAGAAGTTAAAGTGTACAAAACCGAAGACTAGTCTTGGAGGCTGCCTCCTATTTTTAATGGTATGGCCCTATTCCACAATAACTTGAATTACCAATTTTAACCACAATCAAAAACGAATTTGCACCATTATATCAAAACCTTTGTACTATTCTTGGTTGTGGCACAAAAAAGAAAAAAATGTTACTAATCCATGTAAAAAAATATTAGTATTATATTGAAATTACATCAATTTCCTATTTGTTTTAAATTGTGATATGAAAGTTGATAATTATTAGTTGTGATATGGAAGTTGATAATTATATAACATATGAAATCGTTCGCATGGTTTCAATACAAGAAACAAATATTATAGTAAACCCTTTGTAGAATATTAGTAGTGTATTGAATGTATGTTAATACTATTAAGTTAGCAGTCATCTATCTTAATAATATAGGATACACTTACCAAAAATCTATATTCAATGTCATGATTTGCTAATTCTAGTACAATTATTTATGGTTTAAAGTTTTTCTATTTTGTTTTTTTGTTTTGTTTTGTTTTTTTTGTTTTAGGGTTTAATTTATTTGTTTGAATTGTATGGCCTTTTTAATTGGTAACCATTGGCCCTTTATGCCATACCTTGCTAACCATATACATATTTATGATAGTTATTCTATTTTAATTGTGCTGCCATGTCTATTGGTAGTGTTCCGCGTGAGACACCACAATTGAATGAGTGGACAAATGCACCAATTCGGAAGAGCGATTGTAAGGTTAAACTTTTGGGTCTATATGCTAGTAATGATAATAAGTCTAGTGCAGATATATTTGAATTAGCAAAGCTTCCCCCAGATGTGGACCCGATGGAATTGATAATTCTCATACTATTAATCGTGTGCTTTTCCAAAAAGAAAAATTCATATGGTATAAGTCACTACGCTTATGTGATGAATTACATTTAGGTTATTCTGGCTACACGCGACGGGATAAACCCAACTACAGGGAGTTTTGTCCTAAGCAATGACGAGTGCTATGCAGCATGTTGTCAATGTCTATGTGGATAACCACTAGACCAAAGAGGATGCACATCCCCAGAGTGATAGGTATCTAGAACCATCATCTATGAGTAATAATACTGTACCTGCATTTAGTGAACAAGAACCAAGTTTCATTACTAGCCCATTTGATCACAATGCTATCGATGAAAGTGAATTGTCAAGGCAAAACTTAAATGATTGATTCATTGCAAGGGAAATTGGTTAGGATCATGCGAACTATAAGTGTCCCAAATTGTATGTACATTATCAGTCCACTACTCTTGTCCCATTTAGCCAATCAATTAGTGTTGTTCATGACTTGAGCCAACGCCCACGCCATATTGTCACATGGGGTGCATCCATTGTTTCCCCATTTCAAGGTGTGCCAACTTTGGTTTTACCACAACCCAGTAAAGTAGAAAAAGTCGTATACTACTATGTAACACGAAAAGTTAGCAAATGTCATAAGGACTATAAATAAGTGTACTTACAATAGTAATTTCTGTTCGAATATGTTGATTAAACATTATACTTTCTTTAAAATATTCATATTTGTAGGAGTAGTTGTTTTCTATGGTTGATTGATTGCTTTGTTGGTCTATGAGTGTATGACATGCAGTTATCATATGTTGTAGGAAACTATTGTGGACATGCTGAAAACATATGTCACACGTGCAAAAATGCATGATTTTATGAGTCCACGGGGAATGGTGTCCAACTTTATGGGTTTTTTGTTCCTCATTCGTTAAAATTAATGTTGGTGGTTACACCTGTCATCGTATGTCTCGTAATGGAGCTAAATAGTTGATTCATGCAGGTGGTTTGTTTAGCATCAAGAGTTTTACTGGACAGAGAGTGCATGGCGGCTCCGGATAAAACCGTGCAACAACCCATTATTGAACCTTCTTTTTCGGTGATGCTTTTTACACTTCTATTGATTACTACGCACGGATCATTATCAATACTACATTTTTTTTTCCTATTCACCCATTCGCATATTTTCTTATTAATGGGAGTAAAACCCAACCAATTCATCAAACTCTTAATGAAATGTGGATCTTGAAAAGTTAACATTAGTTTAACTATTAACTAAGTTTAAATGGCCACTAACTTGAGATACATTGAACACTAACTTATAATTTATTTACTACAAACTGGATATTTGTTAACTACTCCCTGTAATCCGGGCCATATGTTCTAGGGACTACTAACCTATTACTTTTTTTTGTGGTTTATAATGGTTAAAATTTATTCCATCTCTTCACTGATAGGAACATATTGCCCGTAAGTTCCCCCAATGTTTGTATCCAAAACCGTTAAAGTGAGATCTTAATCGGTCGATTGTTGATTTCTCCCCAGCAACAAAAGAAGGCAGTGAATTAGAGAACACATTGATGGTATGTTTATGATAACCCCTATGCCTTATTTTATATCATTTGGTATGCACATTGATGGTATGCTTTTATAACTTTAATTACCATACTACAAATAGTGTAATGTTTTTCCTTCTTTTTTTTTTCCTGGACATGTAGATATTCGTGTCTTTATTGTTTGATGAGCATTAGGTATCATACGTCATCAATATCCAGGACAAACACGTTGACGTACTTGACTCTTGCAAGTCAATGCAGACCCCTATCCATACAAAACTTGACATACCAGTCGTAAGTATTATTTACATACCAACATTAAACTCGATTGGACTGCTAACTACTACATTGTTTCCCTACTATTTGGCCTTATATTTATCAAGTTGTACATTGACTTATTTGTAGAGGAAACGTGTCAACGAGGTTATGCATCATCTTTATCCTTCCTTCAAATTGAATATACAAAAGTTTTCGATCCAAGTTGCTGATATTCCACAGCAAACAAATGGGTTAGATATTTTCATAATGTTTTGTCCTTTAGCATCCAATTGGGTGTTCCCCTTTTGATGTACTTCTTTAATATCATCACCCATCCTTATTTATTGTAATATGTGTTGGTTCATCCCATTTTCACCCACTTTACATGATTTGCTTGTTTTCTTTGCATTAGTTTTTGTCCCAATTTCTTACTACAGACATGACTGCGGCATATTCATGATTAAGTTCATGGAGTATTGGGATGGTTATTTAAAGTCCAATTTTGATGAGGTAAGTTTTGATGCAGCTTCTCATGCATTGCTTCCATTTCCGCCCCCCACCCAACCCATACCCCCTATTTAATTATGTAAGGTCTGATTTGTGCTTTGTATATACACATTGCAGTCTCATATTCAACGCTTTCGTGAACAGCTTGTTGTGGAGTGGGTGCTGCACCCTAAAAACGAAGTGTAATATACTGTTTGTGTTAGAGCGCTGAGCTGTTGTGGAGTGGGTGCTACACCCTAAAAATGAGGTGCGAGATACTATATGTGCTAGAGCGCTGAGCTGTGGTAGGAATCTACGTCGTCAAGACTGTAAGCTAAAGCCTGACCCAAGATAAAATAGGAAAAAATAATCTTTCTTTGGTTATAGAAACAGTATTGTTGTATTGTACGCCTCATGGATGATGTTTTTTTACCTCCATGGTTGTGGTCCATATATTTCTATCCAAACTTTCTCTATTAGAAGTTAAATTTTGATGGCTCAATTAGACAATGATGGGTATTCATTTACGAGTAAGTGAATAAGATTTAATGAGTGTTATATGTAGTATTTATTTACTTGATCTTAGCTCTATTTCATAATTTATCCATTAATACTATTACTAATTTGTTTTAGTTATTTATTTTTTTGTATGATTCGCAGATTTGGAGTGCTGACATATGAATACTTTTGGGAGTTACTTTTTTGGCAGCTTTGCTTGGTAGGATGGAGGGTAAATGCATTATGGAAGGGAGTATGATGGTAAATGCGCTCAATCATTCTAATAAATTTGGTTTCTTTGCATGTTTCTTGTACAGTTGAAGTGGGCCTAATTTTTTCAAGCAATCCATCTTTCTTTGCCATTTTTTAATAGTTTTGTTTACTGATTTACCTGAGAGGGGTTTACTTATGCTATGGTTAGTTTGCGGATTTTAGGATGGAGAGGAAAAAAAAATTTGGGGTAATTTGATTTCTCTTGTTTGGTTACAAAGGATAAATATATGAAAAACAAATATAAGGGAAAATATAATGGAAAATGATGGTTTTTATTTTCCATTTGAAACAGTGAGGAAAGTTGAAATATGGGGGAAAATTTCATCTGGTTCTCCTCTTCCCCGCTTATATCCCTTCACTTCTCTTACATTCTATCACACGATCTCACATCTCTCACACGATCTCCGACCATGTGACAAACCGATTGAAGATTTTGAAAAAGATTTTCTATGCTGCTAATGATATTCTAAGAAAGGGTGGTAGCAAATTTGGTTTTAATCAATCCACACAAATGATCGAAGCTAATGCTAGCGTTTGGGTAACTTACCTCATAATGAGAATATATATATATATTTTTTTTTTTTCCTATGGCCCTACTAGAATGGGAAAGAAAAAAAAAATACAGATATGTGGGATTGTAGAAAGGAACAATAATTAATTTTTATCCAACTAACCCAAATACAACTAAATGAGGAAAAAAGGCTCAAGGATTAAACTATATTCGATCCCAATAAAACCACCAAATGCTTGTCAGATATGTGGGATTGTAGAAGGAGTGATAATTAATTTTTATCCAACTAACCTAAATACTATAGAAAAACTGAATTCTCATTGATAATAAAATTGGTTGATTATAATGGTTTAAATAGAAGTCTAAACATAAACTAAATATGGAAATGAGATAACCTAAGATTAATCAAAGATTCATCATCCTAATCAAATCACATCAACCCAATCTCAAAGATTGGGATTGAGATATGTATCTCAATTACATTATTGTAATGATTCAATATATCTCAATTTCATTATTGCAATGATTCTACTTCTATTCTCTTACATTCCCCCTCAAATTCATGGGGATTTTTGCAAAAAATCTTCATGGATTTGCCATTAAATCCTTGCGTTGTTGCTCATTTGCATGTTTTTCTGGGTGTCCTTCCACCATTAGATTCTACTAGCGAATATCGTTTGAATGGAAGTTAAGAACAAAGATAAACCTCATAGGCTAAAAAGGAGGGTCTCTACGGGCCAGGGCTTCTTTGTGCCACGACGTGCCTCAATGGACCAAACTTGGGCATTCCAAAGTCCTCAAGTCTTCTTTTTCTTGTTCTTCTTCTTCCTCCGAACGAACCATTAGTCTAAGGTTTTGAAACCCAATTGAACTTTTGCACAAGCGAAAAATTGATGGCAGAGAGGAACATCATAGATATTTGAATATAACAAGGCAACTCAGTTATTTGATGAGGGAACGGAGGTTTTAGAGAGAGAAAATGAAACAAAAGTTTAAACCGGATGGGTGACAGAGCGCCACTCGCCGGAAGCTTGGAAACTATTGAAGAAAAACCTAGGTCCGATCGACCCGCTCTGATACCATAAAAGATAGGAAATAATTTGAGGAATTCTACACCCATGGTGGAGATGTGTCTAGCTATTATATACAAATTTACAGCTATCAATCAGGGAATTAGAATCCCATAATCAAGGGACTCCCATAATCAAGGGATGTGAATCCCATAATTTACAACTCAATCATTACCAAAGATGGACAATTCAAAATTAATAGCTAGCTCAAATCTCCTCTGTTATGGAAGTTGAAGAATGATACGGTGGTTCATGCTCATGGGATGAGATTTGATTTGGTGAGGTCTGTCCTTCTCTATTAAATACAACCAGATCTCCTTAATATGAATTCACAAATACATTTAATATTGAAGCATTAAAATCACTTCTAAGGAAATTTTTTCTTAAATTAATCCAAGCTTCTGATAGATCCAGGCCTTACTTTATATCCGCTTCCATACGTATTTACGAAATATGATTTTTGATCCCTCTTGCATGCCTTGTATTTTATGATATTATGACACTTTCCTATTAATTGTGAGAGTTAAAGTCTTAATCCCTTTTACTAATGTCATATACTTATTTGAAACATTAATTGGACAAATTAATTATTAGAAATACAATGACTATAAATAATCACATGATATTTCCAATGTCAAAAAATTTATGCACAAATTTACAAAGGCTCTATCAAGCAATAGGAAATTTAGGTTAGTTAGATCTTTCCAATTGAAGGAAACTGGTTGCTCAAACACAGATTTTTTGTGCCAATCGAACCAAATACAAAAAACAATTATAATGTGTGTTAAGATATTACAAACATTTATCTGGAAATAATTCTCTCAGAGATGTGCCTACCGTAGATAGCTTAAAAGGACAAAATTTGGGCTTCCCTCTCCGTCCACAATTCAAAAGATGTGCACCCTTCTTTAAAGCCACAATTGCTTGCACAAAGTCACAAAGAACTTAAAACACAATCACATAATTTGGCTTGAGTGACAATCACATTATATGGTAAGAAGTTACTACCAATTTGGCTTGGAAGACAATTAGAAAACTACAGTTAGAAATTTCCATCATTAAGAAAAACCTCTGTTTTTTCCTCTGTTTTCTAACAACAAAAGCATACCATTCTATCCCATTTTAGAGAAAGAAAAACCAACCATTTCCCCCACTTCACAATATCAAAACCCCCATTTTATCCTAATTTAATACATCCATTCCTCCACCCAACTTCACAGCAACAACAACCACCACAATAAACCAATTTTCTTTGTCAAAACACCGTCACACATCCACAAACCATCACAACACAGGTTTATCTCCACTAACCCAAATTACAAAATTCCTATTTCAATCGAACCCACCACAAAGTTGTAAATAGAAAATGAGAAGAAAAATGGGAAAGAAAAAAAAAATTACAGAACAAGAAAAAGGGAAAGATTATGACTTAAAATAACCAAACAATGTGGTTTAAAAAAAAATTACGAAGAAAGATAACATAAAAATATTTGAAAACCTTAACATTACCTCGCTGGTGGCAGATGATGACCCCTTTGTCGCCAGTGTTGATTCTCTTCACGAGAAGGGAAGGATGAAGGTTTAGCAGTGCACATCATCAGTGATTAAGGCAAATTAAAAAACAAAACAAAACCCTACTGGACCCTTATCGCCGATAGACAACAACTCCTTTATCTCCGACCATTTCTGCTCCCAAATACCAGCGAGTGAGTAATTTGAAGAAGAAAAACACGAAGTAAACTGACTGTGGAGGATAGCTTTACCAAATCGCGTAAGATGTGAGGGATGATCATGAAATGTGAGATTCTTTCAGATCTGTTGATTCTTGATCATATGCTAGTATATTTGGCCGGAATGCGGAGGATGAAGTCAGTGAAGAGCAACGGTGCCGATGAAATGTGGAAGCTCCCAAATCGCCAGAAGTAGAAGAGGACGAGATGCGAGCTGGTTTTGCAAAGGAAATTGCCGCCCATCCCATTTTTCTTCTTAGATCTGGTATGCGGGTCAGGTCGACCCATTTTCGTAAGGGGTTAGTCCAGTCCTTAAGCTATATTCACTCACAGCCATTGGATGAGCAACATTTGTAATGAACGGCCAGATCAGCATGTGCTGATATAACCCTATATTAGCACGTGCTGATAGGATCAAGTCTGTATATATATATATATATATATAAAGTCCCCTTCTTATGAGATTAACCTAACCTAATTTTATGTTAGGTCACCTTTTAAAACTCTATTTTTTATTTTTATTTTTCAAGACCAACTGTTCGATTAGAACCTTTTGCTTTTTGAGGTGTAAGTTCTAAGAATCAAAGAAAATATGATCATAAAATTACGTTGTAAAGGGTTTAATTAATTCGAATAATTTTAATAAGTTTGATACTTATATTCAACATTGAATAGGCAAAATGGATAACCTTGTTTCAAGTTAGTCCAACAAATTGAAGTACATAAATATTTTTGTTTTTACCCAAATGAGATAAGACCATCTCCAGTGGTATGTGTCAAATTTTTCATGTTAATGCTATAATTTAGCATGCTACATCACCCAAAAAAAAAGTTTCACCCCAAAGAAAAAAAGGGTAAATATAACATAAAGTCAACCTTTAATTTGTGCTTTGGATAAAGGGGTTTATATATATATATATATATATATATATAAGGGCAGGCTATTGCCACCACCACATATACTCTACCCAACCCAACACTTATTCCCCCAATTTTTGCTAAAGGCACCCCATATCTTCTTAAACTACCCTTGATTAAAATCTAAAGTTTGTTTCAACCCCACCCATAACCTGTTTCATCTCAACCCCCTCCCTTGTGCGTGGATTTTTATTGCAGCCAACAAGGACGTCGTTTCCATCAAACACACACCGTAAACAATGTGTCATGTCAATGCTATTTCCTATACGTTGATGATGACATCATTTCCATCCAGCACACCTCGTATCACCCCCATCTCCCATCACTCTATTCTATTTGAGGACAGTGACCACCACTGGAATGACGACCATACATCGGAAAATGCCTTCCATTTCTTCAAAATCAGCTTCCCATACCACCTGTTCCCTCTCATGTAATAAATTTTTTTCGCCGGAATGTGTGGCATTAGCTGTTGGAATTTTTTTTGCCGCAAAAAAAATGTCACAACTTATGTTCAGTTTTGTAAGTGTGAACGACACGTGTTGGTTTGATTGAAGACAAATGAACATACCACTAGTTTCTTCTCATGTAAGTTGTTGGAAGTTTTTAAACTGAACAACATAAATTTGTTTGGATTTATAAAGTTGAACGTTTCTTAGAACGTTCAGTGTCAAAGAAATGAGCACACTTCTAATGTTCGAAAATCATTGTCTGAACATATTTAACATGTTCGAATAAGGGGGTCCGAACATGGCGAAATTTAGCATAAGAAAAAATGAAGGTAAACTTGACAAAAAATATATAAGTACTTATCTTTTGGCCGCTAACATCATTTCTAACAATGCTTTACTCGTCCGTTATTCAATATAACAAGAGAAATACTAATTTTTCATGTATGTATAAATTTTGGGTCAAGGTTGTTAGGGTTTGTGAGAAAATGAGGTCTAAAGATAATGTAATGTTTTTAGAGTTGGGGGTGGGGTGGGGTGGGGTGGGGATAGAAAAATTTCGTTTAAGTTTCTTAATAGACACGTCCTTAATGGTAAATACACATACGGATGTAAAAATAATAACCTTTTATTTTTTATTTTAATTATTAGGGGACTTAGAGTACTTTATGTAGTGGTAAAAGCTTGACCCATATATTTATTATTAAGGATAATAGATATAACAACTCCTATTCAATTAGCCGTAATCTCCTTAACCCAATATCATTCACTTGGTAAGACAAATGTGACTAGATTTCTACATCATTGGCAATAAAACTGGAGTTGTTGACTCTCTAGAAAATGCGAATAATTATATTTATATTTATTAAAATCCTAAAAAGTGACCATGAACATGCTATGAAAAAGGTTTCATTGAAATGCATTAAATACACGACAAACCAAGATGCACTAGAAATAAAACGTGAAAAAAATTTAATTTCCATTTTGATGCTTAAATGTCACCTATATATACATGTATCATAGAACTGAAATTGGTTCTTTGACTTCCAAGTCAAAAAAATTACTAAATTTATGTTGGAAATGTGAAGAATATAAATTTTATAGTATAAGTGACTAGAATTATAACTCCTTAACGTAATTCCCATTGGAAGTTCAAAGTTGAATTTCTCTCTTTGATACGTGTTATACTATTCAATATGTGGAGTAGATGATGATGACAAAATGTTAGAGTAGTAGTACTAAATTTAATGTCTTAGAGTTTAGGCTGTATCTAGTTTGAGTGAATGAAATGGAGAGGAAACATAATAGGAATGAGAATGGAATGAGGATGGAAATGGTTAGTCTACTCCAATGTTTGTTAAGGGTGAGAATGGAATGGAAAAGATTAAGGGAGACTCACTTTTTATGATTTCATTCATTAAAGGGTAGGGATAACCATTCCTCTTGATTTGGGAAGCAGTGGTTATTCCTTCCTTGGAGGGGATGAACAGGATTCGGATTTGGTACAGTTGGCTACTTTGACTGCATGGTGTGGTAAATGTAGGGTCGATGACACGTGGGTAAGGAGGCGAAATGGAGGGCTGTTAGACATTGGGCGTCAAATGCATTTCTTGAATTTCAGTCTTCCATTTCTCCTCCTTGCAACGTGTCACCAATCCTACATTTATTGCACCATGCAGTAACTGCACCAAATCCAAATCCTGAATGAACCCCCTTTAAGAGAATGACCATTCCATTCCTTTTGGAATACCAAATAAGCACTTTTTTTTTTTCTTTTGGCTAATAGAGTCACCATTTTATTCCCTTTTTTCATTCCTTCATAACAAACAGAGCTTGAGGTACTAATGATGGTAATTGCTTTAGATGCAATTATGATATTTATGTTAATGTAAATATTGATAGCTGCAGGCTGCACGAATTGTTATATATATTATACTAGAATGGACCCGCGCGATGCGCGGGAGCCAAACAATAACTTCATTTAAATACTTATATAAGTACTAAAAATGCTAATATTTTCTCTCAATCTAGTTAAATAGGATTATTAAGAAAAAGAGATTTAACAATGAAATAAAAAAAAAATGATTAAAGTTAAGTGATCAGGTTTTTAATTTTTCCAAACAACCCTTTAGTATTGATTTTATAGTCACGTTGATAGTCAGTTTGTAACAAATTGACAATAAATTTTTTCACTTTTTCTCCCATGGATCAGGTAGCCTTTTCTTCTTTGTTATTGCGGAATTCACTTTTTGCCCTTCTTAATTTATCTCTTTAGTTTTTTTATTACTTGGCTTTTTGGTCTTTTGGGTGTAAGAGAAGGACTGCTGACATCATCATGTGGGTCCAAAATAAAGGAGAAAAGGGGATTTTGGAGGGAATGGTTATGCACTTGCCACGTCACCTATTACTGATGTCATCATAACTCTTAAATATAATATGTAATAGATACTACTTTAGGGTTACCATTTTTTTTTTTTTTTTTGGCCAAACGAGAGATATTCTAAGTCATTTGGCCTAGACTAATCCCTTGTGATGCACAAATCTCCATAAACCTGTATATCCGATAGTGAGAGAGCATAAACTCGAATTCAAAACTTATGATTCTTGAGCCATGATCTTTTGTCATCTGTCTTACCTTCGCAGGTTAAATTCAAAAATCTTTTTTTTTTTTTTTTTTTTGGTGGGGATGGGAGGCAAATGATACGAGACTTCTTAACCTATATCCCCAAACTTCTTCCCATGAACTTACCAAGGAGCCCATCCTAGTATTATAAACACCTCCAAAAAAATGTTTGAACTCCTACCTATACATCTTACACACGTCTCTCAACATTTACCTTGCAATATTGGACTGACAGGTCTTTAATTACGGAGTAGTTGGTAAAATAGCATCATTTGTTTGAAATTTCAACCAAATTAATAGGAAAAATAAAATTAGAAAACTTTTTCTTCTTAATAAAAAATTCTAGTTTTCAACCAAAAATTTAAATTTACCAAGAATTCTTTTATTCAAAAAAAAAAAAAAAAAAAAAATGGGGCAAATGGCTCTACTCCAAATTTCACCTTTTCCAAGAACCATGTTGGTAAATATTATAAATAGAATCTCTCCTCTCACAATGTGCAAATTTTCCATCTTCTTTCGTTCTTTCCTTTTTTCCATCGATTTTAATTGAAGTAAAATCCAATTATTGTTATTCCGTTTGATACCAAATCTGTATTTTGAGAGTTTTAAATTGAATAAAAATTTGAAAATTTGACTCTTTTGTTCCTAATTACCCCCTCAAAATCTTGCAAACTAAATTCTCCCCTACATCTTAAGAGACTCAAATCTTAACGGATCCAAACAAGCACGTAAAATTATGAAAGCTTTTCAAGATAATTTTTTTAGTTCCTACAGTTTAAATGTGAATTTCTTTAATTACCAATTTACCATTAAAGAAAAAAGAAAAAGAAAAATAAAAAAGAAGTGAATATACTACCAGGCCATAACGCGTGTATGACCATATATTCTGTTTGAAAGGGTTAACCTTTTCTTCGTTTAGCATAGGGCGAAGAACAAATAAAGTCGACATACAAACAGATGATTCGAAGAAAGTTTCTTTTGGGTCGGTCAAAGCCAAAGAGGCTGTGACGGTTGCTGCCTTGCCTGCCACCGAATCTCCCTATTGAGCCCCATAATTCCAAACATATCCTCCTACCGATCACCAAACACGTTTTAGACGTGAAAGACGAAACCAATGCTTTTGTTTTTTTTTTTTTTTTTTTTGGCGTCTGGGATGAAACCAAGGCTACTCACGTGCTCAATTTAGGGCCAAGCAGGCAGAGAGAATAGCAAGCACATGGAGTTAACCCAAACAGAAAAAAAGAAAAAAAGAAAAGCAAGGTAGTATATTTCTCATATTGAGGCAATTTCATTAGTGAAAATGATATAAACCCCTTGGTAGAATTTACCTTTACAATCATGGTGATTTATTCTATCGACACTGATTTAATGGTAATTTTTTTTTTTTTTTTTTTTTTTTTGGCAACTTCACTCACCTAACAGTAATACTATGTCTATACACAATTCTAACTTGTAAGTGGAGGATGCCCAAGAACTAATATGCATATGGTTAAACCTATATTTAACCGATGTAGGACATTGGAATCGTAACAGAAAATTAACTAAAAATACGTTCAAATGGAATTTAGTTAAATAATAAAATTGAAAAAACGAAAATCAATCACATTGTTAAATGATAAGGAACATCAAATTTAATTAACACATATATTTTATAATAAAATTTTATACTAGAATCCTATTATGTAATTGAAAAATAAATTATGAGATTCAAACGATATCTTGTACAAGTGAAAATCAGAGGGAGCCCATCTATACACCCAATGCAAGACTCCGAAAGGAACCCCTCTTCATAGCCTCTGTCCTGCTTGGTAATAAACAAACACACCAAACATAAAACTCAAATCCTACCCAACCAAAAACATTATAAATAAATAAATAAATAAATAAATAAGAAGAAGATTTTTGAATGCAAGCAAGCGAAAGGGAGCATGTGGCTCCCGTGCGTAGAATGGAGAGCAGCTAGCTAGCTAACTCAGCCAATCCGTTGCATTATTTTTACCCAACTTTCAACCCCTAAGCCCTAGGGCCCCCATGTGGCTTTGTTGAAACACGTCTTCTTTTCTTCTGTTCTAAAAATTTGGATGCCTCCGCACAAGTGGAGATCAAAATTTTATGCCAGCTTTTATTTTTATTTTATTATTTTTTTTGTAATGGCCAAACAAGGGCTTTTCATATAAGTGAATTTTCAATCAATACATTTTATGAATGAAGGCCCTGTTAATCTCACATCAGCTTGATTTTTGGTACACATTACTTACACGAGAAGGTTATCTAATTCAACAGTTGGTATTGTAAAATACAAGTCACAGGTAAGGCTTTAGAGGGTTACCTGATGCAAAATTGTATAAGGTGTATAACCCAATATGAATGTTAATATAATTTATTTCAGCATGCATTTACTTAACCATCATCTTTTATATATATATAAAACTTTTTTGAGTTTTTGGTTCTAAAGTACTCTACAAAATATGACACGCCGAACTTGTTTAAAATTGAGTCACGCTTAATTGTGTTTGGGTCCACACACATGTGACCTGACATTAACCAATTTGCTTATTTTAAAAAAAAAAATAATAATAATTTTTTATGCCCAAAATGAGGTTCCGTATAAGATACCAATCCAAAAGTTTTCTTAACTAAATCATAACATGAAACAAGAGCAATGCTACATAACTTAAGAATTTGTTCAATATCTACTTGCCCAATAAATTATAATTTTATTTAAAAAATTATTTTTTGTAATGGGTTGATGTGAAACCTATCACATCATTTGATAGATAAATATGAGCAAAAATATGTTTGGACTCTTCAGCATTTTCTTATTTTACACCGGTCAAAC
The DNA here is from genome assembly GCA_039720395.1 of Liquidambar formosana. Lineage (NCBI taxonomy): Eukaryota > Viridiplantae > Streptophyta > Magnoliopsida > Saxifragales > Altingiaceae > Liquidambar > Liquidambar formosana. Next base: position 23,728,175 of record CM077835.1, read on the forward strand.
TAGTTTACCTGAATAAGATCTATTTATTATAAGGGTTAAGCAGTCTAACAAGATTATAATTGAAACATGTTTAAAATAAATCCATATATGCTAATTTGTGTTGGATTCCAATTGTGTTCACGGATTATGTTGCACTACGAAGTTTACAATAATTTTAGGCCATTAATGTAGTAAAATATACTTAACCAGTTAACCCCTATATTTGTTTTCAATAGTGCTATTTATCTTGAATTCAACATCACAAATAAAATGGCATCATTAAAATTCAAATTTCAAAATTTAAATTTATGGGTTATTATGCTATAACATCATTTAGAAAATTGAATTTGAAAAAAATAAATTAAGACAAATAGCATTTTCATTTTTTTCTCTTTTGTAGATCCAAATGAAGGATTAAATTATAAAATCGTTGATGCTGAGAAATATTTTCCTTTAAATAGTTTCGAGAAGAATTATTCTTCTAGAACTTATGGTAAGGAAAGAAGACTTTATATGAATAATTTTCATTTGGAACGCGAAAGAAAATAGATTAGACTAGGAGTACGTCTACCCTTGAGGGGTGGACCCGATGGTCCAAGACTCTCTTGCTTTGAGGTCTTGGGTTCCAATCCCACCACTTCCTTTCAAGGTATCCCTGTGGACTTTAGTCTTGTAATTGCTTGGTGCATGTGAGACGGGGGGACTGCATGTGCGCAAGGGGATTAGTCAAATGCAAAGCATCTGAAACCTCTTGATAAAAAAAAAAAAAAAAAAAAAAAGAAAAAGAAAAAGAAAAAGAAGAAGAAGAAGAAGGGACTAAGAGTACGTCTACGATAAGGACCAGATTACAATAAGTTTGGTGCCAATTCCTTATCTGCCAAGACTGCCCTCAACCCCACCATTATTGGGTAAAAAAAAACTCAAGAAAATCAGATTATTGCAATTCTAAATGATGGTAATTAGTTGTTACATACTTGTCATGGTCCCACGTGGCCACGTATTGTCATGTAGTACAAACTGCAAAACAAGAAGAAGTACAAGAAGGACTCCTTCGGAATTCTAAATATTTCCCAAGCCCACATTTGTCTTCCCAAAAACTCTCTCTCTCTAACTTCACCCACCCTCTCCTACCAGCTCCTGAGTTGAGAAATTGTTGTATTCACCATCTCCCTCGGAAAAGTCTCCTCTCTCTGTTTATATTATATACATAATATACATATTATATTATTATTATTATATAAATAAATAAATAAATAAATAAATAAATATATATATATATATATAGCTCCGATTCTTCCCTCTCTTGTTTTGTTTTTCCGGTCTCTCCTTCTCCGGTCTTCAGATGGCGCCAAGTCTCACGGACCTTCAGCTGTCACAATTCCCCTCCGGCGGCCGGAAGCCGGGGAGACTCGCCTCCGCCGATGAAGAATCCGGCAACCTGGAGGACGTACGGCTCCTAGAGTCGTACGAAGAAGAAGAGAGAACTGAGGTATTGGAGGAAGGTATGAAGAGGGTTCAAGTCAGAGTCTCTGGCATGACCTGTGCTGCTTGTTCCAATTCGGTCGAAGGAGCACTCAAGTGCGTGGATGGGGTCTTGAGGGCTTCCGTGGCCTTGCTTCAGAACAGGGCCGATGTGGTTTTCGATCCTAAATTGGTTAAGGTTAGTCTTGCTTGGATTAGTCTTTCTGAAACATATATACTGTAATCATGTCATAATTTTGTTTAGTTCGTGTTTCGTTTTTTATATATGATGAATTGAGTCGTGGGTTAGTGTTAATTATTGAAGAAACTGTAATTTAGAGCTCTTTTGGTGTTTTAAACACAGTGCCTAGTGTTAGTTTTCTTTCTTCTTTTGATTCACATATACTTGCAAACTTGCAATCATGTCCTAATTTTGTTTAATTTGTATCTTTATATTAATATATGGTAATTAGGTTATGGGTTTGTGTTAATTGTTGAAAATATGTAATGTGGAGCTGTTTTGGCTTTTAAATTGTGCTTAGAATTTTGCGATCATGCTTCAACTTTGTTTTATATATGTTTGGTTTTATTATACATGGTGATTAATCATGAGTGAGTGTTATTGTTTCTTTTTTATTTTATTTTATTTTTTTGGTGTGAAGGGGGGCAGAACCTATAGAAAAACAAACAAAAACTACACTAGCCTGGGGGTAGACGAATGAGTGTTATTGTCGTATTCATTTATTTAGGGCTACATGTGTTGTGTTGGTATTTTGAACTGAATGTTAGTCTTAGTTGCTTAGGGCGCATTTGGATAAACTTCTACTTCCTGTTTTTTACTTCTAAAAGTAAATGAATGAAAACTTTTGATAGTTTTTCATAGTGCAAAATTTTGAAAGTTACTTTTAAAAGTTGAGGTAGCAAGAATTTCTTACTACCTCAACTTTTAAAAGTAACTTACTAAATTTCTTACACTCAGAACTTTCATTTTTTTTCACATTTGAAAGTAAAAATTAGGAAGTAGAAGCTTATCCAAACGGACCCTTAGTTTCTCTAGTGTGTGTGTGTGTGTGTGTATGTATGTATATTATGTATGTATGTATCTTGTAATCATGTGTTAGTAATAGTACATTCAATACACACATAACATAAAACTCTAAACCAATCATTCTTCGATAATTAAATCCAATCAACCAATTAATAGAAACTAAACGCAAGGCTAAGGCATTTAGAAATAAACGGATCATGAAAACTAAGCAAGCAGGACTGACCTACAGTTCAGAGCACACTTATAGTTCTGAAGTAATTTTTTTTTTTTTGATCGACGCTCTGAAGTAATTATTTTTCAATCACTAACCCTGTCCCATTATCAAATCTACCATGAGTTATAAGTTAAAAGTGAGCGAAAAAAACTTAGTTGTTTTTATTATGATTGTGTAACTTCTATTTGAAGTTGGAGTTCAAATGGGTGCTGTTCATTGGTGTGTGTGTGGGGGGGGGGGGGGTTTGATGACGGACTGGTCCTTTTTGAGACTATGAGTATGTTTGCTTTGATTGGTAGGGTTTAAATAATATCTTTGAAAATTTTCAACTTTAAGGACTAAGTGGGTGATATTTGGTTCATGAGAAATCTCTCTTTCTCTCTCTCTCTCTCTCTCTAAGTTGTGTGAGGTTGTTTTATACATGGGATTTTAATCACGGTTACTTGGTTAGTGTTAGGCTATTTAGAGGATATAAAAGCAGGAGTTTCTTCTTGTCATGGTAGTAGGAAATGGAATTCTAGAATGATGTGTTTCTGTTTGTGAAGGTGGTTTTATATTAGGGATAACAATCATGGTGAGAATTAGCCTTAAAGTGACAAATTAAACCCCTGCCCCTTTATTTATTTAATCCACGACTTCAGTTGATGGTGTTTGTGATTTGGATCTCTCTCTTTCTCTCTCTCTCTCTCTTACCATCACACCCACCCACCCACCCACCCACCTACACACACCTTAACTCTAATGTGTATCAGTGTATGGTATCATTGTATTCAGTTGTGCCGACCATCTTCTTAGCCTCCCAATGCAACCCTTGCGAAAAAGATACTTGAGAGTCCAATTAAGCTGATGGGAAGTGTTCAATCTTTCAAAGTGTTCTTATTATACTGTGTTTGCATCCTTTGGATTTGGGGATTTGAATTTCTAAGTTCGAGGTAGTATGGATTTTTAAATAGCATATGTCAATTGTTATTTCAAATCCATGGACTTGGGGGTTTGAAACTCCATTAATGTATTTTGCAATAATCCAAATCTCTGTTGGAACAAGGCTTTCCAACCATTGGATTTGGATTTGGTGTCCCCAAATCCAAATTCATCCTTGAAATTCGTGTATCCAATCCTTAAATTTTCTGCTGTAATCTAGTTTACTTAACCTCCTATATTGTTACCACTCTTACTCTAGTACTGTGATTCAACAGTCTGGGAAGGAATTTCTCCTAATCTCGCTCCTTAAAAACTCACCTTAGGAGAGGTTAAAAGAAGATGTAGATGTTACAGAAATATGACTTAAAGATTGTTTGGGGTAGTCTATCCCTAAGCCCATATGTTAGGCTCCTGCCCCACCCCTTTAACCTGTTATTGGAGAATACTCGTTCCTCTTGAAATCTTCTACTATAGAGGCAGCGGGAGACCATTGGGCCACAAGGCCAGTGGTATATAATTGTACTTGATGTAGTGAAAGAGAAAATAAAAGAATGCGAAGAAGTTCTATATAATATGTAAATAGTACATCTAGACCAGTGTTGGGAGTGGCACACTACAAATACTATATCATCTAATTTTAGATGTGGCCAGGTTTTTGTTTCTCAAATGTATGACACATAAACTTGAAATGAATGTTCCAAGTGCATCCAGCGGGCATTGAACCTATGAATTTGCTCCTTTGTTAGGTTTGTGTAGGTAGATCTGTCAATGGACCGGTTCTAATCCGAATTTGATCCGAAAAACCGGATATGGGTAATGATTTTATAATCCGATAACCCGAAAGTCCAATTATTTAACAAATCGGATATGGATTTAGGTTGATCCGATCAGTTAAGGATCCGATCCGACAAAGTGAATAATATATATACATATATACACTTGTTATGGGTGAGTGCGTTTCCATAGAATAGATTGTTTGATATCATAATTGAGCAGATTTTTTTTTTCTATGGTTGTTTGATATTTCATCATTATTTTATTTATATCAGATTTCATATTTGAACAATTTTGTTGCACTTGTTCTTTTGGATTATTGGATATATTAGTGCTTTTTTGCTTCTAATTGAGAAGTGGGATCAATCTAATTCATAATGTTTTTTTTTTCCCCTTTTTAATCACAAATAAATACTAAATGAAATAGGTAGACCGTAGGTAGATCTTTGAAACTTTTGTCACAAGAATTTTAGACTAGATATATAAGTTATCCTAACTGAGATTGGTTTATGGTTTTATTCTGTTTGCTAAACGGATCTGATCGGATCGGATATCCGATAAATAAACAAATCGGATATGGGTTTATATATCAAGGATTCATTGAATTAACGGATCAGATCGGATTAACAATATTGCTTAACGGGTCAGATCTGGATATACCCTGATCCAGTCTGAATCTGAATCGTTGACAGGTCTACGTATAGGTTGGGCGCTTTACCAATTCAGACATAGGCTGAAGGGCTTCCTCGTTATCAAAAAAAAAAAAAAAAAAAATGTGTTGTAGACCTTGGTAGTTTTGGATTTGAAACTCCTAAGATCCTACTCCTATTCGTTGCTTCCACTCATGCTTGTTGGGGATATGAGGATTGGGGTATCTAATGCATATGGTTTCGGAAGGACACACTTTTTAACCTCTTCCTTGTCATAGGCTTGTATGGTTTGACAAAAAGAATCCTCAGATATTCTCAAGATCATATTTTGTATCCTCTTTTCTTTTTTTTCTTTTTTTTTTTTTTTTATTTTAAATTCATTTCTTTGCTTGTCCACACTTATGTTGTTTTGGTAACTTAATGAATCTTTCACTTTAGATTATCTCAAATTCTCCTACTTGCTGCTAGGAACTAAGAAGCAAGCTAAGTTAGAAGTTCTAACTTGTAACACATTTGTAACTGCGGTTTCCATTATCTTGTATAGAGATTCTGATCAGATATTTGAAATCTTTAGCAGTCTTCCTATTGTGTGCCATCAACTGTTTGAGGTCGATGCCTCTGGAAAAATTTATTCTGGCCTTCTTTATTGTGTGAACCTGCTTTTAATGTTTTAGAACTTGCTACTTCAAAAATGGGTTTTATTTCCATTGAAGTATGATGTAAATGTTTTTTGGTTCAGGATGAAGACATAAAAAATGCAATAGAAGACGCAGGGTTTGAGGCTGAAATTCTAACTGAACCCAGTGCACGAACGAAACCACATGGAACCTTATTGGGGCAGTTTACAATTGGAGGTATGACTTGTGCAGCCTGTGTGAACTCTGTTGAAGGTATTTTGAGAAAGCTTCCTGGTGTCAAAAGGGCCGTAGTTGCCTTGGCTACTTCATTAGGTGAAGTTGAGTATGATTCTACTCTAATTAGTAAGGATGATATAGTCAATGCAATCGAAGATGCGGGTTTCGAAGCTTCTTTTGTTCAGAGCAGTGAGCAGGATAAAATCATATTAGGGGTTGCTGGGATATTTAGCGAGATGGATTTTCAGCTTTTAGAAGGCTTACTGAGCAGACTGGGAGGAGTGAGACAATTTATTATTGACAGGACGTCTAGAGAACTAGAAGTTCTCTTTGATCCTGAAGTCATCAGTTCTAGATCCTTAGTCGATGGGATCGAGGGAGGAAGCAACGGAAAGTTTACATTACACGTAAGGAACCCTTATACAAGAATGACATCTAAGGATTTAGAAGAATCCTCAAATATGTTTCGGCTCTTCCTCTCTAGTCTGTTTCTCAGTGTGAGTAATTATTTATTTTAGATGCACATCGTTTTGGTATATTGCATATCCTTATACTTTCTTTTGCCATTTTTGTAATCAGTATATTGGATTTCTAATTCATAGTCTCGATTATTTGTTCTTTGTCGCATAGGTGTTGTTTGAATGACTCACTATGAACCTCTTATAGAATCTTTCATGTGAAATTCATTGCGTTTCTCATAGAACATGTGTTTCATAAAAAATTAAGAACCCAATAAGGTTTTTCTCTTTCAGGAGAAATATATCCCTGTATCTCACTGTATGGCTTCTACCAACTACATTCAAGAATATGAGAACTTAAAAAAAACAATTTTTAATACTAAAATGAATTAAAGGCACATCCAAACTCCCTTTAAGTACTAGTAGTTCATTTTCTTTACTTCTTCAAATTATTGACACCCAATGACTTGCCTCCAGATTCTTGTCTTTCTCATTCGAGTAGTTTGTCCTAGCATACCTCTTCTGTATTCTTTGTTGCTCTGGCGATGTGGACCCTTCCTAATGGGCGATTGGTTGAAGTGGGCATTGGTAAGTCTGGTTCAATTTGTTGTTGGGAAGCGCTTCTACATTGCAGCTGGCAGAGCACTTCGAAATGGTTCAACAAACATGGATGTTTTGGTTGCATTGGGAACTTCAGCTTCTTACTTTTACTCTGTTTGTGCACTCCTATATGGGGCAGTCACTGGGTTCTGGTCTCCAACATACTTTGAAACAAGTGCCATGCTAATAACTTTTGTTTTGTTGGGAAAATATTTGGAAAGTCTTGCTAAAGGAAAGACATCAGATGCTATCAAGAAGTTAGTGGAACTTGCCCCAGCAACAGCGGTGTTGCTTGTCAAAGATAAAGGTATGTTTTGTGCAAAGTAATTTTAGGGATTGTTAGGGCATTCATTTTGATAATATGACATTTCTGTCCATATTGTATTTCTTAAAGCTTTCAATATTTCAATTGAATTACAAAAAATTTCATTTTTTTGGATAATTTTGTTTGGACCTTGACGAGGATCAATATTGATCCCGAAAATGGAATTAAATCCTTTGACTAATTGAGTGAGTTAAATTTGATTGGCTTCCTAGGTGGTAGGTGTATTGGTGAAAGGGAAATAGATGCTATGCTAATTCAGCCTGGTGACATATTAAAAGTTCTTCCTGGTACAAAGCTTCCTGCTGATGGTGTGGTTGTATGGGGTTCAAGTTATGTTAACGAGAGTATGGTAACTGGTGAATCTTCACCTGTTTTGAAGGAGGTCGATTCATCGGTTATTGGAGGTACAATAAATTTACATGGTGCACTTCATGTACAAGCCACCAAAGTAGGATCGGACACGGTTTTGAGCCAGATAATTTGTTTGGTTGAGACGGCCCAGATGTCCAAAGCTCCTATTCAGAAGTTTGCTGATTTTGTAAGTATGTTAATGTATTTAAAATTGGAAAATATTTACCTACTGACGGTGGAGTAGGCGCTCCTACTGAAAATTAATATGGCACAATCATTCATTGACACATGTTTGAGTGCACATCCAATCACATAATTTCCGAAACCTAAGAACTGAAACAGAGAGAACCTAAACCAAGGCCAGAGAACTGGTTCTTTCTCCCGTGAACTCATTCTTCTCTCCCTAAATTGATTGTCAGAGGTAGCCTCCATCAATGCTCTCCTTTGCAACCCAAGCTTACTGGCCATTGACATCTGCGATGTGTTTGCCTCTGGCCCTTTGCAACCCCTATCCCTCTGCATGTACTTGAGTGCGATTAGCTGCCAGGGTGAACTTTGGTTGATTATTTAAATCTATTAGAGTTCTAGTTAGAGATTGTAGTTGGGTCGCTTTAACGTGTCCAAACGCCAAATATTGGAATTAAGATTGCAGTCTCTATAACAGAATCCAGTGCTCTTGGAGATTTTACTATGAACTTTAACTGGATTCAGGAATATGAATCCCTACCACTTATGGGTCCTATGAAGTCAATATGAGAGGTTGATTGATTAGGATGATTAATATAAACATGATTGCTGAATATTGATGTATGATATGGAAAATGCTCCCTTCAAGCTTGAGGCAACTTTAGATTAAACCTTCAAAATTGAACGACTTTCACAGACAAAGGCAATTTTATATCAATGGAATTTCAGCAAGCACATAACTTTGTCTGGAGAATTTACAAAAATTCTCAAATAATCATTTTACTGACAAATGGTGAGCATAGTTATATTGCAATTAAAGGAGAGATATAATTTATACCAGAGAGGAGGAGGGGGGGGGGGGGGGGGGAGAGAGAGAGAGAGAGAGAGAGAGAGAGAGGAAGACAGAATAGGTATGAGAGAGAGAAATCTGTCCCAAGTTGTGTAGGTTGCAAGAGGGAGATCTCAGGTAGCAAAGGGTCTCAAGCAAACATGTTGCAGACGTCAGTGGTCAGCGAGGTTGGGTTGCATTGGAGAGCACTGATGGAGGTTCCCCTATGAAAATTGATGTAAGTAGAGAGATGAACCAGTTCAGGGGAGAGCTAACAAGTTCTCTGTGTTAGTTTTTCCTTGAGCGAACGGTTTTGAGCTTTTTGGTTCCACAAAGCACATGGTTTCCGTGTGGAGTCCAACATGTGTCAATTAAAGGTTGTCCCATGTCACTTTTCAGTGGGAGCTTCTACTCCACCATCAGTAGCAAAGTATTGTCCTTAAAATTTGGCTATGTTATGTTTGTGCTATACTTCATGCCATTTCAGGCATTATTAACTCCTGATTTTGGAAGCAAAAGTTGCTTCCACAGTTGCTTGCGGAAGAAAAATGACAAAACAGTTAACTTCCAAATTAACTGAACACTATTTTGAGTAATCAAGATGCTAACTTGTGGCCTCCTATGATATCGAGTGCAATTACCTCTGCTTCAATTGCGCAGATTTTACCTATGGAATATATAATATTCCCTGTCCTACAAAGATAGGTCATCATTGACAAAATGTGTAGATTAAGAAAAGCCATTAATGCATTGACTTGTCACCTATTAAACTTTTTCTTTCCAATAGTACCCTTCTCCTACTTTTGGGATTTGGTTTTGTGTTGAAAGTAATTCTTGAAATAACTAAGTGTAGTATAGGAAAGTTCAAAAAATTTATGATATGATTTTTTTTTTCTTTTTTTTGATAAGGTGATATGACTTTTCAAAGAGGACAAACATTTTGGGACAACAAAAGTAGCAATTGAGTCTTAATTAATGTGTTTTAATGTTTAAAATTATTTTCTAAAGAGTTTGATTTCAATCGTGGTTAAAAGTTGATTAAGTGTTATGAGTTTGCTATTAGAGTTCTCTTCGTGCAGGGGGGGCCTTCTTGAATATGTTATGGGACTAGGTTGGGGGTGAGAGAAACTTGTTTTTGATAGATAGAAAGGACCATGTATGATTGCCTGTCCTGGGATCTTACTTGAATTTGATCCTGATTGCTGCAAGGGTTAATGTTATCATCCCGCGATTGGACAAATATTGAAGTTTCTTACATGTTGCCGGTTTTATGCTGTTAAGTTTAACAGAACTCAATAGAAAGCAATAGAAAGCAACACGTATTGAGTAGTAATAGATCCGTGCCTTTCCTTGGATAAAACATTCTTTACTTTTTCGATGCCATTGGCCACCAAGCCTTATGCCAACTATTGGGTTCAGCTCTTTTTCTGCTTTTTCCACTTTAGTAAACGACATCCTAAATTTAACCTTTCCATTTTAATAAATGAAATCTTAAGTGTAACCTTAAATAACCTTAAATATGAGATGATAGGAGACAAATAGGACTTAATAGCACTTGAGAGATGGAAAACCTTTTATCTCAAACGATTCTTTAATAACTACTACAAATGAGATGAAGATTAGTCAACAAGTAAAGCCAAGCCTTATGCTTTTCACCTTATTGTAGGTTCCACATTTTTAATCCAGTTCTTAACTTAACGATCTTTAATTTATGATTGCTCTGGTATCTGTATGAATTATGAACTCAAGTAAATATCCTTGTATCTTAGGCATCTTTATGGCTTACAGGTTGCAAGCATTTTTGTCCCTACAGTTGTTGCTTTGGCATTGTTGACATTATTGGGTTGGTAAGTTTACACACTGACTTAGTTTGGATATTCACGTAGTTAGTAGTTGGTAGGATAATGGGATCATTTGACTGTTAATGCCACTTTTTTATAATTTCTTTTGTTGATCGTCTAGGTATATTTTTGGTGCTCTTGGAGCTTACCCAGAAGAATGGCTACCAGAAAATGGAAATTATTTTGTTTTTGCCCTCATGTTTTCAATATCAGTTGTGGTGATTGCATGTCCCTGTGCACTGGGCTTGGCAACACCAACTGCTGTCATGGTTGCAACAGGGGTTGGAGCCAACAATGGTGTGTTGATTAAAGGAGGAGATGCTTTGGAAAGGGCCCAGAAGGTTAAGTATGTGGTATTTGATAAAACGGGCACCCTAACCCAGGGAAAGGCCACAGTTACTACTGCAAAAGTTTTCACTGGAATGGATCGTGGAGAGTTCCTGACATTGGTTGCTTCTGCAGAGGTAACTGAATTGTTTCAGCATGTTTTTTAAACTCATATCATGTCTGGTTCTCAATGTACAATCGGCCCTTTTGGGTTTTCAGTTTAGAACTAGAAGGAAAAAGGAAAAAGGGGGGTGGGTGCGTGGAGGGGTAGAACAAGAAGAGAAAATCTAGGGATACCTCTGGAATTTTGCTGCCAAACAAGATTGATAAATTCTTAGGATCTGCCCCCCATGCCACCCTCCTCTTTCTTTTTCCTCCCTTGCTAGGACAGCAGCATGCCCTTCCATACAGTGTTGTAACATGCCATGATTGAGAATTGGATACTTAAGGGGATTTGTACCTTCTCCTTTCCTTTTTTTTGTTCTTTTGATCAATTAATTTATTTAGGGTAAATTACATTAAGACCCCCTGTAGAATCTGACAAATACAGGTACACCCCCTCACGTTTATGAAATTACACTAACACCCCCTACTTTACAAAATAAACTACAAAGAGACCCCTCCCTCTGACCTCCATCCATTAATCCATTAAATCATGCTAATTTTTTTTTTTTCAAAATACCGTAACTACCCTTATTGGATGACAACTTTCATGTTAAATGCATATAACTCATCACTCCAACTCATTCATCTAGCTCATTCAACTTTATTTATTTATTGATATATATATATATATATATATATATATATATATATTTATCATCTTTAAGAAAAATGTGAAAAGCTTAAATTTTCTGTCCCACTGATTTTGTAGCCGTTAGATTTGTTCATTAGAAAAAATTATTTATTTAATTAAATTTTTAATTAATGTGTGAAAAAAAAAAATGATTTGCCAAGTTGCCACGTCTATACATGCATTCCCATTGTAATAATTCTTTTAATTTTTTTCTACATATGAGTAATGCTACGTAGCCCCCTTTTTTTTTTGGCCCAAATCTACATACTCAAATGAGGTGGCAACTTGGCAAATCATTTTTTTTTTCGCAAATCAATTAAAAATTTAATTAAATAAATAATTGTTTCTAATGAACAAATTTGATAGCTGCCACATCAATTGAACAGAAAATTTAAGCTTTTTTAGTATTTTTCTTATATATATTTAAGCTTTTTAGCACATCAATTAAAAATTTGATTAAATAAATAATTGTTTATAATGAGCAAATCTGACGGCTACCACATTAGTTAGACAGAAAATTTAAGTTTTTGGCATTTCTCTTATATATATATATATATATATATATTATCTTTTAGTTGTTTATCAATAAAAATTTTAAAAAAATTTCGAATGTACTAGATGAATGAGTTGGATTTATATACATTTAACATGAAAGTTGTATCCAATAAGGGTAGTTTGGGTATTTGAAAAAATTGGGCATGATTTAATGGATTAATGGATGGAGGTTAGAGGGAGGGGTCTCTTTGTAGTTTATTTTGTAATGAGGGGGTGTTAGTGTAATTTCATAAATGTGGGGGTGTATCTGTATTTGTCAGATTCTACATGGGGTCTTAAAGTAATTTACTGCCATTTATTTATTATTGGGCCCCTCCCCTGCTACATCGCTGCGCCCCCCCCCCCCCCCCCCCCGCGCGTGCGGCGGTTAGTGTTGAATAGATGACTTTAAATGTTGACTTTTTTTTTTGGTCTATCCATGGGTTAGGCTAGCAGTGAGCATCCACTGGGGAAAGCAATACTGGAATATGCTCGTCATTTCCATTTCTTTGACGAGCCTTTGGCAACCAAGGATGCACAAAACCACAGCAAAGAGTCAAACTTCTCTGGCTGGCTTCTTGATGTCACAGAGTTCTCTGCTCTGCCTGGAAGAGGTGTTCAGTGCTTTGTAGATGGAAGACAAGTCTTGGTGAGTATTTGGCAAAAAGATTCATGCTGCAAATACAGTTTGAAATGAAGAAATATCTGTCGTAAGTTATTTAGTGGTTGCTTATTGAAGAAAATGTATTCTGATCAGGTTGGTAATCGGAAGCTGTTAACTGAAAGTGGGGTCACCATTCCAACCCACGCAGAAAATTTCCTAGTGGAATTGGAAGAAAGTGCAAAGACAGGCATACTTGTTGCACATGATAATATCTTAATTGGTGTTTTGGGGGTAGCAGATCCACTAAAGAGAGAAGCTGCTGTGGTTATAGAAGGCCTTGGGAAAATGGGTGTCAGACCAGTCATGGTTACAGGGGATAATTGGAGGACAGCTCGGGCTGTTGCCAAGGAGGTCAGTATTCATTTGTTTATCTACTATTCTGTCAAGCCTAATCTCAGAATTTTGACAAAAAGATATTACGTTTTGATATTTCATATTGATTTCAAGGTTTTGTTTTTTTTCCCCTTCGGACTTGCAATTTCCCCTTTCACTACATAAATTTCCAATAGCTTGGAAAAAATTTTGAAGTTTGGGATTTTGTTTTGATTTGAACCTGATCTAAAGTTGAGCTTGAAATCAAATTTGTAACCAGTCCTTATTCCACAGTGACTGAATGTTGAATTCTGATTTCTCCTGCTCTCTTTCATGGTTGTTGGTGGGCCTGTCATGGATGTGGTTTGGACCCAAGTTAGTTGTGTCCAAATTAATAATATATTAGTTGTAAGCAAATCGTAATTAGATATCAATCTGTTCCAAATTGTTAACTGCATAGGATTGTGTGAAAAATTACTGGTTTAATGGGGATTGGATTTCTGATTTAAATGGCTAATTGGCTATTTTCAGACTCAATTCAAATTACAGTCTTGCAGGCCTATTATTTCTTTATGAAAATAACTCCCAAATCCATGTAGTGGAGGATGGCTACAATTTCAATAAAATGGAAACTGAACCTTTGTCTCTGGGCAGGTTGGCATTCAAGACATTAGGGCAGAGGTGATGCCAGCAGGAAAAGCTGACGTAATCCGTTCATTCCAAGAAGATGGAAGCGTAGTTGCAATGGTGGGTGATGGTATCAATGACTCTCCTGCTCTAGCTGCTGCAGATGTTGGCATGGCAATTGGGGCAGGGACAGATATTGCAATAGAAGCTGCCGACTACGTGTTGATGAGAAATAACTTAGAGGATGTTATCACGGCCATTGATCTCTCAAGAAAGACTTTCTCCCGGATCAGATTGAATTATGTATTTGCCATGGCCTACAATGTGATTGCAATCCCTATTGCTGCTGGAGTTTTCTTTCCTTGGCTAAGGATCGAGTTGCCCCCATGGGCAGCTGGAGCATGCATGGCTCTCTCATCTGTAAGTGTCGTTTGCTCTTCTTTGCTTCTTAGGAGATACAAAAAACCCAGACTTACCACTATATTGGAAATAACTGTAGAGTAGAAAGGAAAATGTGGGGGAAAAAAAACATAGGTTTCAGGTTCGTAGGAAGTAAATTGAAATGGGATACAATGGGTGTGAATGGTAATTGCTATCCCAATTTTGTGTATTTCTTTGTTCTTTTCTTTTAAAAACTTACACGCTATGGGGGCGTATTTGTATCACCCCCATTCAATGTAAATGCCACTTGTTGTATCATTTTGGCATGTAGTGCTGCTGCTGTGTGTGTGTGAGAGAGAGAGAGAGAGAGGATATTTTTCCCTAAGTAGAGGGATGCTAAGGCCATGCATAGCAGGAATGTTGCTTTGGTTGTGGTAGATCCATTCGATGTAAAGAGTCTGGGAATTCAAGCCACTCAGGTCCATGTGGGGTAAAGAGGTAGGATTGAGTGGATTCAATGAACTGAAGTTCTTATACATCAATGGAAAAAAAAAAAAAGTTAATATTATTTGTCTTTATTCTTTGGATTTATCTTTACACAATTGGGAGTCTTCTGGGCCCGTAATAAATTCCATTGAAAGAGGTGGGTAGTATCGATCTTGTTATTTTAAGAAAGATTTCCATCCCATCTTTTGAGAAAAAAATTCAGTCATGGTCTAAAATTGGACATACTGGGGAAGATGGTACTCTAGTAAACATTCCAAAATTTGAGCTTGCTATATATTCCGTTGCACCACCAATGCCCCCACTACCCATCCGCCACCGCTTTGAAGTTGTGCATCACCACCACCACTAGGCACCTCGCTCCACCATTGCCTTAGCAACCGTGCATTAATGATTAACTCAATTGTGTTGCACAGTCAGTCGTCTGCTGGTAAATATGAATTTTCCTTGGTCATAATAATAATAATGGGGTCAGGCTATTGCCACCATGTAAAGTACTCTAAATCCTCCATTAAGTTTATATTTTTTAAGGTTTTATGAAAAATATAAAAGGTTTTTTTACAAAAATTAGATGCGTAGTCCACTAGAAAACATCATTCCAAAAAACTTTGTAGAAGAAAGCTTTTCCAAAATTTATTGTTTAAGTGGAGTTTTTGGTTATTTTTCATGAAACATTTTGTAAAAATAAAACAGAAATTATAAATGACAAAAAGTCCATTTAAACGATAGATTTTTAAAAAAATTTCTTTTACAAAGTTGTTCAAAACGATGTTTTCTAGTGGAATATATAAACTAGTTTTCATAAAAACCTCTCATGTTTCATATAAAACCTTAAAAAATGTAAACTAAGTACGGGCTTAGATTTTTGCGGTGGCAATAACCTCCCTCATAATAATATTGGTTGGTTAAACGACCTTCGCATGAGAAGACCGATCTGTCCTTGGGAAAATTCTCCCAGATTAGAAATTGAGATGATTTGGGTACAAAGCACAACCTCATTCTCCTCTAACCTGAAACACCCCCTTTTAGGTCCCGCTACGAGCAAATAATTACAATTCAATACAAAAGAATGCTAACATCGTAATAAATGACTACTAACTTAACTAAGAATGATTACAAACTGTCTTTTTGCCCATAGCCGGACCTATCCGTAATCCCAAAAAAAAAAAAAAAAAAAAAAAGGAAAAAAGAAAAGAGAGAATATTTTCATCTTATTTTTCTCTTGATATCCTATTGTTGAAATCTCTGCAATCCACGTTCCGAAGTAATCCAAGTATTGTTAACTTTGGGGTGACACAACGACTGAGTCAAACTCCAAAAAGCAAATTAAATGTGTTTGGTCATAAAAATCCGATTCAGTCTCTCTTTGAAAGATAGGCTATTATTTTCTTGAAGTTAAATTATTATTTCCATGTGCTCTTCTTTGACCCACCAGCTGTAAGATCGACTTTGACATCCATGGTGCCGTGCACCCTCTCAGTCATCGGTCTCCTTGTATTCCTTTCACACTACAACTTCGGTTCAATGTATCGGCATGGCGAAAATGAAAAGTAACTAGAAAAATAAAAATAAATTTAAAATAGTCTGCAAAAATTTCTAGAATGCAGAGTTTTATGGTTCATTTGTTTGTGCATCGATTTAAAGCGATATATGTTATGTCCCTTTCACTCTCAGTGGACAATGAAACCTTGTTTTTCTAGTTGGGAAAATGCCATTGATGGGGACGAGAAGTAGGGGAAAAATCTTAATTTGGTCAGAAGTCAAAGGCACTTGTGGTAGGCTAGCTCTACAAGCTAATCCCTAATGATGGAGTTGGAAGGCATTCATCACCTTCTTCCGCTGGATAATTAATGCCCTTAGATTATTCAAATGATAATGAATTAATTAAGAGAAATTATGAACTCATTAACCAAAAAACAATATTTGTATATGATTTGTATTACCTATATATCATTATTTTTATAAATATTAATCCTTTTGTTGGATGCCTAGGCTCAAGTATATGAACACGTGGAACATGTCCAAGTTACTTGATCATGACCCATAGCCATTTTATTTTGAACCCATTTGATTTTATGAGAATTTTATTCACAAATTTATTCCATCACAAAAATGTTCACACTAGAGAAGGAAAAAAGGTATGTGAGAATTTTATTCACAAATTTATTCCATTTGATTTTATGAGAATTTTATTCATAAATTTATTCCATATGAATGAATCTCTTTGCAAGCCTTTTGATGTGTGTTGGGCCATGACATGAACCATGCTTGTGATTTATTGACAGACAAGAGAAGGTAAAAGGAGGAGCAATTACATTGACTTACTTGAATCATTATAAGCATGCATGTTGATCGAGCCGTTGATTGCAAAGGGTTACACTTGGGGGGGAAAAAAAGGGGGTTGGTTTAATAAATAATACCTATATGGTCCATATGCTTACAAAATATAATTTTTCATCGGATAAAATTAAGGATGAAAAATATACTCAACCCATTTGTGTAAGGATAATACAAAATACGTAATCAGTCTACAAAAACCATAAATTTAGGAAACATTGATCGACTAAATTCTTTAAAAATAAAAGCTAAAGAAAAG
Organism: Liquidambar formosana; assembly: GCA_039720395.1. Lineage (NCBI taxonomy): Eukaryota > Viridiplantae > Streptophyta > Magnoliopsida > Saxifragales > Altingiaceae > Liquidambar > Liquidambar formosana. Next base: position 23,745,407 of record CM077835.1, read on the forward strand.
TATGGAATAGCTACCTTTTTCTTTTGTTATATCTTCTGTAATTAATTTTCTTGGGGATAAAAAGGGATAGGGGGAGAAAGGATTCTCTCGAGCGCAATGGAGGTTCTAGCAAACATCTCTATATTGACCAAATAATGACTCCTATCACTCATAAATTGCCCAAATGTGCATTAGAATCCCCAATGCATTAAAGAGGATCCTTGCACGACGGGGGTTGGTTTACATTCAATCATAAAATATAAACAATAAAGGTCATTGTTTAATTGGGGAGCTTGGTCAAATGTTAGTCTAAACAAAACTAGGGAGCTAAGTCATTGTTAATCCATTTCATACTCTCTTTCTCAAGTCCCAAAAGAACATAAAAAAGGTAGTTGATGTTAGTATCTTGCTAAGTATTGATGAATCAAAGAGGCCAGGGTAGAAGCTAGGGAACACCATAACAAACTATATAGGGATGGAAACTTAATTAACAATGACTACGTACCAACTGTACGGCAGACTGGTCTACTAAATTTCCTTACAATTTCCTGACCAAAGAAGCAAAGATGACCAGCTCAAAAGGCTCCAAGATAACCTACTACGAGTCTTAGGACGAGGTAACCTTTCATGTGATGACCTCATGATACGGATAATCTTGTAGATGCTGTTTCCACTTTCCAGGAAGCAGCACATGCATCCCTCAGCCTTTTGTATCTCTATCTCTTTCTCTCTCTCAAATGGTCAAGAGTCTACATATTTTACTTTGACCAGTTGTCACTAACTGCATATATACATGTGAACTAAGGTTCCTTATTGCTTTCTTAACAAAGGAGTGAAAGTATAGAGAGTTACCACCACCGAAATAGTATCGTGAGTGACACCATGTCAAGTTCCGGTGATTGGTTGCAATTCAACCAACAAACCGTCGCAGGACAGGCGGCGCCTCCCGGTGGACTCACTGATGCCACCACAGTCACTACCAGTTCAAGCAATATGGCAGGTGGTCAATTGAATCCCAAGGGTGGTTGCCTATCAAAACCGATCCGAAAGCGGTCTAAGGCTTCCAAGAAGACTCCTACCACCCACCTCAATGCCAACACCACCAATTTTCGAGCCTTGGTGCAACAATTTACGGGGTGTCCTACTAGCAGTGCACCTTCTTCGTTAATTGGGACCCAAGGGGGTCCAATCAATTTACATTTTGGACAAGGGGGGTATCAGATTCATCCTAATAATGGACCTTCTTCCATAATTGCACCTTTTAGGCAGGGTTACTATAATCAGCAGTCTCAGCCGCCGCTGCAGCAACAACAAGAACAATACCACCGCCACCAGCAACGTACGATGTTCCCGCTGGACAACGTTGCTAGCGATGTTTTCTTTTCAACCATAAGTAACCATAGACCTAACTTGGAGATCTCCGACCACTTTGTCATGGAGAATGTTTCTTTACGTGGGCTTACTATGGATTCTTCCTTCAATGGGTATCAGAATGATGGTTCCATCTTCTGAATTAATAGAAGTACGTAGTAGCTAGAGTAAAACGGAGTGTTGAGCTGTTATAGGATAAATCATCATCATCATCAATTTTTTTTTTTTTTAAATTTTTATTTTGGGGGTGGTGGGGAGATGAAAATTTTCATTGTTGATCAATGTAAACTTCTTTTCTATATATATGCTATTATAAAGTTAAAGGATACCATATTATTGCAACTACATGTCTTCAAAGTTATATATTAGACTGCTCTGATACACATGCGTGCGTGCATACACACTTATATAGAATTCTCATACACCTATGAGACATCCTAATTTAGACAAATGGAATGCTCTAACAAAGGATTTATCCTATTTGAGAAAGCAAGTGTGTCAAGAATTGATCGCCATGCATGATTGGATGAATCTCAACCATTTTGATTCATATATAATTTTTCTCAAAGCTTTCCATTTTTTTTTTTACATCACAAGAAATAAAAATATCAACTAGCTATACTCATCCTAATATATATATATATATATGTTTTTGTTTTTGTTTTTGTTTTCCTCTTATTTCTGCAAACTGTGCAGCTAAATAGAACCCGTTAATGATGAATATTAATCTTTTGCAAAGGTATTTATTGGTCAATGTATCGATGACAAGTTAATCAATTAGTAAGGGCACGTTTAGATAAGTTTTTATTTCCTAATTCCTATTTTAGAAGTAAAGAAATGATTTTTATTTTTTATTTTTTATTATAATGCGAAATTTTGATAATTACTTTTAAAAATTGAGGTTACAAGAATTTTTTGCTTCCTCTATTTTTAAAAGTAATTTTTTAAATTTGTTTGCATTCAAAGCTTTTATTTTTAAAAATTAAAAATAGGGAAGGAAAACTTATCCAAAGGGTTCCAAATAAATGAAACTCGGTATGTGGCACCACTTCCATGGATTAGGTGGTGACGGTTTATCCCAGTGGTAGGAATGGCCTACGTTTGAAAGCTTTCTTATCAACATCCTATCAAACAAACAAACAGGCCAGGTGCCAAATAAATATAAATAAATAAATAAAACACGAGAAAAGTGAGTCAGTTTTCCGAGTAGTCTACACCTTGTATATCCTGTGAGCTTCAGGAGGCTTCTTAAGGAAAACGATAAAATAAAATAAAAACCTTTATAAATGTTGTAAAGGCTGAGGGCCCCAAGCCAAGCCTCTTGCTATAATCTTCCTAATCTACCTTTTACTTATTTGGGGGAATACAATTCAACACACCATCCCTGTCCATCACTTTCATCGGACCGAGACTTATATAAATTACATCTTATGTTGATAAAATTACAAGTGAACATCAAACTTTCATAAACATGTTATGAGGAAATTACGTGAACTTTTATGACAAAAATTTGTATGCCAAACTAAGGGTGGGATTTAAGATTTTTTCTCATTGACGACACATAAGAGGTTGCATGTGCGCAAATGTGCACCATGGTGTATTTTAGTAACTTTGATCGAAATTAATTGAAATTTGACCATGTTTAATCAAAACAAACCCCTGTTTTTTTTTAAGTGGGATTGGACCACTTTAGTAAACTTAACCAAAATTGCTTATCCACACACACACACACATATATATAAATACAAAAAATTGAGTAGTTGCCCATCAATAGACTCATGCGGGCACCCATATTGTAGATTTTTCAATGTTCTAGCAAGTAGATGATTTGATTAATTGCTGAGGGTACGCAATATCAAGGAGTAACGAAGTGAGGTCTTACCATGTTTGATGGACTGCTGCCCCATCAAGTTTTGCCCTTAGTCAAAGGGATTGACAGTGTGAAAACAAGAGGAGGATGAGGGGGATGAATATGAGCCCATGTTGGGGCCCATTTGCAGCAGAGATAATAATATGCTTTACCATAAGGTCCAAATTAGAGTCTACCCATAGCCTGCTTGCTTTGAAATTTATGTTCTCTTTTGACTTTGATAGGATCAAAATGTTTTCCAACTCATTGAATTTTCTGCTCCACCTTTTCAAAGAACAAATCAACCAATGTTTAATATTCTTAGAATGTTTGCCAAAGCTGTTATAGTGCAATGGTGCAAACATGATATTGAAAAATGATAGGAGTTTTCTTGACCAATCTACACTTTTTTATGAGTTTTTGCTAATCCACACCCTTCTATGACTTGTTATTACACCTTTAGAGGGGTGTAGATTAAAAAAAAGATCCATAGAATGTGTGAAAATAGGTCATTCCAAGTGAAAATAGGAAACTTTGATTCATATTATTGGCCTACCAAAAAGTTTTATTTGTGTGTCATTTTCAGTTTTGCTAAGTTTCTAATTATCCCAGTTTATAATTTGGCCGAACTTTCATTCATCTAAATATTATTTAAATATTTTTTTTATTTATATGTAATAATGATATAATCAGACAAGCAAATCTTCATTTTAGGCAAATTTTGTAAATTTTTTATTAAATTTCCACTCCAAGCTCCAAATTTAAATCAATAAGCTGGGTATTTAAACCATGGTTGGCTCAACCTAATTAGGGTTCATCAGAACCTTTTCACGTTCAATATTCAACGAAATTAGAGTCTTCAAATTGTTTAATAACTCAAGTTTTCAAATGTTTAACGTTGACCAATTGAAAATTAGTTAGCTACTTTTTGAAAATGATGAAACACAATACCAAACGTGGAAAATGAGTACCAAATTGGTTTTTAGGCAATTGGGTTTGCTTTTGGTACCAAATTGAATTTTTTTTTTTAAAAAAAAAATTTTAAATTCAAGTACTATATTGACACTTCCCTCAAAATACAAAGCAGTAAAGTGTTTTTTTTTACCCTATTTAGTTTTTGAGTTCCTTGTCATCTAAGCTTCAACTAACATGCTGCGCCCCTATACCTTTACATGGCTGCATATGGCTTCACTGTTTGCTAATTAGATAGAGTCTAAGTTTCGGACCAAATTGCTTCACTTAGGTGTACTTTGAGTACCAAATTGGAAAATTTTTAAGTTAAATAAAGAAAAGAGATACCAACCAATTTAAACCCAAAATCCTAACAAAATCTTTAAAATTAAAAAAAAAAGAATGATTAATAAGACAAATTAAGCAAACCTTAAAATTTCCGTGAATGGGCTTCCTTGAGATATATACCTAATATATTAAATTATCAGAATCCTAACAAGTTTATAAAACACAATTAAGAACAAACTGGCTTATGAGAAGGAGGTAAAAAAAACAAAAAACCACTTATGAGAAGGGGGAAAAAAATTAACAAAATCTAAGAAAACACAAGAAGAAAGTGCCGGTTCGGTTCCTATACTTTTATGTGCAAATTTGTTATCTAATGCACTTAATTGGTCTGGGCATCCAATCTGTTTTGTGCGACGTAAAAATTATGCTTAATTGTACCCCCATGTGGGTGGCGCGTTGTGTGCCTAAGTGCTAACAAAATAGCGCACTTGCTTGCCCAGTGGGCTGCCCGTTGTAACCACTTTGGTTCTATCCCAATCACCTGAGAATGTTATCTTCGCAGAAAAGGTTGAAGGGGGTGGAAACAATGGCTTTTCTTCTTCTTAATCTATTAACTGTCTATAAAAAATAATAAATTGGCACTACGGAATCCAAATAAAGTCTATTAACCGATAAAATCATTAGAAGTTACCATAATTAGATTGACAATAGCTAATAAAATCGCACAATATCATCATCCAAGTAATGTCTCGCACTCATGATTGGCAATTTCATGACCTAGACTACGCATTCCACTAATATCCTATAAACTAGTATTAAGTTTATCATATGGGTGAGTGTGTTGTGATCACTCTTCACAAAAGATCTTTAGAGGACCCAAAGCCTCGAGTGTCTCTAATGTCTTAGCAACCACAAGAAAAACGTTCTAAGGTCACAGGGTAGACTCTCAATATCCATCACGGTATATGTCATGACCCAAAAATAATAGGCCATGATCATGTACAATAAAATAGGATTATTTTAATTAAAGCATTCAATTTGACGTGGATGACCCATGTAAAAATATCTATAAATTTTACAAAAATTTCAGCATAACCCATCCGCAAATGGGACATACCACGATAAAACCTATTACCTATAGAAAATATCATAATAAAACTGTGTCATCCATTCTATCATCATTGCATGCATCATAATCCACATGAAATTAAAATCTACTTAATTAAAGTATCACAGTCATCCACAACTAATACATGTCCAGTGCTCATTGGCCAAAAACAAGTTCACATTTATTACATCCCAAAGTACTAAATTGTCCAACATTAACATCAACTAGCAAAGCACCAACACAGCAAATCACATGACATAATCATGGTGAAGTCTCTCCGGCTAAGGCCTTATCTGAAATGAGTTGGATAATTATAGGGGTGAGTAAAACTCAATAAATATAATTTCCATACATAATTAACCATAGCATGATAACAATAAACCAACAGCCATAATAAACAATTTAAACACACCAATATATATGAGGATGCCATGTCGTGGATGCAATAGACTCCATATCAAATTCAATAGATGTATTAATTACCCATCCTCTCCATAACCTAGGGCCCTCGTGTGTGAAAAAAATGAAAAACAATACAGTATGACATCCTAACTTGGGACTATAATAGCCTCAATTCGGGACAACACAGTAGGAGGTCTTGTTTGGCGACCATAATAGCCTAAGACCAATGGAGAGGGAAACTGTAACACCCGTAATTTTAAATAAGGTATTAAGGGTTTAATTTATGATTAACATAGTTAATCCTATGATTTGTTGGATGACCACTTGTATGGGTAATACATGTATATGACGTTAGGATGTTATGCTTGAATTTTTAAGATTGAGGGTTTTTTGTTTGATTGTATTAAGGCATGTTTTGTTGAGCTACGTACCTCTTTGTTGTGCATGCTGAGTGTTATAGTTGACTATAATAAATAGAATATCTCTTTTGGTGCCTGTTGGGTGTTATAGTCGACTATAAGAACTTATAGTCGATTATAACAAACAGAATGTCGCAATACTGTTCATTGGGGAGTTATAGTCGACTATAACACACGGATTTTCTGCTGAAGGATTAGATTTTTATGGGATACAAAGACCATTTTACCCCTTCTTTATGTTTCCTTTAAAACCCAACTACTAGAGGGTTCTCACCCATTTTTCTTAGCCGATAAAGAGAGGGGGGGATAGGAGAGAGAGAGAGAGGGTACGGTGGAGAGAAAAAGATCTTCTCCGTCCATTTTCATGGCTTTTCATGCATTGTGAGCATGATTTCTCTTCTTTCCACCGGTTATACACTTGATTTACTGCTTGGGAGTATTGTTCATGGACTTTGTAGTTGGGGTTTCTTGTTTGGGCTCATGCATGTGTTCTTGGAGCTTGCTCTTTGTGGATTGAGTTTGGATTTCATGGGATTTGGCATAGATGTTCATCTTCACCAATTCTTTTGCATTTTAGAGGTATTTTTTCACACTTAAGAGTTAAGGTTTGTATTTCTTTGAGGATTTATCAACTCATTCTTACAATTGTGGGTTTACTCATGCATATTGGGAGTTTTGGGTGGTGATTTGGAGTTGAAATCTCCATTCTCTTCATTAATCAAGTCATTTGGGAGCTAAGGCTTGGATTGGGAGCTTACATGTGCATTTTAAGGGTTGGATTTCACACCCACAACACACAAGGTTGCATTTTCCACACATTTGGTTGAGTAGGTGCAATTTACATAGACTTAAACCATTGACATAATAATATAGTATATATTATCATCCTATTTGTTATTCTTGGAATTTAGAATATGGGTATTGATGATTTATGGAATAAATCTTGAAATGGAATTTTGGATAATTGATGATATAAATTGGGAATTATGTTTATTGAGAATTATGGGTTATCCTATGCTTTTTGGGAACTATAAATGTATGGATTTTATGGGTCTTTTTATACGGGTAATTGATACTTTTGGTTTATTATTTTAAGGTTGAAATCGTAAGGCTATTTATGTTGTTATCATAATTTGGTATAATTATGAGACTATTTGATTATGGTTTATATGGCATATTTTGGAGATAATTTCGGTTAAAAATCATTTTATGGTTTATTGTGTTGCATGTTGGGTATAATCATGCATAAATGGACTTAATAATTAACTTGGTAAAGTTGAGGGCTATTGGAGCTAGGACTACTGCGGTCCCGAAGGAAAGGGACGGAGTGTCATGTTTTCCTATCCTCTAGTCCTGGGCTACTTTGTGTTTCCCGAATCCAGGCTACTGCGGTCCCAGGTAGGGATGTTGTGCTGTGTTGTCCCGGGGATGAGGCTACTACAATCCCAGGTAAGGATGTCTTGCTGTGTTATCTTCTTAGAGGTTGGGTTGTGATTCCTCCATTCGGCGCGCAATGGCCTTTTGTGGGGAAGTTGGGTAATTAATGGAATTAATTAAATGGACATAGGTCACATGCATTGGGCATTATGTATTATTTACTTGAAGTTATGGATTATAACTTACTTTGGATTTGTAATATACGGGGTTAGTATATATATATATATATATATATATATTTTTGATGTAATTGGGTTCTATTTATATCATTGCTTTAGTTTACTATGTTAAATTGTATCTACCGAGTTGGCAAACTCACAACTATTTTCTTAAATACTTTTCAGTATTACAGGATATGATTTATGAAGCTTATGCAGAGGCATGCTTACTTGGGATTTATTAATGTGGTTCATTAATGTATTTTTATGGGATAAATGAATGTATTTCATTAATTTTCATTTGGGCGGCCAATGTAAATGTAAATTTAATTAGGATTGTAATTTTAATTATTTATGGTTGCGTGTGTGTGGGAGTGCGATACATGGGATGATACCACACTTATAGATGACATGGAAATTTTTACGGAATAGATTTTTATAACAAGTTTTATGATGGTATGTCCTATCTATGGATGGGTCATGTCCAAAAAGGGAAAAAGTTTTAAAATATTGAGATTTTGACACCTGTCATCCTCTTTTATCAAATGATTTATTTAAAACAACGCTTGTTTTATTACTAATGATCATGGCTTAATTATTTTGGGTTGTGATAGAAACACAGTAAGACATCCATAGACTGCAATAGTGCAACTCCAATGACCCTTAATTCTTACCAAGTATTTATTAATGCCAATAATGATTTACAAGGAATATGGTTATACTAACTAAGATAATATACCCATATACTTGTTGTAACAATTGTAAGAGAACATATAACATCACCAAAATATATTTATGATTCCCATACCATAAATCATAAAGAAAACATACATTTCATCATGTAACCCTCATTCTACTACATGTGACTTATGTAAACATTTATATCCAACATCAATAACACAATATTTATGCCTAAAACACACAATACATGCTTAATGACTAACATGCAAGAAGATAATCACACATTATTATCATGAAAATGGTTAAAAATCATGAAAATTATACCTACCTCAAGTATGATAAAAGAAAATGTAAGAAAATGCTGCTAGGGTGGAGGATGGAGATGGAACCCAAACCTAGACATCAAATCCAAGCTCCAAAAATTAAGATCAACACCAAAAATGCAAGATGAGATGGTGAAAAAGGAGGAAAACACCCAAACTTGTTGCACATGAATTCAAAGAAACAAGATCAATGCTTTAGACACATGCAAGAGCTAGATTGTGAAATTCAAACCTAAGATCACACATTCTCTCTCCTCTGTGTTCTCCCTCTTTGTATAACTCTCTCTCAAATGATAAATTGCTGAAATGAGACCATAGGGGCATGTTTTGATGTGTTTAAAAAAGGACTAAGGGGCACATGTGTCATTTGCACACTATTTTTTAAAAACAGTTAGCCGAAGATTTCATACGTCTGAAATTGGGTTTTAGGAGTTTGAAACCAAAAACTGAAAATAATCCTCTATGGAATTTTCATGTATTTATTTCAAGCGTGTTAAAGTTACAATTCAGATGTCTGAAATATGTTTTAGGTGTTTGAAACACCCAAAAAATACAAACTGCTGAAAATAGGCATTCAATTAGGCTGTACCTTAACAACATCGACTAGTAAATCTCCTCATTCTTTTTATTCTCAATTTACTTTAAGTTATTGAATGAAAATAAGAAAACAACCCCCCATTTGAGTCCAAATAAAATATCAGAAAAATCAAATTTCAAGTATATTAAAATCTCATTTTCAAGTTTTAATACAAAATCTGATTTCTTATTGAATTTTAAAAAACAAATATATAAGAAAACCAATCCAAACATCATGATAATAAAATCTCATATAATCATAGATGTCTTATAATTATATAAACCTCTATTACCACACAAAAAAAAAAAAAAAAAAAAAAAAAAAAAATAACAGTTTTACATAAATTCACTTTTTTTCAACACTTAAACAAATTTCTACAGTAAAAAACTGTGAAGTTGCAAACACATCAAAATCATACACTTGCCATGTCTATGCATGACATGAATCCACAACATGATTTACGAAATTAAGCATGCATTAAATAATTAATAACAAGACTTAATGACTAGGTCGTTATAGTATATATATATATTTTTTTTATCAGCAACAGAAATATATTATTGATAAAAAGAAAACAAAGAAATTACAAAAGGAGGACAAGGAGTCCGCCAAGATAAACAGAAAAACTGACCAACAAATGTTGATAGTATAGCAAACAAATGTTGATAGATATCATATTATTAAAGCACTAACAATGCCTTGACAATGGTAGAAGGTTACTTCAACACCAAAGGTCATAGCTTTTAATAGAATCATGGTTTTATTGATAGTATATGACGATTGGTAGTTTAACTACAGTTTATTAGACTACTCTTTGACATTAAAGCCCACCGTTGTGAATGTAACCGTAAATTTATTATTAAACTTGACTTAGTAAATCCCCTGTTAGATAGGTAATTGTGATTTACATAGAGCAAATAAAATATAATGCATTTTTTTTTTTTTTTTTGCTTAACTGTGAAAAAATGATGAAAAATAGGAAGATATGATTTCCATAGTTCATGATATATATATATATGGCCACAAATCCATCAAATAATTCTTAATTAACAAAGGTTCATCATCACAGTATATAATATATTAATGTTCTTGGATCCATATACTTTAGAAAAGTATGATTTTCACTCCCCATTTGAGATGATCGCTGGCATTTTCATGACTTTCAAAAACAAAGAATTATAAAGCAATATCAAAGTAATGTGAGTGAAAAAAAGAAAGGACATATTTATATAGATTTATATGTAACAATCTTCCATTTCTAGAAAATTTTACATATATATATATATATATATACATATATGTGTGTGTGTGTATATATATAGATATAGATTTATATACAACATTCTTCCATATCTAGAAAATTTTACATATATATATACATATACATATATATGTATGTACGCATATACATATATATATATATATGCATGTGTACTAGGGGTGCAACTTGGTTCGGGTCGAGTTCAATTATGAGGGAAAACAATGGACTAAACTAATTCGGTTCTTAAAAAATGGACCAAGATCGAATCGAAAATGCCACAGAATCGGACCGAATCGAACCAAGAAAAAACAGTTGGTTCAGTCCGGGTCTTGGTTTTTTGTTTTGTTTGTTTCTTTTTTTGTAAAGAATATAATAATACTTATATACAAAGTATAGTATGTATATATATATATATATATATATATCAGTTCTCGGGAATTCGGTCCAATTCGGTTTTAAAACGCCTTAAACCATGGACCGAACCAAATTGATTGGTTTTTACAAATTTGAAGCTAATACAGAATCAAATATTGTTTGAATCAGACTAAATTGCTCGGATCAGTTCGATTCTCTGGTTTTCCCAAACCAACTTGCATTCCTAATGTGTACATATACAACCAAAAAAGAAACGCCTAAAAAAAAAAAAGAAACAAAAAAACAAAAACAAAAAAGAAGAAGGAAAATGAAGAGACATACATTAAGGGGAATCGAATGGAGGATATGGTGGATAAGGAGGAGGAGATGGAGTAGGAGACGGCGGAGGAGTACGATCATCCTTATCAGTGTCGTCGTTTTCCGAGGACTCCAGGATATGAATAACACTGTCATCATCGTTATCGTCATCATCATCCTCATTGCCATCGTCATTATCGTCATCGTCCTCCTCTTCCTCGAAGGTCTTCTTCTTCTTTTTATGAGGAGGCTCTTCGTCTTCCTCGTCATCTTCTTCATCGGTAGTATCGTCGTCTTCGTCGTCATCCTTCTTGTCTTCTTCTTCTTTATCGTTATTAACGTCATCGTCGTCATGTTCTTCCTTTTTATACTCGTCATCGGTCTTTGTAAAACCCGAATCATCATCAGAACCTTCGGGAGACCCCATTATGTAATGAAAAATAAATGATGGGGATTGGTATAAAAGGGAAAGGTTTATAAATTTATATATATAATAATAATAATACTTATAAAAGTATAGATATTAGAAAAACTTTTGATTGACTATTATAGCCCTATTAAATATTTAGAAGACATAAATAACCTTATTTTAGATAAAAACACAAAAGAGCATTAAAAGTTGGAATGTCAATAACTATATACCTATTAAATATGTAAAAGACATTAATATATATACGAAGTAATATAAATTTAATATCTACCATTTATATTTAGTTTCTATCTATTATATTTAAATCTATGTTTATATTTTATTTTATATCTATTTATATATTATAAGTGTTGAAAAAAATTTATAGATGAAAATATCCTTAGTAATTATTATAATATCTATAACCTATCTAAAGATTAAAGCCATTGAATTTTTAAAATTTAAATTAATGATACTTTTCAACCATCTATAAAAGGTATCTCAATAATAGATTTCATTATCGTTTGTCTAACATTGTGTGGACCCCGGAAATCAGCCTATGTGGATGGCAAGAAGGAAACCTAGGGTTTAGGGTTTTGAAAACAAAGAAAGGAGTCGCCACCTTATTTTTTAAGGAAACAAGGAAAACCCTAAAAAAAGTTTTATTTCCAAAAGAAAAGTGACTCCAAGTTTAATAATGGAAAAGGCAACAAATCTTTTGAAAACCAAAGATTGTGAATCCAGAGGCTAAGTTACGATATGGGAAGGTTCTAGGCAAAGCCTATAGGCACCCATATCGCCCTAATCAGTCTCTTAATTCAATTGGGCTAAATCAAAGTCTTAAACACACATAAATCAACAATTATCATTATAAGACAGCATGCATATCATTCATTCATCCATCCACATAAAAAAAATAAATAAATAAAAGAAAGAAAGGAAAGAAAGAGAGAAACCTAAGATACTTAATTGGTATCTTAGGGCAGACTTGAACCTCGCAAAGAGCGCCTATGTACCATGTATGGAAGTACATGGATCAAAATCCATGTAGTTTAAAAGGGAATAGGGTTATTGTGAGGACCCATTTTCTTAATAGAGATTAATACGGCTTAATATATGATTAGCATAGTTAATCCCTTGATTTGTTGGATAACCTAATGTAAGGGGAATTCATTTGTATGATAATATGATATTATATGTGTTTTGATGCTTATTTTGATAAATTGAGTATCCTAAGTGAGTGTTGGGCCTTATTTGCAGTTTCGAGTTAAGCTGCTGAAATTTGGCTAAGTGTGGGGAAAAAATGAATTTTCGTAAATCTTCGTTTTTAAAGATAATTTTTGACGGTAATAGAAGTTTATAATATTATAAGACTTCTGTGATTTTATGGGATTTTATTAGCATGTTTGGATTGGGTTCCTCACATGTTTGTTTTAAGAAAATCTGTCGGGGGACGGATTTTGTACTAAAACATGGAAATGAGATTTTGATATATTGGGAATTTGATTTTTTTGATATTTTATTTGGATTCAAATGGGGGTTATTTGCTTATTTTCATTAAATAACTTAAAGTAAAAGGATTACTTAAATGTTTTGGATGAAAATAAGGCTGATGTCTGTGCTGATGGAGAGTAGCCTGACTGACTGTCTATTTTCAGCTGTCTGTGTATTTCAGACGGCTGAAACATGTTTCAGCCGTTTGAAAGACAATTTTCAGCTGGCTAAAAGTTCATGTCAGCCGACTGAAAATTCCAAAGAGGGTTATTTTGTGTTGGGCATTTTCAGCCGGCTGAAAATATTTTTTAGCCGTTTGAAAGTGTCGGCGGACAATTTCAATAAAGGGGTAAAATGACATTTTTGCCCCCTTTTTCTATATAAATCCTTTCACCCACAAAAATTCTGGATCCTTCCCTACTTTTCTAGCCAAGAGAGAGAGAATGAGAGAGGGAGAGTGACGGGGGAGGTCGTGGGTGGCTCGCCGGAGCATGGTAGCCCCGATCCGACGCCGGCAAGCTTGGATTCATCATAGTTAGGCCCGATCTACGTCAATGTAGGGATGGTTTGGCATTTGCATCACTTATTCATGAGGTAGGGGACATTTTCTCATTTTAAACCCTTGTTGCATGGTGGGTTGGGTATAAATCATGTAGTTTTACATGTATTTGGTAGTTTTGCATAAATATCATACATGGGGTATATGTTTGCTAGGTTTTACAAATTGTGGGAAACCTAGAGTTTGATTCACATCATTTTTGTTATAAAAATGTTGTTTTTGAAATCATTCATTTGGAAATGATTTATGGGGGTTATTTATTGTGATTTTTTATGAACCCACATGTTATATGGATTTCTTGGAAAATTTATATATATAAAATTTTCCGGTTTATATGGAAATTATGGAGTTATTTCATATGGTTTCTAAGAACAAACCTATTATATGGTTTTTGGAAAATTTATATATAATTTTCCGGATTATGTGGGAATTATGAAATTGATAAATGAACAAATAAGTGATGATGATATGGTGATGAGGGCTACTGGAGACAGGATTACTGTGGTCCCAAAGGAACGGGATGTCTTGCCGTGTTTTCCTATCCTTTAGTCCTGGGCTACGTGCTCGAATATGATGTTACTTTCTGGTCTAAGTAGGATCATAGTGTTTCCTCATGATGGGGTTACTTTCTGGACTAAGTAGGATCCATAGTGTTTCCCCTTATTTTCCGCGCGCGAGGGCCCCGCATGACCTGGGGAGGATTTATCAGTTTGAAAGACTGATGTTATGGATTGCCGGATATGGCGGTTGATGATTATTGGCTTATGAGGCCGTGATATAGAAATTGGAAAGAATGATAATGAATTATAAATAACTTGAGTTATTTTTTACCTTTTTAAAAATAAAAAGGGGTGTTGGTATCAAATGATTTAAACTTCCGCAGTTTATTTCATTATATATGTATCAGTTTTATTTACTGAAAATTTTATTGCAAACTAATAAATGGTTTTACAGGGTTCTTGGAAATGTATGTAAATTGTGTGTTTTTTTTTTAAAACCTTGGGTTATTTTGAGAAATGTTTTCCTACTGAGCGTGTAGCTCATACCCCCACAGTTTTCTTGCAGGTTGTATTTTCAAAACTAAATTGTCCTTGGGTTTTGGGAGCGCATCGACATGCTTGCATTCATGTAGAGAGTATTTGAGATAGGCTTTGAGCTTAGGCATGTATTAATTTTAATTTCATGGCCTATAATAATTAATTGAGTAGTGGATGTATATCTGAATGAGACCCATGTGACTACGATATAGCCGTAGATTTCTTTATTCTTGAAATATTGCGTGGATGGTTGGAAAAGCTTATAAATGTGTTTTCTATAGGTTTTATAACTAGTCGATAACTTGGTATGTCCTATTTACAGACGGGACCATGCCGGATTTTCTAAAAATATTTTCAAAGAATTATTTTTATTAAACATCCACCAAAATTGGCTTTAAAAATGGTTTTCTTACTACTTAACTAACGGTCCCAAATTTGGGTCGTTATAGTTATAATCTAATAAAGGCTTATGGTAAACCTTAAGTTTCCTTTCATAAATAAAAAAGTTTCCAAAGATAAACAATTCTTAAAAGATTTTTAGAGAATATGGGATTCAATAAAGATAGAAACTTTTATTAAAAATGGATCTTTTTATGAAAGGAAACTAATAGAGACCTACTGTAGACACCCCATTTTCACCCCCATGAGATCATGATATCATTTGGTTAGGTTTAGAAGCGTCTAGGAGTCCCTAAGCCTTAAAGGACAATTTTGCCCTTTTAAGCCTTAGGAGAATAGGTCATCATTGCATGCATATTTTTTGTCTCTTTGTTGAGTTCCATCACTTGCATTTAGTTTCTAGGATCATTTTAGATATGTGTGTCAAATTTGGTTCAATTCCAGATAGGTTTGGATAGCTAATTAGAACTTTTGCGACTTGAAGGGCAATTTCGTCTTTTACTTCGTATATTTTCCAATTGACTTCCAAATTTGTTCCGAAGTGTTCCATTGACCTTCGAATGATGAAATGAGCCTAATTGAAGTGCCAATTTAATTTATTGATAGGTTTGGGATTGGTTCACCACATTACCTTATGCTTAATTGACCTTTTTTCGGGTAATCGCCTCATGAAAACCCAGCCACCTAACCGTGGTCAGGGATTATTGATTCAAGAATATTCTAGGCTTATTCTACATTGAATCCTTAAAATTTTGGCTTTTGAATCACTCAAATCGGAGTTAAAATGAAGAATTTGTGTCCGTTTGAAGTTCGGAGTCCAAACCGAGTTAGAATTCCAAAATTTTTGGATTCTTCTCGGGTGACCGGTTGGGCTCAACCGGTTGGACCGGTTCACCCCAACCGGTCACCTGAGCCCTTCGTCCTGATTTTTCTCCTTTTGAGTTTTTGACGAAATGGGACTCTACTACTCCGAATTTCAGCCTTCTAAAGGACTTCTAAGCCTATTGGGAGGTGGTTTTGAGTTGTTTAACATTCATAGGATTTAATTACAGCCCTAGATTGATTTTATGGTGAATTAATCTCAACCGTTGGTTCATATGGTTGGTTGGTTATAAATAGAGGCTCATTCATCAGCATAAAGGACTTTTGGGCTTATTTGACACTTCATATTCATAAGAGAGAGAGGGACCACGAGTTTGAACACACCCATATCACTTGGAGGAGGCTTTCTACTGCAATTTCAAAGGAGAACTAGAAGGGAACCAAGCGAAAGAGAAGGAAGAACGCAGCGAAGACCCTTGCTTTGTTGTAAGTCTTCTTTGCATCCTTTTACGATTCCTTCTTCTTCTACTCCATTCTCTGCATAACTATGGCTTAGAATTGATTTAGGAATCATATATACTCTATATTTTAGAGTGTATATGATTCAAAAATTATGAGAATGCATGTTAGTAGATTAGGATGCGAATTGTTTGCTGGTAGGATAGTTTCTCTCTTAAGGATGGAGGTGCGTTTTGCACAGAAAATCAATTGATGTGTTTAAACCGTTTTATCTTCATGGTTCAATTATATGCATGATTTTAAGCATCTTTTGTATAGGACACTTGCTGTGTAAGCCTCGTCTTCATAGGTGTATGGATGATTATCCTTTTTGAGGATAATTATCGTCCTTAGAGGGTGAGGTTGTGCATGGATGCTTTCTGGAGTGTGTTTAAGTGCGCTGTGAGTTTCTTTGCATTCTTAGGTATATATTTTACGTAGGATATGTGAAGAAACCATTCATATGGAGTGGTTTCTACGTAAAATTATCTCCGGACAGTTTTACTTAAGAAAGCTCGCCGTAAGGATGGTTATTTCACATTCTTACATAAAATACTTACCTAAGGCATCATGTTAGACTTTCTTTTCATGATTAGGATTGTCATATGATATTTTCATCATGGTAATGCCTATTTAACATGTTTTTGATAGTTTTGTGCATGTTAGGATGTTTAGAGCATATAGGAGCATATTAGGATTGAGTTTTTCTTTTGATTTTTGTTATTTGCATGAGTTTAGGGTCATTATATGAATATTTAGTATTCTGTCCAGATTTGAATTAGGTCTTCTAATGATGATTTGAGCATGAATATGAATGGTTTGAGCTTAATAATTGCCCTATAGAATACATGGGGTGATTAATTGATGTTTTCTCGATGTTTCGGGATAATTTGCATATGGTAAGTGGTTCATGGTGAGTATTGTGTAAATTGTTCTCTTCTCCCTCCCAGGGTTATTGTCTTTACTTTGAATTAGAAGTCCTATGTTTCCAACTCTCTTAAAATTCTGTTTTAATTAGAGTTCTATCTCTTTTAGAATTCTACTTTTCTCAACTCCTTTTTGAATTAGAGTTCTATCTCTTTTAGAATTCTACTTTTCTTAAACTCCTTTTTTAATTAGAGTTCTATCTCTTTTAGAATTCTACTTCTCTCAAACTTCTTTTTTTTGGATAAGAGTTCTATCTCTTTTCAAATTCTATCTTTTCTCAAATTCTTTTTTTGGAAACTCTTCTTTTCTTTTAATGGAAACTTAGGGTTTATAGTTCATTGTAAAGGGAGTAACCCCTTCTCAATCGAACTACGTAGACTTTGATCCTTACTTCTTTGTATGTAAGGTACGTAGGCGCTCATTTGATGTTCAAGTCCGCCCTAGGATACTAAGTATCCTAGGTTTTCTTTTCTTTCTTCTTCTTTCTTTCTACCCATTTGTCCATCACATATATGTTAGTGGATACGATGGACCCATGCTTATACATTTATCCATCACATATTTGTTAGTGGATAGGATGGATTTGTTTGCTTGCTCATTTATCCATCACATATTTGCTAGTGGATAGGATGGATTTGTTTGTTCATTCTCTCTATCTCTTACTTGCTTTCCATATCTCTCATACTTGTTCATGAATGTTTACATGCTTTATGGATGCTTATTGCTTTATGGATGTTCATGGATGTTCATGGATGAATGTGGATTATTTATGGATGATTCTTTGCATATGCATGGTGACTAATTAGGAAGTGATTGAAATAGCCCATATAAATTCAGAGACCCATTTTGGGGCGATGTGGGTGCCTATAGGATGTTTCTTAGAACCTTCCCACATTGTAACTTAGTCTCCGAATCCTCTCTTGTTTTGATGGACCTGCTTTTCTTTGATCGGAGTCATGTGTTTAGTTTTCAAAGGTTTTCTTAAAAAAACTGTTTTTATGGTTTTCCTCTTTTCCTAAAAATGAGGTGGCGACTCCTTGTTTGATTGTTTTTGTGAACCTTTTAAAAAACCAGATTTTTATTAATTTAAATCTCTACAAGTCTTTTTTAAAAAGAAGGGTTCTCCTTCCCCCTGGATCGAAACCCGTGGTTCACAGTCTGGCGACTCCACTGGGGATTAGTGGACTAGACTCAAGGAATTTATATGGGCTAATTTAATTGCTTAAATTAAAATCAATCACTTGCATACGCTTGAATGTGTGTTTACTTTATTGCATTGTGTGCGCAATTGCATTTGAATGATAGGTCGATGTATCCTTGCCTTTTTTGATTGGCCTAGCCTTGACCCTGGTTCCCCTCGTTCTCGGGTGTCATGTTTGCGAAGCTATCAACTCCTCTTGCCACGTATCCTTGGGTATATTAAATGGATCAACACGTACCACTTGACTCACGCGGCATCCCTCATGCCATACGTAATAGGTATATGGTTGATTCAAGCAAGTAGGGGACACTATCCTACCCTTTTTAGTGCATATAGTGGACTGTCTAAGACACATGGACTCGCCTAGTTTAAAGTCACCATACTTGTGGAATGAATGCAGGTACAGAGTGGATGTGTGTTTGAATGTATGTGTGTATGAAATGAATGTATGTGTGGCATGAATGTGTGTTGTGGGAATGAATGTGAATGGAGTGAAGGGCAATGCAATTCATGTCATGGTTCTTTGAGAAGATGATACAAGGCCCTCGATACAGTGATCTGGTTTCTTGCTCTTGAATCCGGTTGGAGATATGAATGAATGCTATGTGTGTGGTTAATTTTAAGGGGTAACATGACTTTAAAATCAATTGACCTACATCCCTTTATGTTGTCCCAAATAAACAACCCTAGAGGGGGGGTGAATAGGGTTATTGGCCAATTTAAAAAAAAATATAAAGCAAACAAAATTAAGATTATAGCAAATAGAGATATCTAAACAATAAATAGTAGAGAGAATGAGAGAATGAGAATGCAAACACAAGATTTAACGAGGTTCAGCCTTCCCGCCTACGTCCTCGCCTCAAGAGCTCGCTTGAGGATTCACCAATCCACTATCATTCTCCTTCAAGGTGGAGTAGCAAACCTTTACAACTCAAGTGCTTTCAACCAACACTTGATCAGCCACACTTTCTTAAGTGCAAAGAATGGGGTTATCACCAACCCTTGATTACAAGTTTGTAGAGATGAGATTTGTGTACAAAGAAACTCTCTTTAAGAGTGAATAACACTGAGATTAAAGCTCAGCTCTCTTCTAATTGATTGCTCAATGAATGCTCTTAATGAATTTAGGGCTTGAAGAATGAAAACAATGAATTCTCTTGTATTGGTTATCATAAATGCATTTGAATCATTGTTTATATAGGCAATAGGCATAATATGACCGTTTGGTACAATAAATGCCGGGAAAGAGCCGTTTGGTGGCATTTAATGCCTCAACCACCTTTCAAAAACTAGCCGTTGGAGTTCTGAGATCGCACAATCAGTCGACTGAATACTCAATTCAGTCCACTGATTTGCTAAATCAGTCGACTGAATTGAGAATTCAGTGGACTGATTTGAGCAGAATCAAAAGACAAGAGCAGGGGACCTCTTCTGCTTAAATGAGTCGACTGATTTGGGAAATGAGTCAACTGAAATGGGCAGAAATGAACTATAATGGATATTTCACAAAATTAAATCGATCAAGTTCATTTGTATCAACTTAGGCCTTGTTCAAGTGATGAATTAAGTTTACCCAAGGATCCTAAGGTCCATCTAGGTCAATGGAGCGATCATTTGAGCAATCAAGTACATCAAAAACCTAATAACCTCACTCATAGCTATTTAAGTATCTTCATTGACGATGCTAGCTTGGTCTTGAGTGATCGTAGGTCTTTTGCATGCTTTCTATGCTCGTATGCTTTTGTGCTTGATTATCCTTGATATCATAAGCATGTGTGCTTTGAGTTCCATGATATAGATATGCCTTTTTGCTTCATTTGGATCCATATGCTCGAGTACCTAGCTTTGATTATAATCTTGACAAATAGACCATTAGTACTAACATCGATCCTTTGTTATCATCAAAATCTCGGATATGCCCTTGGTTATATCACCTTGGGGCCAACAATCTCCCCCTTTTTGATGATGACAAACTATTGATGTATATGGCAGGTAGGGAAATAAAGCATATGATATATATAGAGCAAGCTCCCCCTCACATTATGCATAGTTGGAATACAAGTAATAAGCAATGAGCACAAAGCATTGTAAAGCATATAAACTGAATATAATCAACTGTGGAGGTAGTTCAAATACATAACCAAAAAGTTATAAGTTAACAGTTAAAGATAAACTATGGTAAACTAAGACTGTGTTAAATTACTGTGTGTCCAAAATAAGTTAGATGTTCAAGATACATCAATCAAAAAATATCTCCCCCTTTTGTCATCAGACAAAAAGCTAGGGGTCTAAGTCCATATGCTCGAGAAGACCAGGTGCGTCCGGATCTGCGGGGGCAGGAGGTGGTGGTGGAGGTGGTGGTGCATTGCGACGGGCATATCGCTCAATGGCTGTCAATGAGTTACGCACAGTGCGTATGTCAGTCTCGGTCCTGGCAAGACGCTGGTCCACCTGAGTCGTAAAGATGTCACCATAGCGCTTCAAGGTGTCCATGTCATTCTCGATTTGTATCTGACGGTTCTCAAGGGCTAAGAGACGAGTGCCAATGCCATCCATGGAAACCTGCAATCCCTGTTGTGAACCCACGAAAAAAGTGCGGAGCCCACAAGGGTTTGGCAAAAAATATAAGGGGTTTAAAGACAACAAACAAAAAGGGAGTCGCCACCTCATTTTTTAGGGAAAAGAAGAAAACCACAAAAATGTTTTATTTTCAAAACCACATGACTCCATTAAAGGAAAAGCAAAGTCTTTGAAACCAGAAAATTGGATTCGGGGGCTAAGTTACGACGTGGGAAGGTTCTGGACAAAAGCCCATAGGCACCCACATCGCCCGAGTTAAGATCTAACTTAAGATCTTTTTCAATTGGGCTAACTTAAGATCTTTTTCACTCAAATATCATCATATATCATCACAAGGCAGCATGCATATCATATATTTTATCCAATCATCTCATGCACAATCACTCAAATAAAACAAAACAGAAAAAAGAAGAAAAGAAAAGAAAAGCCTAGGATACTTGGATCCTAGAACGGACTTGAGCCTCACGAAGAGCGCCTACGTACCATGCAGCGAAATACATGTGTTGGGAATCGAACCAGAGGGAAAAATAGAAGTGCGGAATATAAAAATTTTTCCTACGATTCCACAGCCCATGAATCTAACTATGCATAACAAAAAATCAAACCCTAACTACAAAGAGGGTTAGAACACTTACAGAATTTTTGTCTTCTCCTTTTTGCTCCAAGCTTTGAATCCGGACAGCGGTGAATGAGCAGCCCAAGTGTGCTGCCTCCAACAGTATCCACACCTAGCTAGAGCTTCAAGCCTTTTCTTTCTTCTTCCTTGTTGTTGCTAGAGGTGGAGAAGAGAGAGAGAGAGAAGAGAGCCTCCAAGGGGCTGGACGGCTAGGGTTTATTGTGCAAGCCTCTTATGCCATGTCACACATAAGTGTGACTTATATAGGCAACCCACTAAAGGGGGCTGGCCATGGGGAAGAAACCCTAATAGGGTTATGTGTCATTACACTTAATTGCACATTAACCCCTATTATTTGTATCAAATACAAATAGGCCTATAAAGAACTATTCTTTATTCACTAAAACCCTTTCTCTCATAGACTTTAAAGCCCTTCTTGCATGATCAGTGTGTGACCCATTGGGTTCACATCATTAAGTAGTAGGAATAGCACGAGGTGTGCACAATGGAACTCTTTCCATTTAGGGTCTAATTGGAACTCCTTCCAATTCCCTAATTGATTATAACTCACTTATATCAATTAGGGCTTCTACTAACCATGAGTTGTTAGGATTATGCCCTAGAGCCAATCATAGAGATGATTGTTTAGGGATTAGGAACAATCATTTGATTTCATTTATGTATGTCACATTTATTATTGATTTAATAAAAGGGCTTATTCTATTATGTTTATATGCATCATTTATATTTACATAATATGTCCATAGAGTTAGAGTTGAGAATATGGAATTACAAAGAGTTGTAATTTTGAGACTATAGATATATCTCTGTACTAAACTCCTTAAACATTCCTAGTTGAAGGTTCACTATGATGGACAGTAATGAACCATAGGACTAGCACTTGTTAGGTTGACTCTAAAGGAGGATAGCTAGTCTCAAGCTATTTGTGTGGAGACACTACAACCAACAAGTGGGTGCCTATTATAAGAATAGGTACACTGAATGTGACCAAAGATATGAGATAAACTGAATGGAGTTTTATCCTGCCTGTCAATCAGTTTCTCATTGTTATAGTGGTACAAGTAATCCTTAGACCTGAGACACCATAGTTGCCTTATGCATGTAGCTTTAGAAGTTTGATAACACTAAGTGCAGATCCTATTCAGGGGTCTGCAAAGGTGTTCATTGGCCCTACTGCTATGTGTATGAAGGCATGTGAGTGATCAACAAGGGATCCATCACTCTCAGGAAAAAGAGAGAGAATGTCTCATATAGCATTCATAATATAACTCATTAAATCCATGGCCATGGTAGAATGAATATGAAAAGAGTTTCATGAGTTCATCAATGAGTTGATATCTATGAATGAGTATAAAGTAATTGAACTAGGGACTTGACAGACTTCCATGTCCTATTAGTTCAATTGGAGACATTGTGTTGAAGGAAGGATGCAATTGTAACCTATAAACTATAACAGAAGGGTTCTTTGTAAATGACTATTCACCTCATTAAGGACCACACCATGAGCCATATGCTAGGTGTTACTCATGGTTAGTAGAAGCCCTAATTGATATAAGTGAGTTATAATCAATTAGGGAATTGGAAGGAGTTCCAATTAGACCCTAAATGGAAAGAGTTCCATTGTGCACACCTCGTGCTATTCCTACTACTTAATGATGTGAACCCAATGGGTCACACACTGATCATGCAAGAAGGGCTTTAAAGTCTATGAGAGAAAGGGTTTTAGTGAATAAAGAATAGTTCTTTATAGGCCTATTTGTATTTGATACAAATAATAGGGGTTAATGTGCAATTAAGTGTAATTACACATAACCCTATTAGGGTTTCTTCCCCATGGCCAGCCCCCTTTAGTGGGCTGCCTATATAAGTCACACTTATGTGTGACATGGCATAATAGGCTTGCACAATAAACCCTAGCCGTCTAGCCCTTTGGAGGCTCTCTTCTCTCTCTCTCTCTTCTCCACCTCTAGCAACAACAAGGAAGAAGAAAGAAAAGGCTTGAAGCTCTAGCTAGGTGTGGATACCGTTGGAGGTAGCACACTTGGGCTGCTCATTCACCGCTGTCCGGAGTAGAAGCTTGGAGCAAAACGGAGAAGACAAAAATCCTGTAAGTGTTCTAACTGTCACGACCCAAATTAATTAAGCCGTGATCAATAATAATGAACCAGCTTATTCTTTAATAAATCCTTTGATAAAACATGGATGACACGTGTTAAAATCCTCAACATTTTAAAATAATTTTCGGCATGACCCATCCGTAGATAGGACATACCATCGGGAAAACCTGTTATAAAATCCATACATAAAAATCTCCTGTCATCCATGGTGGTGGTATCATCCCATGCATCGCATTCCACATACACACAACCATAAGTAATTAAAAATTACAACCCGGATTGAATTTACATTTACGTTAACCCAATAGAAACCCAATTAATTACATATTCCTTCCCGAAAATACATTAACAATTAACTTAAAAGAATTCCACTAATAGCAACTTCCGCCCAAGATAGCCAAACCAAAACCTGGATTATCTGAAAAACATTTAAAAATAATAGGCGTGAGTCCGACGACTCAGTAGATACAATTTGACATAGTAAACTATAGCAATGATATAAATAAAACCCATTATATCATTTAAAGCAAAATATACTAACCAAGTATATTACAAATACCAAAATAAGTTATATAACCCATAACTTAAAATCAATAATGCATATGTCCAATGCATGTGACTCATGTCCAATTTACATTAATCCATTTATTACCAACCACTCCCGCAGGAGTCTTCGCGCGGAAACGGAGGATTTGAAACCCACCTCCAAGAGGACAACACAAGGGTTCCTACCTGGAACCGGAAAGTAGCCTCTGATTTGGGAACACAAGGGTTCCTACCTGGAACCGGAAAGTACCCCAGGACCAAAGGAATGGAAAACACCGCAAAGTCCCATTGACTGCAAGTAGTCCAATTCCAATGACCCCTTTTTAATGCAATACTTTTACCCAGTATTCATTAAATCCATTTAATGCATGATTATGCCAACATGCAATGCGATAAACCATAAAATGATTTTATAACCAAAATCATCTTCAAGATATGGTATATAACCCATAATCAAATAACTTCATAATTATACCCAAAATCATAATAACCATATAAATTCTCGTAAATGATTATAACCTTGAAATCATAATCGAAAACCTCGAATAAACAGGGAAAGTAACCGTAAAATCCCTACATCTATATTCCATAGGATGTACACAATTAGCCAAAATTATTAATAAACATAATTCCAATTTATGTTGTCAAATACCCAAAGTTTTCCTTCAAGATTTATCCCATAAATCATTTATATACATATTCAAAGCCCATAAATACCAATTACTATGATAATATATACCATATTATCATGTCAATAGTTTAAACCTATGTAAATTGCACCTACCTCAACCAAATCCTTGGAAAAATGTAACCTTTGATACCGTGGGTATGAACTCCAAGCCCTAGGATGCAAATGCACGCTCCCAAATGCCATGGATGATGTTGGTGACGGAGGTCCCAACTCCAAATCACCACCAAAGCTCCCCAATATGCATGAATAACCCAAAAATGTAAGAATGAGACAATAACCCAAAATAAATTACAAAACCTAACTCCAAAATGTGAGAAAATACCTCTAGAATGCAAAAGAGTTGATGGGGATGACCACCCATGTCAAAACCCATGAAATCCAAGCTAAAATCGCCATGAGCAAGCTCCAAGCTCTACCAAGAGGTTGGAGGAGAATATGGATCCAACCATAATAATGCATTCCTAAGCCTCAAAGAGAGAGAAAAATCCAAATCCACCACCATACACGCGTAGATCGGGCCAAAATACGCTAGATCCGAGCTTGCCGGCGTCGGATCGGGGTCGCCGTGCTCCGGCGAGATGCCGTCGAGCCTCCGCCCTCTCTTCTCCTTCTCTCCCTCTCTCTCTCTCTCTCTCGGCCCAAAAAGACCAGATTTTGGTCTAAAATCGTAGGGATGGGTTTTTATAAGGGGGTGAGGGGCATTTGCGTCATTTAACGCAAAAAAATTTGCAAAACCCGCGATGCACGATCGATCGTGGTCTGAGGGCACGATCGATCGTGAAAAACAGAACCAAAATCATGTTTCTGGGACACCCACGATCGATCGTCCCCAAGGCACGATCGATCGTCCCTTGCTGAAATTGCCCAGTAACTCAGGCAATTGTGTATAAACCCACACAGTACACATGCCTGCCTTATTTTCATTAAAAACATTTAAGTAAAAGAAGAAAGAATGGAGAAGATTACTTTAAGTTATTTAATGAAAATAAGCAAATAACCCCCCATTTGAATCCAAATAAAATATCAAAAAAATCAAATACCCAATATATCAAAATCTAGATTTCATGTTTTAGTACAAAATCCGTCGCCCGACAGATTTTCCTAAAACAAACATGTGTGGAACCCAATCCAAACATGCTAATAAAATCCCATAAAATCACCAATGTCTTATAATATTATAAACTCCCATTACCGCCAAAAATTATCCTTCAAAACGAAGATTTACGAAAATCCACTTTTCTCCAACACTTAGCCAAATTTCAGCAGCTTAAACCCTTAAGTTGCAAATAAGGCTAAACGCACCCGAAATATACTCAATGCACCAAAACAAGCATCCAAACACATCCAACATCGAAATATCATGCACATGCATTACCCATGCATGTAATCATCTGACAAATCAAGGGATTAACTACGCTAACCATAGATTAAACCCTTAATACCCTATTTAAAAATTACGGGTATTACACTAACCCTCTTCGTAGTTAGGGTTTGATTTTGTGTTATGCATAGTTAGATTCATGGGATTGGGAATCGTAGGAAAAAATTTTTATATTCCGCACTTCTATTTTTCCCTCTTGTTCGATTCCCAACAGTGGTATCAGAGCCATGATTATGCATAATATAAAATACATATGGGCTGGTAATTAAGGTGTAGTTGAATGATTCAAAAATCTGGAAAATTTTTCTGCATAATTGGTTTTCCTCCATGGCTGAACCTAGGGTTTGGAACCCTAGGTCAATTCTCTTCTACTCCTCTTCTAATTGATGGTTAAGTGTAGCCATGGATGCAATAGGTTGCATAGGGTTTGAGTTTGGAGAAGAAGAATAAGGAAACTAGGGTTTTATAAAACTGTTATGAACAGTTTTCATGGTTGCCATGAAAAACCGTCATCTTGTTTTGCCTGCCGAATTCAGAGTTCTTCTCCAAAATTTTCGAGCCATATATGGTTAGAAAGCTCTTTGAATAAGCTTTCCAACCCAACAAACGGTGCGTCAATCCGAGTTCTGTAGTGAAAGTTATGAATTTTTTACTACAGGCTGTCTGGAAAGACAGTTTTGCTCGGGAATGATGCAATAGCCACAACTTTGAGTTATTGATGGAGATCAAAGGCATGGCAATGGTTGCCACCACTTGGCTTATGTTCTAGACATGGTAGGGAAAGGTTCCCAAGCATTTAGATGCATCATAATAGGATTAAGATGCTAGAACAGAAGGAAGAAGGAGAAGAACACCATGGAGGCTGAATCTGGGTTTTAGAACCCTAAGGTTCTTGCAATTAATTCTAATTAAAGCTGCTGTATTTATGATGGAAGATCATTGTAGGATCATTATATATCATGTGTATATGATTTTCTTTAAGTTTCAAAAAGGTTTTGATGGAAAAAGATTCAAAAAGTTTGAAAATTTTTCATGAACAGCATAGCAGATTTTCTCTGCAGAAAAGTCATCAATGGAGTTTTGATTAGAACTTGAGTTAGGGAACTCCAAATTGCATGAAACCAATTGCATTAGTTTCCTAAGACATGTAGGATACTGGGAAAATTCGTTTGGTGCCTAATTCATTCATCTTGCTGGGTTTTAAATCAATTTCTGACCATGGACAGTATGCTGTCAAATTCTGGGCAGCCTACTGTTGTTTTAATTGTTTAGAACAATTGGTGATGATTTGATCATCCAAACCTCTTCTATTAGCTTAGTATTTCATGTAGGGACATGATACAGAAGCTGGTTTCAATGGAGGAGTCGAATTGATAAGGATTTAGAAGCTATTGTGACCTTCAAGGTCTGCAACAATGGCTCCAGCAATGGGTTTTGGAAACCCTGATTGTTCTTGATGATGGCAGCCACTTCCACCACTTCTCACGTGTCCAGAGGCTTGTCCCACACCCCTAGGATGTTCTCCCATGACTGGCCATGGCCTCCCACAGTCGTTGGTGGCCATGGCAGCCTAGCCAAGCTCAGGCAGCCCCCTGGTAGTGACGGCTGCATAGAGTTAAGGATGAAACCCTAATTTTGAGTTAATGATGAAACCCTAATTTCATTATGGCATTAATTAAAACCCTAATTGGAATATTAATTACCTTAATTAAGAGTTATGATTGGTCATTAAATGACCAATCATGGTTATTGATTGTTAGGGCATAATTAATACCATTAATGATGTCTAGGGTTAGGGTTTTGGAAACCCTAATTAGTGTAATTAATTAAGGGTAATTAATACCCTATTTGGCATTAATTAAACCCTAATCCCTTTTATTAAATACCATATGAACCTAGGGTTTTAATGATTGGACATTAAATGACCAATCATAAGGCATTTAATGATTAGGGCTTGCATTTAGGGTTTAGGGTTATGCATTTAGGGTTTAGGGTTTTAGGAAACCCTAATACACTAATTCCTCATTTTAATGATTTTATTTAATTCCTATATTAATTATTTAATTAATATTGATTAATTTTATAATGTTTTAAATGGTTTAAAACACAATTAGGGATTAAATTAAAATCTGGAAATTCTTAATTAAATGAAATTGTTTTGTTTAATTAAGGAAACCCTAATATTGGATATTAGAGTTATTTTAGGAAACTTTACATGTTTTAAATTAATTTGATTAATTGAAACTGTAATGTCTTAAATGTTAAGACTTTATTTAATTCTGGATATTTTTGTTAAAACCTAATAAGATTAGGATGCATTAATGAGATTAATGTAAATCATTCAAGAGAATTACCATAATGCCCATATGTTTTAATGCTTACAGTTTTTCTTTACATTATGCAATGAGATTGTATGTATGTGCTTGGATGATGATTGTGGACTATACCCTTTAAACCAATTGTGATTGGCTGTCTTATGAATGGGATGTTATTATTTACAAGAGTTGTAATTTTATTAAGGTGATGTAATTTATTTGGGGCTTGCATGCCACCTTCCTTCTCCCTCTCTCTCTATCGTTCTCTTATGTACCCCACATTCCCCTTATGTATCCCTTTCTTTAAATTATGTAAATGTTATTTAATCGAGAGCGCACTAAGGAGCATGGTGGACCCAAAGGAGCATGATAGAGCCCAACAAGCCAATGGTGGAGACCATCAAGCCAAGGGAGCAGATTGAAGGACTTGAAAGCTTAGAGAAGTGTTTCAAGAAAGCATGCATGTTACGAATGGTTTATTTTACGATCACCTACACCCACCTTAGACCTTGGATTCAATCTATTGGCTTGGATTGAATCCTCTCAAAGTCCATAATCATCATAGTGGGAGCTTTAATTTATGAGATAATTGTTTTAGCTCCAATACCATAGTTTGGTATATGTTACCTATTCACTTAGGGACTAATATCAAAATATGGTACTTTATATATGTTGATATATAATAGCATGCGATGTATGATTTATAATAGCATGAGATGTATGATTATAAATAGCATAATTTATATGTTTAAATTTTGATACATAGGATGCATGTTAATTTGATGAGACCCTTTAAAACCCCTCTTATTTAATATTAAGTTGAAAATGGAGAAGTCATTGGGGAATGAATTCTTCATTGCCTTCCATCATTATAGGATCATCTAACGTCCCTTAATGTGGGTACCTGGCTGCAGACATGTAGGAGCTACCCATGTTAAAGACATTACTTGAAACTATCACATATGAGATATCATGGGGTGCCTAAACTGGTATATACCAAGAAACTAACATGTGAGGTATATATTTGGCGAAACATACCTGTGTGAATGATGGGTTTAACTTAACTAGGGAAGTATTCCAAGAAACTAACATGTGAGGTGTATGTTCCCTAGAGGCAAAATGATTGGAACTTGCTTATGAAGCAATAGACAAAGAGTTGTCTTCTTATTATGGGTTAGAAGTCAAGAAACTAACATGTGAGGCTTCTAGGTCACAGTGGGACCCCAATCCCCATTAGGAATGAGATTCCCGAATTCCATTAGAGGGTGTATGGAATTTGATAAAATAGTGGGAGGTACCATATGATTAAAGACCCAATCATTATGGATAAAAATGAAATCTAATTCTTTGTTTATGTAGATTACTTAATTACTCACCTCAAAACCCCTATTTCCTAATATAGGATATTGATAGTTTGACTAAACCCGAATCCTTTGATTGACTTAGGAAATTGAGAATTGTTCTCAATTTCAAAAGATTGTTTATATGCTATTAGGCCTTTTATTAAAGGCCCTCCATAAAACATCCTAAGAAGAAAAAGACACTATGCGCAATTGGCATCTTGTTGCCATGCTATATGATAGTATTGATGACCAATGAGCTTCATAAGCAAAATTAGTCAATGCAAGTGCCTTTGATGTCCTACATCACATACAAAGGTTGTATAGTGAGTAAAATAATACTATAAAGTATAGTAGTTATAAAGGACTTCTTCTGGACTAGGATGTAATAAAAGTTGTTTATTAATAATCATTCTTTTGAAAAATGATTAATCACATAGAATAGCTTGAGAAGCTAGATGTGATTTAAAATGGAAGCATAGAGGAAAGCAAGTCTTGAAAAGTCAAAGACAAAGAAATATAATTATTTTGTAGTAAATATAAGGTATTGTAAAGGGAACTTGAAAGTATCAGTCTTCCTAGAAGAACCAAACTTTTGAAGTTTTGGTTCATGCTCTAAACTAAATTGTTGGTTAGTTCTGCTTCTTGGTTTTTGGATTCTAGTATAATCTAAATCGAAGCAGAAAGTTAAGTAGATAATAAGTTACCTTTAAAAATTTTAATAGAGCAAGAGTTGCTAGATTAATTTTGGGAACTTATTTCTTAACTAAGTCATTTAAGACATTCTAGAAATTTGATTTCCGAATTTAAATGACTAATTAGAGTGAATGCAACGTATTCTGAGAATACAAGAGATGTAGAGACTCTCATTTAAATGTAACGATTATGACTTGGTTATGAGATGACCAAACCCATCTTTTACTTGGTGAAGTGAATGAGTTACATTTATAATTTGACTATACATTGTGATGTATACAGTCATGTAGAGCATGCATTCAATTATAGTAGACTCATCTTAGAATACCATAGCTCAATGGTGAATCTAAGAGAACAAATTGAACCCTATTAAGATATGGTTTGATCCATGATGAGTTTTACTAATGTATCCATCTAGGATATACCTTAAAATTGCTACATATTGATAATTTAGGGTTCACTCCAGTTTTGTCCCAATTATATCAGATATGATATGGGAAGAAACCCAACTTATAGAAGCTAAGGCTTGGGCTTGTGCTACGTATGTCTGGAAACATAATGTAGACAATCTGGAAATACGGTCAAGTAAGTGTTGAATTGTGGTATATCCCAAAAGTGGTTGGGATAGTATTTCTATTACCCTAATGAACAAAAGTTGTCCATTAGGATGTTTGCTGGATTTTCTTGAGAAAGAGTTCATTCAAGAAGATGCAAAAGTAGATAGAATTTATAGAATTGTCTGTAAAGCCACAAATGAACAAAGATCCAACCCTTGTCTCTGTTAAAACAAAACCCTTAACTACACTACAATCTTTTCATAGATCAAATTAGATATTTCTTAACATAAGAGAGATATTGTATCTCTATTAGAATGTGAAAGAATTGTTCTTTGGTGATAAAGATCACTAAGATAATCCTATTGATTATGACTAGACGATGTTTCACATCAACTCGAGAAATGACTAAGAGTCATTAAATCCAATATGGATAGGTAGAGACCTAAAAGGCTTGGCTATTTAAGAATGTTTTCAACATAGGCAAAAAGTTGTCTATAAAGAAACTTGTTTGATAATAGTTATGCTGAAATCCATTTGGATCTTGTTATCTATAAACACACATTTTGAATATAAGATATGTAAAAAAGGATATAAAGATGTTATATCAAATGGTGAAAAACCATAAAAGTGTGTAAGTTATAGAAGTCTATTAATAGACTACAAGGTTCTCATAATTAGAACATCTATAAAGTTGAGGTAATCAAATTGTTTGATTTCTCTCATTGTATAGATGGACCATGAGTGTATAAAAGGTTAGTGGGAGTGAGATCATTTTTCTTTATCCTAAGTATAGATGACATCATAATCATTATGAATGACATATGAATGTTATCTAATGTAAAGTTTTAGTTTTTGGAGAAAAACTAATTCATGAAAGATTTGGCAGAAGCATCCAATAAGATCTATAGAGATAGATCATATAGATTGCTAAGTATCTCCAAATCATCAAACATAGTTGAAATGTTGAAGGAGTTCAACATGGAGAATTCTAAGGGAGGTCTGATTTACTTCAGATAAGAATTCATTATTCAAGGGCATGTGCCCTAGGATAACACAAGTAAGATTCTTAAAGTGTTAAGAAGCCTTATTTTACACTATGTATTGAACCTGATATCTATTATGTTGTAATTGTTACAAATAGTTATCAATCAATTCAAATTTGGAATATTGGATTGTATATGCAAATGGTAAACTCATAGTAGATGGGTATATGGATTTGGATATAATCCATATGGGGTATATTTTATATTCACTTTAGTTGGTGAAATACTTAATGGAAGAACTGTATGAAAGATATAGTGGATTCCATTATTAAGGGTGAATTAATTGTCGCAATGTCTAGGAGACTGTTTGGATCTATAAGTTCATTTAGAACTTAGAGTTGTTCCTTCCATTGAGTTGCCCACACCTTGTTTTGTGACAACAATGGGTCTATAGCTCAAGTATAGGAATCACGGTCTCATCAAAAGTCCAAACTCATAGAGTGACAATTCCAAGTGATTAGAGGAATCATTGGAAGAGGTAATAGATACATTACAGAAGATATTATCTACATAAGTTTTTGTAGACCTACTGACTAAAGCTTTAAAACATAATTGGTTATGTCTAAGACCAACATCTTGAGAAGATAGGTATGCGATACATGGTCGATTGGCTTTAGTGCAAGTGGGAGATTGTTAGGATTATGCCCTAGAGCCAATCATAGAGATGATTGTTTAGGGATTAGGAACAATCATTTGATTTCATTTATGTATGTCACATTTATTATTGATTTAATAAAAGGGCTTATTCTATTATGTTTATATGCATCATTTATATTTACATAATATGTCCATGGAGTTAGAGTTGAGAATATGGAATTACAAAGAGTTGTAATTTTGAGACTATAGATATATCTCTGTACTAAACTCCTTAAACATTCCTAGTTGAAGGTTCACTATGATGGACAG
The DNA here is from genome assembly GCA_039720395.1 of Liquidambar formosana. Classification (NCBI taxonomy): domain Eukaryota; kingdom Viridiplantae; phylum Streptophyta; class Magnoliopsida; order Saxifragales; family Altingiaceae; genus Liquidambar; species Liquidambar formosana. The sequence goes on from CM077835.1 coordinate 23,779,038, forward strand.
TAATGAACCATAGGACTAGCACTTGTTAGGTTGACTCTAAAGGAGGATAGCTAGTCTCAAGCTATTTGTGTGGAGACACTACAACCAACAAGTGGGTGCCTATTATAAGAATAGGTACACTGAATGTGACCAAAGATATGAGATAAACTGAATGGAGTTTTATCCTGCCTGTCAATCAGTTTCTCATTGTTATAGTGGTACAAGTAATCCTTAGACCTGAGACACCATAGTTGCCTTATGCATGTAGCTTTAGAAGTTTGATAACACTAAGTGCAGATCCTATTCAGGGGTCTGCAAAGGTGTTCATTGGCCCTACTGCTATGTGTATGAAGGCATGTGAGTGATCAACAAGGGATCCATCACTCTCAGGAAAAAGAGAGAGAATGTCTCATATAGCATTCATAATATAACTCATTAAATCCATGGCCATGGTAGAATGAATATGAAAAGAGTTTCATGAGTTCATCAATGAGTTGATATCTATGAATGAGTATAAAGTAATTGAACTAGGGACTTGATAGACTTCCATGTCCTATTAGTTCAATTGGAGACATTGTGTTGAAGGAAGGATGCAATTGTAACCTATAAACTATAACAGAAGGGTTCTTTGTAAATGACTATTCACCTCATTAAGGACCACACCATGAGCCATATGCTAGGTGTTACTCATGGTTAGTAGAAGCCCTAATTGATATAAGTGAGTTATAATCAATTAGGGAATTGGAAGGAGTTCCAATTAGACCCTAAATGGAAAGAGTTCCATTGTGCACACCTCGTGCTATTCCTACTACTTAATGATGTGAACCCAATGGGTCACACACTGATCATGCAAGAAGGGCTTTAAAGTCTATGAGAGAAAGGGTTTTAGTGAATAAAGAATAGTTCTTTATAGGCCTATTTGTATTTGATACAAATAATAGGGGTTAATGTGCAATTAAGTGTAATTACACATAACCCTATTAGGGTTTCTTCCCCATGGCCAGCCCCCTTTAGTGGGCTGCCTATATAATTCACACTTATGTGTGACATGGCATAATAGGCTTGCACAATAAACCCTAGCCGTCTAGCCCTTTGGAGGCTCTCTTCTCTCTCTCTCTCTTCTCCACCTCTAGCAACAACAAGGAAGAAGAAAGAAAAGGCTTGAAGCTCTAGCTAGGTGTGGATACCGTTGGAGGTAGCACACTTGGGCTGCTCATTCACCGCTGTCCGGAGTAGAAGCTTGGAGCAAAACGGAGAAGACAAAAATCCTGTAAGTGTTCTAACCTTCTTCGTAGTTAGGGTTTGATTTTGTGTTATGCATAGTTAGATTCATGGGATTGGGAATCGTAGGAAAAAATTTTTATATTCCGCACTTCTATTTTTCCCTCTTGTTCGATTCCCAACATGAGTAACACCTAGCATATGGCTCATGGTGTGGTCCTTAATGAGGCGAATAGTCATTTACAAAGAACCCTTCTGTTATAGTTTATAGGTTACAATTGCATCCTTCCTTCAACACAATGTCTCCAATTGAACTAATAGGACATGGAAGTCTGTCAAGTCCCTAGTTCAATTACTTTATACTCATTCATAGATATCAACTCATTGATGAACTCATGAAACTCTTTTCATATTCATCCTACCATGGCCATGGATTTAATGAGTTATATTATGAATGCTATATGAGACATTCTCTCTCTTTTCCTGAGAGTGATGGATCCCTTGTTGATCACTCACATGCCTTCACACACATAGCAGTAGGGCCAATGAACACCTTTGCAAACCCCTGAATAGGATTTGCACTTAGTGTTATCAAACTTCTAAAGCTACATGCATAAGAAAACTATGGTGTCTCAGGTCTAAGGATTGCTTGTACCACTATAACAATGAGAAACTGATTGACAGGCAGGATAAAACTCCATTCAGTTTATCTCATATCTTTGGTCACATTCAGTGTACCTATTCTCGTAATAGGCACCCACTTGTTGGTTGTAGTGTCTCCACACAAATAGCTTGAGACTAGCTATCCTCCTATAGAGTCAACCTAACAAGTGCTAGTCCTATGGTTCATTACTGTCCATCATAGTGAACCTTCAACTAGGAATGCTTTAGGAGTTTAGTACAGAGATATATCTATAGTCTCAAAATTACAACTCTTTGTAATTCTATATTCTCAACTCTAACTCCATGGACATATTATGTAAATATAAATGATGCATATAAACATAATAGAATAAGTCCTTTTATTAAATCAATAATAAATGTGACATACATAAATGAAATCAAATGATTGTTCCTAATCCCTAAACAATCATCTCTATAATTGGCTCTAGGGCATAATCCTAACAATCTCCCACTTGCACTAAAGCCAATCGACCATGTATCGCATACCTATCTTCTCAAGATGTTGGTCTTAGACATAACCAATTATGTTTTAAAGCTTTAGTCAGTAGGTCTACAAAAACTTATGTAGATAATATCTTCTGTAATGTATCTATTACCTCTTCCAATGATTCCTCTAATCACTTGGAATTGTCACTCTATGTGTTTGGACTTTTGATGAGACCGTGATTCCTATACTTGAGCTATAGACCCATTGTTGTCACAAAACAAGGTGTGGGCAACTCAATGGAAGGAACAACTCCAAGTTCTAAATGAACTTATAGATCCAAACAGTCTCCTAGACAATGTGACAATTAATTCACCCTTAATAATGGAATCCACTGTATCTTTCATACAGTTCTTCCATTAAGTATTTCACCAACTAAAGTGAATATAAAATATACCCCATATGGATTATATCCAAATCCATATACCCATCTACTATGAGTTTACAATTTGCATATACAATCCAATATTCCAAATTTGAATTGATTGATAACTATTTGTAACAATTACAACATAATAGATATCAGGTTCAATACATAGTGTAGAATAAGGCTTCTTAACACTTTAAGAACCTTACTTGTGCTATCCTAGGGCACATGCCCTTAAATAATGAATTCTTATATGAAGTAAATCAGACCTCCCTTAGAATTCTCCATGTTGAACTCCTTCAACATTTCAACTATGTTTGATGATTTGGAGATACTTAGCAATCTATATGATCTATCTCTATAGATCTTGTTGGATGCTTCTGCCAAATCTTTCATGAATTAGTTTTTCTCCAAAAACCAAAACGATTAGGATGTCATTCATATATCATTCATAATGATTAGGATGTGATCTATACTTAGGATAAAGAAAAACGATCGTACTCCCACTAACCTTTTATACACTCATGGTCCATCTATACAATGAGAAAAATCAAACAATTTGATTACTTCAACTTTATAGATGTTCTAATTATGAGAACCTTGTAGTCTATTAATAGACTTCTATAACTTACACACTTTTATGGTTTTTCACCATTTGATATAACATCTTTATATCCTTTTTGATATATCTTATATTCAAAATGTGTGTTTATAGATAACAAGATCCAAATGGATTTCAGCATAACTATTATCAAACAAGTTTCTTTATAGACAACTTTTTGCCTATGTTGAAAACATTCTTAAATAGCCAAGCCTTTTAGGTCTCTACCTGTCCATATTGGATTTAATGACTCTTAGTCATTTCTCAAGTTGATGTCAAACATCGCCTAATCATAATCAATAGGATTATCTTGGTGATCTTTATCACCAAAGAACAATTCTTTCACATTCTAATAGAGATACAATATCTCTCTTATGTTAAGAAATATCCAATTTGATCTATGAAAAGATTGTAGTGTAGTTAAGGGTTTTGTCTCAACAGAGAGAAGGGTTGGATCTTTGTTCGTTTGTGGCTTTACAGACAATTCTATAAATTCTATCTACTTTTGCATCTTTCTTGAATGAACTCTTTCTCAAGAAAATCCAGCAAACATCCTAATGGATAAATTTTGTTCATTAGGGTAATAGAAATACTATCCCAACCACTTTTGGGATATACCATAATTCAACACTTACTTGACCTTATTTCCAGATTGTTTACATTATGTATCCAGACATATGTAGCACAAGCCCAAGCCTTAACTTCTTTAAGTTGGGTTTCTTCCCATACCATATCTGATATAATTGGGACAAAACTGGAGTGAACCCTAAATTATCAATATGTAGCAATTTTAAGGTATATCCTAGATGGATACATTAGTAAAACTCATCATGGATCAAACCATATCTTAATAGGGTTCAATTCGTTCTCTTAGATTCACCATTGAGCTATGGTATTCTAAGATGAGTCTACTATAATTGAATGCATGCTCTACATGACTATATACATCACAATGTATTAGTCAAATTATAAATGTAACTCTTTCACTTCACCAAGTAAAAGATGGGTTTGGTCATCTCATAACCAAGTCATAATCCTTACATTTAAATGAGAGTCTCTACATCTCTTGTATTCTCAGAATACGTTGCATTCGCTCTAATTAGTCATTTAAATTCAGAAATCAAATTTCTAGAATGTCTTAAATGACCTAGTTAAGAAATAAGTTCCCAAAATTAATCTAGCAACTCTTGCTCTATTAAAATTTTTAAAGGTAACTTATTATCTACGTAACTTTCTGCTTCGATTTAGATTATACTAGAATCCAAAAACCAAGAAGCAGAACTAACCAACAATTTAGTTTAGAGCATGAACCAAAACTTCAAAAGTTTGGTTCTTCTAGGAAGACTGATACTTTATCAAGTTCCCTTTACAATACCTTATATTTACTATGAAATAATTATATTTCTTTGTCTTTGACTTTTCAAGACTTGCTTTCCTCTATGCTTCCATTTTAAATCACATCTAGCTTCTCAAGCTATTCTATGTGATTAATCATTTTTCAAAAGAATGATTATTAATAAACAACTTTTATTACATCCTAGTCTAGAAGAAGTCCTTTATAAGTACTATACTTTATAGTATTATTTTACTCACTATACAACCTTTGTATGTGATGTAGGACATCAAAGGCACTTGCATTGACTAATTTTGCTTCTGAAGCTCATTAGTCATCAATACTATCATATAGCATGGCAACAAGATGCCAATTGTGCATAGTGTCTTTTTCTTCTTAGGATGTTTTATGGAGGGCCTTTAAGAAAAGGCCTAATAGCATATGAACAATCTTTTGAAATTAAGAACAATTCTCAATTTCCTAAGTCAATCAAAGAAATCGGGTTTAGTCAAACTATCAATATCCTATATATTAGGAATTAGGGGTTTTGAGGTGAGTAATTAGGTAATCTACATAAACAGAGAATTAGATTTCATTTTTATCCATAATGATTGGGTCTTTAATCATATGGTACCTCCCACTATTTTATCAAATTCCATACACCCTCTAATGGAATTCGGGAATCTCATTCCTAATGGGGATTGGGGTCCCACTGTGACCTAGAAGCCTCACATGTTAGTTTCTTGGCTTCTAACCCACAATAAGAAGACAACTCTTTGTCTATTGCTTCATAAGCAAGTTCCAATCGTTTTGCCTCTAGGGAACATACACCTCACATGTTAGTTTCTTGGAATACTTCCCTAGTTAAGTTAAACCCATCATTCACACAGGTATGTTTCACCAAATATATACCTCACATGTTAGTTTCTTGGTATATACCAGTTTAGGCATCCCATGATATCTCATATGTGATAGTTTCAAGTAATGTCTTTAACATGGGTAGCTCCTACATGTCTGCAGCCAGGTACCCACATTAAGGGACGTTAGATGATCCTATAATGATGGAAGGCAATGAAGAATTCATTCCCCAATGACTTCTCCATTTTCAACTTAATATTAAATAAGAGGGGTTTTAAAGGGTCTCATCAAATTAACATGCATCCTATGTATCAAAATTTAAACATATAAATTATGCTATTTATAATCATACATCTCATGCTATTATAAATTATACATCGCATGCTATTATATATCAACATATATAAAGTACCATATTTTGATATTAGTCCCTAAGTGAATAGGTAACATATACCAAACTATAGTATTGGAGCTAATACAATTATCTCATAAATTAAAGCTCCCACTATGATGATTATGGACTTTGAGAGGATTCAATCCAAGCCAATAGATTGAATCCAAGGTCTAAGGTGGGTGTAGGTGATCGTAAAATAAACCATTCGTAACATGCATGCTTTCTTGAAACACTTCTCTAAGCTTTCAAGTCCTTCAATCTACTCCCTTGGCTTGATGGTCTGCACCATTGGCTTGTTGGGCTCTATCATGCTCCTTTGGGTCCACCATGCTCCTTAGTGCGCTCTCGATTACATAACATTTACATAATTTCAAGAAAGGGATACATAAGGGAAATGTGGGGTACATAAGAGAATAATAGAGAGAGAGGGAGAGGGAAGGTGGCATGCAAGCCCCAAATAAATTACACCACCTTAATAAAATTACAACTCTTGTAAATAATAACATCCCATTCATAAGACGGCCAATCACAATTGGTTTAAAGGGTATAGTCCATAATCATCATCCAAGCACATACATACAATCTCATTGCATAATGTAAAGAAAAACTGTAAGCATTAAAACATATGGGCATTATGGTAATTCTCTTGAATGATTTACATTAATCTCATTAATGCATCCTAATCTTATTAGGTTTTAACAAAAATATCCAGAATTAAATAAAGTCTTAACATTTAAGACATTACAGTTTCAATTAATCAAATTAATTTAAAACATGTAAAGTTTCCTAAAATAACTCTAATATCCAATATTAGGGTTTCCTTAATTAAACAAAACAATTTCATTTAATTAAGAATTTCCAGATTTTAATTTAATCCCTAATTGTGTTTTAAACCATTTAAAACATTATAAAATTAATCAATATTAATTAAATAATTAATATAGGAATTAAATAAAATCATTAAAATGATGAATTAGTGTATTAGGGTTTCCTAAAACCCTAAACCCTAAATGCATAACCCTAAACCCTAAATGCAAGCCCAAATCATTAAATGCCTTATGATTGGTCATTTAATGTCCAATCATTAAAACCCTAGGTTCATATGGTATTTAGTAAAAGGGATTAGGGTTTAATTAATGCCAAATAGGGTATTAATTACCCTTAATTAATTACACTAATTAGGGTTTCCAAAACCCTAACCCTAGACATCATTAATGGTATTAATTATGCCCTAACAATCAATAACCATGATTGGTCATTAAATGACCAATCATTAACTCTTAATTAAGGTAATTAATATTCCAATTAGGGTTTTAATTAATGCCATAATGAAATTAGGGTTTCATCATTAACTCAAAATTAGGGTTTCATCCTTAACTCTATGCAGCCGCCACTACCAGGGGGCTGCCTGGGCTTGGCTAGGCTGCCATGGCCACCAACGACTGTGGGAGGCCATGGCCAGTCATGGGAGAACATCCTAGGGTGTTGGACAAGCCTCTGGACACGTGAGAAGTGGTGGAAGTGGCTGCCATCATCAAGAACAATCAGGGTTTCCAAAACCCATTGCTGGAGCCATTGTTGCAGACCTTGAAGGTCACAATAGCTTCTAAATCCTTATCAATTTGACTCCTCCGTTGAAACCAGCTTTTGTATCATGTCCCTACATGAAATACTAAGCTAATAGAAGAGGTTTGGGTGATCAAATCATCACCAATTGTTCTAAACAATTAAAACAACAGTAGGCTGCCCAGAATTTGACAGCACACTGTCCATGATCAGAAATTGATTTAAAACCCAGCAAGATGAATGAATTAGGCTACCAAACGAATTTTCACAGTATCCTACATGTCTTAGGAAACTAATGCAATTGGTTTCATGCAATTTGGAGTTCCCTAACTCAAGTTCTAATCATAACTCCATTGATGACTTTTCTGCAGAGAAAATCTGCTATGCTGTTCATGAAAAATTTTCAAACTTTTTGAATCTTTTTCCATCAAAACCTTTTTGAAACTTAAAGAAAATCATATACACATGATATATAATGATCCTACAATGATCTTCCATCATAAATACAGCAGCTTTAATTAGAATTAATTGCAAGAACCTTAGGGTTCTAAAACCCAGATTCAGCCTCCATGGTGTTCTTCTCCTTCTTCCTTCTGTTCTAGCATCTTAATCCAATTATGATGCATCTAAATGCTTGGGAACCTTTCCCTACCATGTCTAGAACATAACCCAAGTGGTGGCAACCATTGCTATGCCTTTGATCTCCATCAATAACTCAAAGTTGTGGCTATTGTATCATTCCCGAGCAAAACTGTCTTTCCAGACAGCCTGTAGTAAAAAATTCATAACTTTCACTACAGAACTCGGATTGACGCACCGTTTGTTGGGTTGGAAAGCTTATTCAAAGAGCTTTCTAACCATATATGGCTCGAAAATTTTGGAGAAGAACTCTGAATTCGGCAGGCAAAACAAGATGACGGTTTTTCATGGCTACCATGAAAACTGTTCATAACAGTTTTATAAAACCCTAGTTTCCTTATTCTTCTTCTCCAAACTCAAACCCTATGCAACCTATTGCATCCATGGCTACACTTAACCATCAATTAGAAGAGGAGTAGAAGAGAATTGACCTAGGGTTCCAAACCCTAGGTTCAGCCATGGAGGAAAACCAATTATGCAGAAAAATTTTCCAGATTTTTGAATCATTCAACTACACCATAATTACCAGCCCATATGTATTTTGTATTATGCATAATCATGGCTCTGATACCACTGTTGGGAATCGAACAAGAGGGAAAAATAGAAGTGCGGAATATAAAAATTTTTCCTACGATTCCACAGCCCATGAATCTAACTATGCATAACACAAAATCAAACCCTAACTACAAAGAAGGTTAGAACACTTACAGAATTTTTGTCTTCTCCTTTTTGCTCCAAGCTTTGAATCCGGACAGCGGTGAATGAGCAGCCCAAGTGTGCTGCCTCCAACAGTATCCACACCTAGCTAGAGCTTCAAGCCTTTTCTTTCTTCTTCCTTGTTGTTGCTAGAGGTGGAGAAGAGAGAGAGAGAGAAGAGAGCCTCCAAGGGGCTGGACGGCTAGGGTTTATTGTGCAAGCCTCTTATGCCATGTCACACATAAGTGTGACTTATATAGGCAGCCCACTAAAGGGGGCTGGCCATGGGGAAGAAACCCTAATAGGGTTATGTGTAATTACACTTAATTGCACATTAACCCCTATTATTTGTATCAAATACAAATAGGCCTATAAAGAACTATTCTTTATTCACTAAAACCCTTTCTCTCATAGACTTTAAAGCCCTTCTTGCATGATCAGTGTGTGACCCATTGGGTTCACATCATTAAGTAGTAGGAATAGCACGAGGTGTGCACAATGGAACTCTTTCCATTTAGGGTCTAATTGGAACTCCTTCCAATTCCCTAATTGATTATAACTCACTTATATCAATTAGGGCTTCTACTAACCATGAGTAACACCTAGCATATGGCTCATGGTGTGGTCCTTAATGAGGTGAATAGTCATTTACAAAGAACCCTTCTGTTATAGTTTATAGGTTACAATTGCATCCTTCCTTCAACACAATGTCTCCAATTGAACTAATAGGACATGGAAGTCTGTCAAGTCCCTAGTTCAATTACTTTATACTCATTCATAGATATCAACTCATTGATGAACTCATGAAACTCTTTTCATATTCATCCTACCATGGCCATGGATTTAATGAGTTATATTATGAATGCTATATGAGACATTCTCTCTCTTTTCCTGAGAGTGATGGATCCCTTGTTGATCACTCACATGCCTTCACACACATAGCAGTAGGGCCAATGAACACCTTTGCAAACCCCTGAATAGGATTTGCACTTAGTGTTATCAAACTTCTAAAGCTACATGCATAAGACAACTATGGTGTCTCAGGTCTAAGGATTGCTTGTACCACTATAACAATGAGAAACTGATTGACAGGCAGGATAAAACTCCATTCAGTTTATCTCATATCTTTGGTCACATTCAGTGTACCTATTCTCGTAATAGGCACCCACTTGTTGGTTGTAGTGTCTCCACACAAATAGCTTGAGACTAGCTATCCTCCTATAGAGTCAACCTAACAAGTGCTAGTCCTATGGTTCATTACTGTCCATCATAGTGAACCTTCAACTAGGAATGCTTTAGGAGTTTAGTATAGAGATATATCTATAGTCTCAAAATTACAACTCTTTGTAATTCTATATTCTCAACTCTAACTCCATGGACATATTATGTAAATATAAATGATGCATATAAACATAATAGAATAAGTCCTTTTATTAAATCAATAATAAATGTGACATACATAAATGAAATCAAATGATTGTTCCTAATCCCTAAACAATCATCTCTATGATTGGCTCTAGGGCATAATCCTAACAACATGGATCAAAGTCCACGTAGTTCGAAAAGAATAGGGTTAAATCCTAATGCAAACCTATGGTAAAAACCCTAGGTTTCCTCATTTGAAAATACATCGAATAATCCAAAATTGAAAACTTCCACAAGAGGAAAACTTTGATAAAAACCAGAATTTATTATTGAAGGAAACCTTTGATAATTACCATAAGCTTGTATTAAGAAGTAACCCTAGGAGGGAGAAGAGAAAAGAAAGAAGAAAAGTGAATTAGGGCACTTCATACCCTACTTACCTGAGCGCACAAGCTCCTAGCATTAGCCATTTCAGACCATAGCAGCCCTATTTGCAATAGGACAAGTATTGTACCTGTTTGCACCCTTACAAGTGCACAAAATCATGCAAAGAAAGCAATATGCAAATCTGGATAGAACCTTGACAAGGCCTAAAATCATCCATTAATCATGCAAACAACAAGAATAATGAATTACTAAGGACCCTAACTCAATCCTACATGCAATGACCTAGCTAACATGCATAGAAACCAAGAAATCCACTAATATGAATGCAAACCTAGCATGATTCAACTATATGCAGCATATATAGAATGATTATGATGAGCAACAACCCAAAAAACTAAGCTAAACATGCTGCATGAGACTTATGTGATTTTAGGGTTATCGAAACCCTAATCTCACAACTATGCATTAAAACCTATGAAACGACTCTAAGACATTCTCAAATTATCATGAATATCATTCATATCATATATATTAACTAACAGGAGCATCAATTCATGATAATAATCACAGCAACCTAAACATGTGAACTATGCATGATTTAAGAGGATAAAAAGAGTAATACTTTCAAATCCCTAGAAAACCAGGGATTATCAAGCATATAAAGCCATGAACTATCCTAAAATCATTCATATAATATCACATAAACATTGAATTCCATTCATAAGAAGAACAATTGCATGCACCATAACTATCCTAGAAGAAGAAGAAGAAAGAGAAGAAGGAGAAGCAGAAATTCATGTTCAGCATTAAAGGGATAGGTTTACCTCTTGTAGACTCTTCCTTGTCTTCAATCCTCTTGTTTCCTTGCTTGCTTGGGGTTGAAGAGCCTCCTCTTGAAGTCCTTCTAGCTCTCCAAACTCGTAGCTCCCTCTCTCTCTAAGTGTAAAGTGCAATTAACCTCCTCTATGTGCTGAATATCATGTCCTTTATATAGAGAACTGACCTCCTAAACCAATGGCTAGGATTAATCCATTAAATAATGATCCTAGGGGTATTAGAGACTCTCTTGGTGCTCAAACAACTCAAGCCTACACACTCCTAAGCTCAGACAAGTTGTTTTGGAGGAGGAAACCGTCAAAAGAGGGAGGGAAGAGTCAGAGTTCGAGTTAAAAGAGGATTCCTCGGGTGACCAACTAGGCCTGGACGGTTAGCCGTCTGGGCTTGGACGGCTGACCGTCCAGCCCCGGACGGTTACCCGAGGGTCCTCTATTTTTTCTCCGGTTTTGACTCCCACTTGCTGTAGAAGTCCTAAAATCTTCAAATTAAGTCCGATTTTGACGAAATAAAAGCCAAAACGACCGTGTTTTGAAGGGGAACACATTTTTAAGTATTTTGGGACAAAAATCCTCAACCATGGGTGCATGGTTGGGTTTTACAAAGGTGGTTAACCATGGTGCTTCACCGTCGCTAAGCTGGGTTTGTACACAAGGTCGAACCGAATGCTTTCCCAATCGAAAATTGATCTTTCTAAACATGTTTAGTGTTGGGAATCATACAAGAGGGAAGAATAGAAGTGCGGAATATAAAAATTTTTCCCTTTGATTCCACAGCCCATGAATCTAATTATGCATATACAAAATCAAACCCTAACTATGAAGAGGGTTAGAACACTTACAGAATTTTTTGTCTTCTCCTTTTTGCTCCAAGCTTTGATTCCGGACAGCGGTGAATGAGCAGCCCAAGTGTGCTGCCTCCAACGGTATCCACACCTAGCTAGAGCTTCAAGTCCTTTCCACCTTTACTTTCTTGTTGCTAGTGTAGGAGAAGAGAGGAGAGAGAGAGAGGGAGGCTGGAAATTCTGGCCAGCCCCTTGGGGATTTCAACTTGTGATGATGTCACACATCATAGTGTGACTTATATAGTCCACACTAAGGGGGCTGGCCCTAAGGGGAAACCCTATTAGGGTGTGATGCAATTTCTCTAAATTGCACAATAACCCCTATAAATTATATCAAATATAAATAGGCCTCAAAGAACTATTCTTTATGCACTCATACCCTTTCTCTCATAGACTTTAAAGCTCATCTTGCATGATCAGTGTGTGACCCATTGGGTTCACATCATCAAGTAGTAGGAATAGCACGAGGTGTGCACAATGGAACTCTTTCCATTTAGGGTCTAATTGGAACTCCTTCCAATTCCCTAATTGATTATAACTCACTTATATCAATTAGGGCTTCTACTAACCATGAATAACACCTAGCATATGGTTCATGGTGTCGTCCTTAATGAAGTGAATATGTATCTATCAAAGAACCCTTCTGTTATAGTTTATAGGTTACAATTGCATCCTTCCATTTACACAATGTCTCCAATTGAACTAATAGGACATGGAAGTCTGTTAAGTCCCTAGTTCAATTACTTTATACTCATTCATAAATATCAACTCAATGATGAACTTATGGAAACTCTTTTCCATATTCACACTGCCATGGCCATGGACTGAATGAGTTATATTATGAATGATATATGAGACATTCTCTCTCTTTTTCCTGAGAGTAATGGATTCCTTGTCGATCACTCATATGCCTTCATACATATAGCAATAGGGCCAATGAACACCTTTACAGACCCATGAATAGAATCTGCACTTAGTGTTATTAAACTTCTAAAGCTACATGCATAAGGTAACTATGGTGTCTCAGGTCTAAGGATTACTTGTACCACTATAACATTGAGAAACTGATTGACAGGCAGGTTAAAACTCCATTCAGTTTATCTCAAATCTTTGGTCACATTCAGTGTACCTATTCTATTAACAGGCACCCACCTGTTGGTTGTAGTGTCTCCACACAAATAGCTTGAGACCAGCTATCCTCCTATAGAGTCAACCTAACAAGTGCTAGTCCTATAGTTCATTACTGTCCATCATAGTGAACCTTCAACTAGGAATGATTTAGGAGTTTAGTACAGAGATATATTTACAGTCTCATAATTACAACTCTTTGTAATTCAATATTATCAACTCTAACTCCTTGGACATATTATGTAAATATAAATGATGCATACAAACATAATAGAATAAGCCCTTTTATTAAATCAATAATAAATGTGACATTCATAAATGAAATCAAATGATTGTTCCTTTATCCCTAAACAATCATCTCTATGATTGGCTCTAGGGCATAACTCTAACAATCTCCCACTTGCACTATAGCCAATCCACAATGTATCTAATACCCATTTCCTGTCTGTGGTGATCCAACTGCTCTTGGGTCATAGCTTTAGTGAAGGGATCTGCTACATTTTCTGTTGTGTGAATCTTCTGTATGCTAATATCACCTCTTCCAATGATCTCTCTAATCACATGGAATCGACGCTTAATGTGTTTGGACTTTTGATGAGACCGTGGTTCCTTAGCTTGAGCAATAGCCCCGTTGTTGTCACAAAACAATGGCAAGGGCTTCTCAATGGCAGGAACTACTCCCAGTTCAGTAATGAACTTCTTTATCCAAACAGCTTCCTTTGCAGCCTCTGATGCAGCAATGTACTCAGCCTCTGTAGTGGAGTCCGCTGTAACATCCTGTTTACAGCTCCTCCAACTTACAGCTCCACCATTCAAGGTAAAAACATACCCCGATGTTGATTTTCTATCATCATCGTCAGATTGAAAATCTGAATCCGTATAACCAACCATTTCTAAATTTCTTCCTCCATAGACAAGGAATAGTTCCTTAGTTCTTCTTAAGTACTTAAGGACAGCCTTGACTGCTTCCCAATGTTTCACTCCTGGGTCTGCCTGATATCTGCTTGTAACACTTACACCAAAAGCGATATCTGGTCTTGTACACAACATGGCATACATTAGACTCCCTACTGCAGAAGCATAGGGAATTGTCCTCATGTACGCAATCTCCTCTGGAGTTTTAGGTGCCATGTTTTTAGACAACTTGATTCCATGCCTAACAGGAATTAGACTTCTTTTGGAATCTTCTAAATTGAACCTTTTCAATATTTTGTCTATGTACAATGATTGGAAGAGACCTAGCATCCTTTTAGATCTATCTCTATAGACCTTTATTCCCAGAATATAGGATGCTTCTCCCAAATCTTTCATGGAGAAATTCTGTGAAAGCCACTCTTTCACTTTTGATAACGTTTCTACTTTATTCTCGATAAGTAGAATGTCATCAACATATAGGACCAGGAAGGTAATCGCACTCCCACTAACTTTCTTGTACACACATGGTTCATCCATATTCTGTAGGAAACCAAACGATTTGATTGCCTCATCGAATCGGATGTTCCAGCTTCTAGAAGCTTGTTTGAGTCCATAAATGGACCGCTGTAGCTTGCACACTTTGTGGTCCTCACCACTGGATGTAAAACCCTCAGGTTGCTGCATATAAAGGTCTTCCTCAATGTTTCCATTAAGGAAAGCGGTCTTTACATCCATTTGCCATATCTCATAATCGTAGTGCGCAGCTATAGCTAACAAGATCCTAATGGACTTAAGCATAGCCACTGGCGAGAAGGTTTCCTCATAGTCAATACCATGTCTTTGTCGGTAACCTTTTGCCACTAGCCTAGCCTTGTAGGTCTCTACCTTTCCATCTGAGCCTATCTTCCTTTTGAAGATCCATTTGCAGCCAATAGGTACTATACCTTCTGGTGGATCAACTAAAGTCCAGACTTTGTTGGAATACATCGAGTCCATTTCAGATTTCATAGCTTCCAGCCATTTGTTCGAATCAATATCCGAAATCGCCTGTCCGTAAGTAGTAGGGTCATCTGGGTGTTCTCTATCACCAAGGAACAATTCCTCTGCATTATGGTTGAGAAATCCATATCTCTCAGGTGCAACAGATACCCTACTCGATCTACGGAGAGGTTGTGGTACATTAGTGGGTTCTATCTCATCAGGGACAGGGGTGGGATCACTGTCGGTTTGTGTCTCATCAGACAATTCTTTGAGTTCTATTTTCCTGTTATTGCCTCCTTCTTGAATAAACTCTTTTTCAAGAAAGACTGCAAACTTACTAACAAACACCTTTTGTTCATCAGGATAATAGAAATAATATCCTAAACTCTCTTTAGGATATCCCACAAACCTACATTTAATTGATCTTGATTCTAACTTGGTTGCATTATGTGTCTTTACATATGCAGTGCAACCCCATACCTTAATATGTTTAAGGCTTGGTGCTCTCCCTTTCCATATCTCATACGATGTCTTAGGGACAGATTTGGTTGGGACTCTGTTCAACAAGTATGCGGCAGTTTCCAGGGCATGTCCCCAGAAGGACAATGGTAAATCAGTGTAACTCATCATGGACCTAACCATATCCAATAAGGTTCTATTCCTCCTTTCTGACACACCATTAAGCTGTGGTGTTCCAGGAGGTGTCCATTGAGATAGAATGCCCGCTTGAACAAGATGATCTAAAAACTCACTAGTTAAATATTCTCCTCCTCGATCCGATCGAAGAGCTTTAATACTTTTACTAGTTTGTTTCTCTACTTCATATCTGAATTCTTTGAACTTTTCAAATGCTTCAGATTTGTACTTCATCAAGTACACATACCCATACCTAGAATAATCATCGGTAAAGGTTATAAAGTAAGAGAAACCTCCACGAGCATGTATGCTCATAGGACCACATACATCACTATGTATCAATCCTAATATGTCTGCAGCTCTCTCACCGTAACCGGTGAAAGGTGACTTGGTCATTTTACCTAGTAAACAGGATTCACAAGTTGGAAAGGACATAGAAACCAATGGACCCAATTGTCCATCCTTACACATCTTGTAAATCCTATTCTCACTGATATGACCTAGTCTCAAGTGCCAGTTATATGCGGAGTTTTCTTCATCTCTTGTTCTTTTGGGTTTGTCTGCATTCAATTTAGAACTATCATGCTCTATGCAATTAACATTTGCAATAAAGTTTAGAAAATAAAGGCCATTCACATAAACTCCAGAAGTAATGAACTCTTCATTTTTAAATAAAGAACATTTACTCTCCTTAAAAACAAACCTAAATCCTTGTTTAGATAATACTGAAATAGAAATAATGTTTCTTATAACTTCTGGAATATAAAGACAGCCTGATAATTCTAAACTACTCCCACTAGGCAAAGTCAAGCAGCAAGTCCCCACGGCTAATGCAGCAACATTTGCTCCATTTCCCACTCGTTGGGTTACTTCTCCTTTACTCAGCCTTCTGCTTCCCACTAGGTCCTGCATGGAATTACAAATATGAGAACTCGCACCAGAATCTAGTACCCAAGTGGAAGCAGAGCTAACACTCATGTTAGTCTCAAGTATAAGAGCATAATCCATACCTTCTGAAGGTTGGTTCTTCAGAGTATCCAGATACTCTTGGCAGTTACGTTTCCAATGCCCATCTTTGCCGCAGTAAAAACAGATCCCTTTACCTTTCCTCTTCCTTTGGGTACTCTTACCCTTTCTTATTCCCTTGCCTTTAGGCTTGAGCATAGAATTGGAAGCAGGAACTTCAACCCATTCATCACATTCAAGCAAGAACTCTTTGCCATACAACTCTTGTATGTGGACAAATATCTCGGGTGCACTTCCCATGGACTCGTATTGCTTCTTAAGCTCAGGACTTAGAGACACCATCATATAGCATCTCGTCATAAGATCATCATCCATGCGCTTCTGATAAGCGTCTTTCTCTTGCCGAGTTGCAGCCTCAGTAGGAGCATTGGGAAGTGGACTTTGAAGTGCATAGGTAATATTTTCAGAATTCAAAACGATTTTTAAATTCCTTAACCAATCAAGATAATTAGGTCCAGTTAAACGGTTGGTTTCCAAAATGTTGGATAACGGGTTGCGGTGTGCCATTACGGTGATCTACATACAGAAAATTAAACAGAAAATTAGATTTCATTTTTAATCCATAATGATCGGGTCTTTAATCATATGGTACCTCCCACTATTTTATCAAATTCCATACACCCTCTAATGGAATTCGGGAATCTCATTCCTAATGGGGATTGGGGTCCCACTGTGACCTAGAAGCCTCACATGTTAGTTTCTTGACTTCTAACCCACAGTAAGAAGACAACTCTTTGTCTATTGCTTCATAAGCAAATTCCAATCGTTTTGCCTCTAGGGTACATACTCCTCACATGTTAGTTTCTTGGAATACTTCCCTAGTTAAGTTAAGCCCATCATTCACACAGGTATGTTTCACCAAATATATACCTCACATGTTAGTTTCTTGGTATATACCAGCTTAGGCACCCCATGATATCTACATATGTGATAGTTTCAAGTAACGTCTTTAATATGGGTAGCTCCTACATGTCTGCAGCCAGGTACCCACATTAAGGGACGTTAGATGATCCTATAATGATGGAAGGCAATGAAGAATCCATTCCCTAATGTATTCTCCATTTCCAACTTAATATTAAAATAGAGGGGTTTTTAAGGGTCTCATCAAATTAACATACATCTCATGCATATAAATAAAAAATTGAACAGCATAAAATAATAATAATCCACTTATCGATATTAGTCCCTAAGAAGAGACATATAACGATCTATGGATTTGGAGCTATCACTATTAATCTCATTAAAAGCTCCCACTATGATGATTATGGACTTTGAGAGAATTCAATCCAAGCCAATAGATTGAATCCAAGGTCTAAGGTGGGTGTAGGTGATCATAAAATAACACATTCGAAACATGCATGCTGTCTTGAAACACTTCTCTAAGCTTTCAAGTCCTTCAATCTGCTCCCTTGGCTTGATGGTCTCCACCATTGGCTTGTTGGGCTCTATCATGCTCCTTTGGGTCCACCATGCTCCTTAGTGCGCTCTCGATTACATAACATTTACATAATTTAAAGAAAGGGATACATAAGGGGACTGTGGGGTACATAAGAGAATGATAGAGAGAGAGGGAGAGGGAAGGTGGCATGCAAGCCCCAAATAAATTATATCACCTTAATAAAATTACAACTCTTGTAAATAATAACATCCCATTCATAAGACGGCCAATCACAATTGGTTTAAAGGATATAGTCCATAATCATCATCCAAACACATACATACAATCTCATTGCATAATGTAAAGAAAAACTGTAAGCATTAAAACATATGGGCATTATGGTAATTCTCTTGAATGATTTACATTAATCTCATTAATGCATCCTAATCTTATTAGGTATTAACAAAAATATCCAGAATTAAATAAAGTCTTAACATTTAAGACATTTTAGTTTTAATTAATCAAATTAATTTAAACATATAAAGTTTCCTAAAATAACTCTAATATCCAATATTAGGGTTTCCTTAATTAAACAAATCAATTTCATTTAATTAAGAATTTTCAGATTTTAATTTAATCCCCAATTGTATTTTAAACCATTTAAAACATTATAAAATTAATCAATATTAATTAAATAATTAACATGGGAATTAAATAAAATCATTTAAATGATGAATTAGTGTATTAGGGTTTCCTAAAACCCTAAACCCTAAACGCATAACCCTAAACCCTAAATGCAAGCCCTAATCATTAAATTCCTTATGATTGGTAATTTAATGTCCAATCATTAAAACCCTAGGTTCATATGGTATTTAATAAAAGGGATAAGGGTTTAATTAATGCCAAATAGGGTATTAATTACCCTTAATTAATTACACTAATTAGGGTTTCCAAAACCCTAACCCTAGACATCATTTATGGTATTAATTATGCCCTAACAATTAATAACCATGATTGGTCATTTAATGACCAATCATTAACTCTCAGTAAAGGTAATTAATATTCCAATTAGGGTTTTAATTAATGCCATAATGAAATTAGGGTTTCATCATTAACTCAAAATTAGGGTTTCATCCTTAACTCTATGCAGCCGTCACTACCAGGAGGCTGCCTGAGCTTGGCTAGGCTGCCATGGCCACCAACGACTGTGGGAGGCCATGGGCAGCCATGGGAGAACATCCTAGGGGTGTGGGACAAGCCTCTGGACACGTGAGAAGTGGTGGAAGTGGCTGCCATCATCGAGAACAATCAGGGTTTCCAAAACCCACTGCTGGAGCCATTGTTGCAGACCTTGAAGGTCACAATAACTTCTAAATCCTTATCAATTCGACTCCTCCATTGAAACCAGCTTTTGCATCATGTCCCAACATGAAATACTAAGCTTTTAGAAGAGGTTTGGATGATCGAATCATCACCAATTGTTCTAAACAATTAAAACAACAGTATGCTGCCCAGAATTTGACAGCATACTGTCCATGGTCAGAAATTGATTTAAAACCCAGCAAGATGAATGAATTAGGCTACCAAACGAATTTTCCCAGTATCCTACATGTCTTAGGAAACTAATGCAATTGGTTTCATGCAATTTGGAGTTCCCTAACTCAAGTTCTAATCAAAACTCCATTGATGACTTTTCTGCAGAGAAAATCTGCTATGCTGTTCATGAAAAATTTTCAAACTTTTTGAATCTTTTTCCATCAAAACCTTTTTGAAACTTAAAGAAAATCATATATACATGATATATAATGATCCTACAATGGATTTGCATCAAAAATACAGAAGCTTTGATTGAATTTAATTGCAAGAACCTCTGGGTTCTAAAACCCAGATTCGACCCTCTTCAGAAAACCCAGTTTTCCTTTTTCTTCTTCTTCCAATTCAAACCCTATACAACCTTTGCATCAATGGTTACCCTTAACCATGATTTAGAAGAGGAGTAGAAGAAGAATAGACCTAGGGTTCCAAACCCTAGGTTCGGCCAGAGAGAAGAACAATTCTGCAGTAAAAATTCTCCAGATTTTTGAATCATTCAACTACACCATAAATTCCAGCCCATATGTATTTTGTATTATGCATAGCCATGGCTCTGATACCACTGTTGGGAATCATACAAGAGGGAAGAATAGAAGTGCGGAATATAAAAATTTTTCCCTTTGATTCCACAGCCCATGAATCTAACTATGCATATACAAAATCAAACCCTAACTATGAAGAGGGTTAGAACACTTACAGAATTTTTTGTCTTCTCCTTTTTGCTCCAAGCTTTGATTCCGGACAGTGGTGAATGAGCAGCCCAAGTGTGCTGCCTCCAACGGTATCCACACCTAGCTAGAGCTTCAAGTCCTTTCCACCTTTTCCTTCTTGTTGCTAGTGTAGGAGAAGAGAGGAGAGAGAGAGAGGGAGGCTAGAAATTCTGGCCAGCCCCTTGGGGATTTCAACTTGTGATGATGTCACACATCATAGTGTGACTTATATAGTCCACACTAAGGGGGCCGGCCCTAAGGGGAAACCCTATTAGGGTGTGATGCAATTTCTCTAAATTGCACAATAACTCCTATAAATTATATCAAATATAAATAGGCCTCAAAGAACTAT
The DNA here is from genome assembly GCA_039720395.1 of Liquidambar formosana. NCBI lineage: Eukaryota > Viridiplantae > Streptophyta > Magnoliopsida > Saxifragales > Altingiaceae > Liquidambar > Liquidambar formosana. The sequence goes on from CM077835.1 coordinate 23,800,009, forward strand.
TCTTTATGCACTCATACCCTTTCTCTCATAGACTTTAAAGCTCATCTTGCATGATCAGTGTGTGACCCATTGGGTTCACATCATCAAGTAGTAGGAATAGCACGAGGTGTGCACAATGGAACTCTTTCCATTTAGGGTCTAATTGGAACTCCTTCCAATTCCCTAATTGATTATAACTCACTTATATCAATTAGGGCTTCTACTAACCATGAATAACACCTAGCATATGGTTCATGGTGTCGTCCTTAATGAAGTGAATATGTATCTATCAAAGAACCCTTCTGTTATAGTTTATAGGTTACAATTGCATCCTTCCATTTACACAATGTCTCCAATTGAACTAATAGGACATGGAAGTCTGTTAAGTCCCTAGTTCAATTACTTTATACTCATTCATAAATATCAACTCAATGATGAACTTATGGAAACTCTTTTCCATATTCACACTGCCATGGCCATGGACTGAATGAGTTATATTATGAATGATATATGAGACATTCTCTCTCTTTTTCCTGAGAGTAATGGATTCCTTGTCGATCACTCATATGCCTTCATACATATAGCAATAGGGCCAATGAACACCTTTACAGACCCATGAATAGAATCTGCACTTAGTGTTATCAAACTTCTAAAGCTACATGCATAAGGTAACTATGGTGTCTCAGGTCTAAGGATTACTTGTACCACTATAACATTGAGAAACTGATTGACAGGCAGGTTAAAACTCCATTCAGTTTATCTCAAATCTTTGGTCACATTCAGTGTACCTATTCTATTAACAGGCACCCACCTGTTAGTTGTAGTGTCTCCACACAAATAACTTGAGACCAGCTATCCTCCTATAGAGTCAACCTAACAAGTGCTAGTCCTATGGTTCATTACTGTCCATCATAGTGAACCTTCAACTAGGAATGATTTAGGAGTTTAGTACAGAGATATATTTACAGTCTCATAATTACAACTCTTTGTAATTCAATATTCTCAACTCTAACTCCTTGGACATATTATGTAAATATAAATGATGCATACAAACATAATAGAATAAGCCCTTTTATTAAATCAATAATAAATGTGACATTCATAAATGAAATCAAATGATTGTTCCTTTATCCCTAAACAATCATCTCTATGATTGGCTCTAGGGCATAACTCTAACAATTAGGACATAAATAAAGCCCAATTGAGGTTAAATGAGAGAAAATTGGTTAGGTCTTGTGAGTCAATTTGAGCAAACCAAGAAAGGGTCTTTTAGCCAACCCGAACCATTACGAGCCGAATTGATCTTAAACCATTAATTCATGAAATTGAACCTATATATAGACTCTATATAACCATATGAACTCATGGGAATGACTCGGGATCCATTCCAAAGTCAAATGGAAAATATACGGCTTAAAAGACGATTATGCCCTTAAAGTCGCAAAAGTTCTTATTGACTATCGAAATGAACTCCAAATCACTTCAAAATTCATACACATGATATTCAATGCCATAGAAACTCAATGCAAAAGACTAGACTCAAAAAGGACTCAAAATCCTACATGAAATGATATGTCCTAGCTAAGGTGACAAAAATGGGGTGTGACAGAAGCCCCTCATTGGTGAACAAGTTTCACTTGCGAGCCAATGATCAAAGAACAACCCATTTTTGTTCGATGGATTAATCTCATTAATGCCAACAAACTCAAATGGAACCAGAAGGATAGACCAAGCATGCGACGATTTCATCGAAGCAACAAATTAATTGCATTTCTATGCATGCCAACTTCGTTGGTGCGCTCAAGCAAATGCCTTTACCATGCACTAATTGCATTAGTGATATAACAACACATTTTTGCTTGATGGATTAATCTCATTAATACCAACAAACTCAAATAGAACTATAAGGATAGACTTCGTCATATCCAAGCATGCGATGATTTCATCGAAGCAAAGAATTGAATGCATTTCTATGCATACCAACATTCGTTGGTGCGCTCATGCAAATGCCTTTACCATGCACTAATTGCATTAGTGATATAACAACACATTTTTGCTTGATGGATTAATCTCATTAATACCAACAAACTCAAATAGAACCATAAGGATAGACTTCGTCATATCCAAGCATGCGACGATTTCATCGAAGCAAAGAATTGAATGCATTTCTATGCATGCCAACATTCGTTGGTGCGCTCATGCAAATGCCTTTACCATGCACTAATTGCATTAGTGATATCCACATGGTCTTCTCATGATGCAAAGCTAGTTGCATTAGTGCATCACAAGGTACCCTACCAATCTCATTGGCATTCTCAAAACGAGTTATTTCATAACTCATAAATCATCATTTTATGTGAATTATTGGTGAATAAAATGTCCATCAATTCAAAACCAAGGGCATTTCATGCCAGTCTCACTAGGGATAACAAATGTGGTGAGTTATTTCATAACTCATGATTCATCAAATTATGATTTCATGCCACTTTCAGTGGAAACAACAAAGATATGGAGTTATTGCATAACTCATGTATCATTTCATGTGAAATTGTGATTTCATGCCACTTTCTGTGGAAGTAACAAAGATGGGGAGTTATTGCATAACTCATGGATCATTTCATGCCACTTTCTGTGGAAGTAACAAAGATGGGGAGTTATTGCATAACTCATGAATCGTCATTTCATGTGAAATTGTGCCACTTTCTGTGGAAGTAACAAAGACGGGGAGTTATTGCATAACTCATGGATTGTCATTTCATGCTACTTTCTGTGGAAGTAACAGAGACAGGGAGTTATCTCATAACTCATAAATCGTTATTTCATGGGAAATTGTGCCACTTTCTGTGGGAGTAACCAAGACGGGGAGTTATTGCATAACTCATGGATCGTCATTTCATGCCACTTTCTGTGGAAGTAACAGAGACAGGGAGTTATCTCATAACTCATGAATCGTCATTTCATGGGAAATTGTGTTTATCACATGATATGAGACCCAATTGCAAGTCAATTGATTCAAAATCAAGCTTATTTCTTATCATTTTATGTGAAACTATCCTTATCACATGGAATGACAATGTACTGGGAGTCATTCAACTCCAAATCAAGTGCATTTCATGTGAAATTGTCTTTTTCACATGAAATGATAATGTATTGAGAGTCCTTCAACTCAAAATCAAGTTCATTACTTATCATTTCATGTGAAATTATCTTTAACACATGAAATGACATTGAATTAAGAGTTAATTGATTGAAAATCAAGCTTATTTCATGTCATTTCATGTGAAATTATCTTTATCACATGATACAACATTGATTTTGAAAGTCAATTGATTGAAAAACAAAGTGCATTTCATGCCCTCTTCACAAAGATAGCAAGTTACTTCGTAACTAGCATAGCTTATGAATCGTCATTTCATGTGAAGTTATCTTTATCACATGATTAGCAAGTCATTTCATGTGAAATTATCTTTATCACATGATATGATATCACTATCATCTCCTAGAGAATTGAATTCCAAGACTTGCAAGTCAATCAATTCAACACCAAGCTCATTTCATGAGAAAGCCATTTATCATGGCTATTACAATTCCTCGTTATGCGGGCGAATACAATCACCCAAGATTCAAAAATTTCATTGAAACTTGATAAACTTGAGGGCTATATTCATCCCATAACTCAAGGATTGCACAAAAAGTCAGTTTGGAGAAGTTTAGAGGTCGCAAGCGCGCGAGACGGGGCAAACGGGCAAAGCGGGCTAGGGTGACCATCTGCCCTCAGATGGTCAACCGTCCAGGGCAAGACGGTTGACCGTCCAGGGTGGGACGGTTACCCGAGCCCACCATAAAAAAAAACATGGGTTTTTAAACCCATGTTAGCCCACTCATTCTCACATTCTTCAAACCCAAAAATTGGAGAGTTTCTCTCTCTAAACTCACATCCTATCTTCTCCTTCTCTCATTCTCTCATTCCTACTTCAAAAACATTCAATCCAAACATCAAATGCACATCAAACAACAACAAATCAAGCCCATTTAGCAATCAAAACAACCAATTCACATCATCTTGTGAAATCAAATCAAATCAAACCCATTTTTCACAAACCCAACTCCATCATCAAGGATGTCATCAAGCAAGGACTCAAGCACCAAGTATCCATTCTATGGGGTCAAAAGCACATACAAGGCACCACTCTATGATGCTCCACAAGCTAGGGTGTTGCTTGAACCCGAGAAGCATCTCTCATTCATCCATTCCCAATAAGAAGTAAGTTTACCCAACTTAACACTTTTCTTTTGAATCTTTCGATTCTTTTGATGAAATTGCATTCCCTTCTACTTCTTTTGAATACCCCTTGGGTTGTTGAGTGATATCCCTTGATTTGACAAGGATTGAACACACAAATTCTTTTCATTTGAAAGCTTGAAAAATGGCACCCGCCAAGTGTTCGATAAAATTCCCAAGTGAAATAAAGATGTTCAATCTTTACCAAATCAATGTATATCAACAAGTAAACCCTCAAGTGAGTAATATGCTATGATTTAGCAAGGATTGACCATAAAAATTCTTTTGTTTCAAGGCTTGGGAGGTGTCACCCACCAAGTGTTTGGTAAAATGCCCAAGTGATAAAAAAGTGTTCAATCCTTGCCAAATTAAGGCACATGAACAAGTAAACTCATAAACATCCATTAGCAATTCATTTCATGAATAAAAACAAACTTTTGACATCTTTTGGAAAACGATTTGAAACCAATTGCTAGTGTAAGCTTATTATTTCCATGTTCTTTCAACTAACCCTCAAGGTATTTTCAATGGCTATAGCCCAACTTTCAGGACATGCGCACTCGGTTTTCTGTCAAAGGACTCATTGAATGGTGGCGGAACATGGAAAACTTCCAACCCATTACCAAGGGCTATGTCGAAAAGGCCAGTTTTGGTCCATTCCTAGATTCTCTATGGAATGACCAATGTGATAGGCAAGCTTTGCTAGCCTTGTCTGAGCTATGGTGGGACACCACCAATACATTCCATTTTAGCTTCGGGGAGATGACACTAACCCCCAAGGACTTCACCATGATCACGGGCTTAAGTATTAAGGGCAAAAGCTTGGAGTTCTATGAGGAGGCTCACACGGACGAGGATTATCTCCTAGCTTACCTTGGGATGGAAATCGAGGTCATCAAGAAAGCAGTGCGACGCACTTGGCTTTTCAACAAGTTTGCTAAGCAAAGGGAGAGCGAGGGTGCAAGCCCCGATTGCATTACAAGGGCATTCCTTCTGTACATGATCTCATGCACATTCTTCGCCGGGACGGGCGACCTAGCCCCTTTGGGTCTTCTTGCAAGCATGGAGGATGTTGACAAGATCAGGAAGTTCAACTGGGGAGGGGCTGCTCTAGCCACCATGTATCGCACAATGTGTGACATGTCACGTGGTGTGACTAAGGACTTCGGCGGGATGCCCTTTGTTTGGGAGGTAATGCTACTTCCCTTTCATTTCTTTTTATTTTTTCTCTTATATTATCTTTTCTTTTTGACTCTTTTCTCAACTTTTGACAGGTTTGGTGCTATGAGTACCTCAACCTATGTCGCCCATCCCTTGCTGAGGAAACCATTGAATGGCCTACCCTCAAGAATTACTCCCCTAGTTATGTATCCATTCGGGCGGCGAATCGTCATAACTACGCCTTTGCTAGAGCTCACCTAGCAAGCCTCACTGCTGATATGGTGAAGTTCTTTCCCCATTCTTTTCCTTTTCCTTTTATTCCCAATTTCTCATTTTGGATTTTTGAACAGATTGAATGGAATCCATGGAAGATATGGGTACCAATGCTACTCAAGCGATGCATTCCTAGCTTGATGTTGACGGGCAAGAGGGTGCTCTTGGAAGGCCCCGTGGGTAGGTATTGGTACCTAGGGGAGCGTGTCTTACGCCAAGTCATGGGTGATGTGAATGCCGCTATGGCTCCAATGCCTCCACCACTTAACATGAGACATGCTAACTTAATGGAGGGGGAGGAGTTGTGGGATGCCTTGAGAGGCTGGGATGCAGAGGAGTTCACTTCTCCTGACATTGCATATGACACTTTCTGTCTCTAATATCTGATGAGGCCCAGGGTGACAGGCCTCCCTCCTCAGGGGGTAAGTCTTTAACATTCTCCTAGCCTTTTCTTTTGGTAGAGACTCTATTTAATAGGTGAACACTTGTAGGGTCGACGAGCACGAGGGCATAGCTCGACAGTGGGCTCAGGAGTGGTTCCTGGCTCTGAGGAAGATGAGATGGAGGGGGATAGGTCACTACCCTTGCCTCAGCCGAATTGGTTCATTGATTTGTGCAGTGGGTCAGACTTTGTCAAGACCGCTATCACTCATCCTGCATTTGATGAGTCCCCTAGGATCGACCCAAATCGAGAACAGGTGAGTTCTCTTTATGGGTATTTCTTTCTTTCTTTGAACATTACCTTCAATTTTACCCTTATTGATTATCCTAGGTGCCTGCGGCATATGCCCAAGAGTTCATCGACCTTAGTGAGGGTTTGAGGCATGACCTTGTGAGGATGAGCTTAGCCAAATCCATGGCGGAAGCTCGTTTGGATGTCATAGTAAGTGTTCCACCTATTCAAAAGTTCTCATATGTGGTTTTCAACCAACTCTATTCTCATACTTAGCCTCTTTGCAATGGATTTTGTATATGCAGCCACCACCGGCAATGCGCCCTCCTAGAGCACCTCGTGGGGGTCGTGACGGAGCTGGGCCGAGCCGCAAAAGAAGCTCTGGGAACCGCTGAGTTCATTTACTTTCTTGTTGGGCTTGTAGAAACAATGAGACTATGGCTATCTTTTTGCATTTCATGCTTGTGTTTTGTACTTGCCACCTAAAACTAAACTTTCTTATCCCTTATTATGGATACTTGTTGTGCTTGTTTGATTCTATCATGATGATGTTATGGTGCCTTTCTCATGAAAATTTGAGTCAATATGAGTTCATAGGAGTGAAAATGGCCTAAAAAGGCCACCCGAACGCGAAAATAGGCAAAACCGGGCGAAACAAGGCAAAACAAGGTGGAGGCCTCGGGTGACCATCTGGCCCAGGACGGTTACCCGAGGTCGACGCGCTTTTTCACGATTTTTCAGGAATTTTGCGATTTTGATGGTTCTACTCCCTTTAGGACTCGAATTTGTGACCCTTTTCCTATAAAAACACATGAGGGGAGCCTTCTAACTCACCTATTTTCATTGACAATAATTATGGAAGCCTTGGATGGGTTCTTAAGAGGGTTTTTGGCAGTCATGGCTGCCAAAGACAAAACTGAGTTTAAGCGCTTCGGCTTGGAACCATTGCTTTCCATAAGGCACATGAAGCTCGAGACGACCCTTCTCAATGCTGCTACATACTTCTGGGATCCTCAAATCCATGTCTTTCGATTTAATTATGAAGAATTATGCCCAACCATGGAGGAATTCTGTGCTTTATTTGGAGTTTCGCCCGCAGGGCCATTCATTCTTCCTACACCTCGCTCGGATTGCCTTGCTTCCTTCTCGGATTTTCTTGGCATTCCTCAAAGGGACGCAACGATCTTCGTCAAGGATCATATGGTGGACTTAATGAAGTTAGCAACCTCATTCTTGGCTCATGATAGCGAAGGTACTCTGACTTTCACCCTCCAAATTCAGTATGCACTCGCTTTTTGCTTAATTGGTCGCTTTCTCATATCCACCGGCACTCTTCAAGCCCCTGTTCAAATATGTGAGTTGGTTGCCCCTCTTCTCAAGCGACATAACATCATTCCTCTAGTACTAGCTGAAACCTTGAATGGTTTAGATAAAATTCATGGCAACCCCAAAGCGCCTTTAGAAGGTAGCCCCTTTTTATTGCAAATGTGGCTGCTCGAGCGCTTGAACTTTCTTTCTCCCACCACTATCACTCCATACAAGCCCCAGCACTTCTGTCTGCGCCGAGTTGAACTCCCTTGGCCGTTCTCTTTAAAAGATTGGTTGGGTTATTTCCACACGCTGTTATGGCGGAACATCAAATGGTACGTCTTTACATGGGGGTGTAAAGAGCAGGTACTTTTTCGAACCTCGGGGTGTGCTTTTGTCAAACTCATAGGACTGAGGTCGACTTCCTTCTATTGGGCTTCGAGAATTCTTCGCCAGATGGGCGCCATGCAAACCATATCGTCCTTAATAGGACCTTGTTGCTTTGTGGAACCTGTCGGGCCTACCATAATCAAGTGGGCGAGGACTCGCTGGCCTACAGACCTGAAATTGACTCGGATTGCCAACACTGAAGGGCCTTTCGAGATGAGTAAAGAATACAAGCAATGGTTGAAGGATAATTTGGGCGAAAGGGAGACTTCTCGTCGAGAAAGAATTTATGACCTTACCAAGGACACGAGATTTGGACTTTGCAGAGAAGACATTCTTGAAGCAGTGGAGGCATCCCACGGCCATAACTTGCGAAAGAAAAGAAGACTTGATAGAGAGAGACAGAAGACAACAAAATAACTCTGAAGAAACTCAAGAGGACTTAAAGGCTCAAGGAATAGAATATCTATGGCATGTCGATAGTTCCTTTACTTAACACCAATAAATTGTTATGTCAAACAATTAGTTTCAAATGAATTGCCAATAATAATCTACTTTTGAGATTTTTTTGATTGTGTTGATTGGACCGCACCCAATGTAACTTTATGGGCTGCCTACGTATCCCCGTTTTCTTTTTCTTTTCTTTTTTCTCTTTTTTTCTTTTTTCTTTTTTTCTTTTTTTTCTTTTTGGGGAATCAGGTCCTCGTAGTTCAAATGCCTTAACTTTTGCCTAGGCCGCCCTTACAGGTTTTCAACCTAGCAGGCCTTATACATAATACTTCTTTAATTGATCCAAATTGGTGGGACGAGCGAACTCGATCCCATCCAAATCCATAAGTCGAACAGCCCTGCTGGCAATATCTCCTTGATGACGTACGGTCCACCCCAACTCGGTTTGAACTTTCCTCGTGGGTCAAAAATTGGAGCTCGGATCTCTTTCAATGCTAAATCTCCTTTCTTCAAGCCTCTGTCTTTGACATGTTTGTTGAACGCCCTTGCGACTCTTCTCTGGTACCCTTGCACATGGTAGAGAGCCCTCAATCGCCTTTCATCTAGCAATGCCAACTCATCATAACAACTTTTGATCCAGTCCACCTCTGCTAGCTGACTTTCCACTGCAACCCTTAATGAAGGAACTTCCAATTCCACTGGCAGAACAGCCTCCATCCCATACACTAGCGCATACGGCGTAGCCCCTGTTGACGATCTAACTGACATTCTGTACCCCCATAATGCCAATGGTAGTTTCTCATGCCAATCAGTGTACGTGTCACCGTTTTCTGTAATATCTTCTTGATGTTCTTGTTGGCGGCTTCCACTGCGCCGTTTGTCTGCGGGAGATACGGGGACGACAAGTGGTGAACGATCTTGTACTTCTGCAAGAGTTCTTTGGTCTCCTTCTGGAAATGCTGACCGTTATCTGAAATGACCTCATGCGGTACCCCATATCGGTAGATAATGTTGAGCTGTATGAACTGCGCCACCTTTTTAGCATTCAAAACTTTGAAGGAAGCTGCTTCCACCCATTTGGTAAAGTAATCGATGGCTACCAAAATGTATTCATGACCATTGGATGCCTTTGGCTTAATCTGTCCGATGATATCTATTCCCCATACTGCGAACGGCCATGGAGTTGACATGCTTGTTAAGGGCATGGAGGGCAAGTGTTGTCCGTTGGCGAAGAGCTGACACTTGTGGCACTTCTTGACGTGGGCATAACAATCCCTTTCCATTGTAGACCAGTAATACCCTAGTCTCATGATCTTCTTAGCCAACATGTATCCACTCATATGCGGAGCTCCCACTCCTTCATGGATTTCCTCGATGAGTTTTCTAGCCTCTTCCTCCGTGACACACAGCAAGTGGATTTCGTTGTAACACCTCTGATACAGTTTTCCTCCACATACCACATAATGGCTTGCCAATCTTCTCAGTGTTCGCCTATCCACGCGAGATGCTTCCTCTGGATATTCCCTTTCCTCGATGAGCCTTCTTATGTCATAAAACCAAGGATGGTTATCTGTTATCTCCCCTTCTCGGATGGAACAGCAATAAACGGGTTTCTCTCTGCATTCGATCACGAGCGGTTTCACGCTTCCTGCTTCTGGTATCTCCACCATTGAAGCTAGAGTCGCTAAGGCATCAGCGAACTGATTCTTGTTTCTCGACAGGTAATTGAACTCGATCTCCGCGAACTCTTTGGTCAGTGCTTCCAAATAGGCATGATAAGGCAACAGCTTCTCATCGCGAGTTTTCCACTCCCCTTTTATCTGACAGATGATCAATGCTGAATCTCCGAACACCTTTAGTTCTTTTATCCCCAATTCTAACACAGCTTCCAATGCTAGGATGCAGGCCTCATACTCTGCTATGTTGTTGGTGGCTTCGAACCCCAATTTGACTGCTAAAGGCGTGAAGGCTTCCTCGGGCGAGACTAGTAGCACTCCTATGCCATAACCTCTTCTGTTTGAAGCTCCGTTGAAGTAGACTTTCCAAACCTTCTTCTTGATTTCCAGGATATCTTCGTCGGGGAACTCATCATTGAATTGGGTTGATGATGACACAGGGCAGCTTGCCAAATGGTCTGCAATGACACTTCCTTTGATGGACTTTTGCGCCAGGTACTTTATGTCGAATTCATTGAGAAGAAGCAACCAACGAGCGGTCCTATATGATAGGACTGGTTTTTCTAGCAAATACTTCAAAGGATCCAATCGACTTATCAACAGGACTTCGAAAGACATCATATAATGACGGAGTTTCTGGGTAGCCCATACCAATGCTACGCAAGCCTTTTCTAGCGCATTGTACTTTACTTCATAATCTGTCATTTTCTTGCTCAAGTAGTAGATGGCATTTTCCTTTTTCGACCCTTCAAGGTATTGAGCTAACATAGCTCCCGTCGCGGTTTCAGTAACCGTTAAATATAACAATAATGGTTCACCTTGCCGCGGGGGAACCAAGATTGGGGGGTTACTCAGATACCTTTTAATGGTCTCAAAGGCTTCTTGACAATCCTCATTCCATTCTTGGAAATGCCCTTTTTAAGTAGCTTGAAAATTGGATCGCATACTATGGTCAGATTGGCGATAAAACGACTTATGTATTGAACTCTCCCCAGAAAACCCCGGATCTGCTTTTCCGTTCTTGGTGGCTCCATCTCTGTGATAGCTTTTATCTTCCCTGGATCAACTTCAATTCCCCTCTGAGTGATCATGAAACCCAACAGCTTCCCTGCGGTGACTCCGAAGGCACACTTCTGAGGATTCAGTCGGAGGTTGTACTTCTTTGCCCGTTCTAGGAATTTCTCCAATGCCGCGAAATGTCCTTCCCGGTCTACAGATTTGACTATCATGTCGTCCACATACACCTCTACTTCTTTATGGATCATATCATGCAATAGGGTCGTAGCAGCTCTTTGGTAAGTAGCCCTGGCATTTCTTAAGCCAAAAGGCATTACCTTGTAGCAATACGTGCCCCACTGCGTGATAAAAGCCGTCTTTTCCATGTCTCGAGGCGCCATCTTTATCTGGTTGTAACCGGAGAACCCATCCATGAAGGAGAGAAGAGCATGGCCTGCTGTACTGTCCACCAACACATCGATATGCGGTAGAGGGAAATCATCCTTTGGGCTCGTAGCATTAAGGTCGCGGAAGTCAACACACATTCGCACTTTCCCATCTTTTTTAGGCATAGGCACTATGTTAGACAGCCACTCAGGGTACTCCACAACTTGGAGAAACCCGGCATCTAATTGTTTAGTTACCTCTTCTTTTACTTTCAAAGCCCATTCTGGTTTTAATCTTCTTAATTTTTGCTTTATAGGCTTTTTAGTGGGATTAGTGGGGATGTAATGTTGCACTATATCTGGATCAATGCCAGGCATATCCTCATAAGACCATGCGAAGGCCTCTACATTGGCTTTTAGAAGTATTATCAATTTTTCTTTTTCAGCAGGCGAGAGAGTTATCCCAATTTTAATTATCCTTGGCAATTCATCTGTCCCTAGATTGATTGATTCCAATTCATCCATGTTAGGTTCGGTAACGCCCCTTTTCCTTTGCTCGACGAGCTCCGGGGGGACGTCATTCCTAGGATCTATATCCATGCCATAGATATCCATAGAAGAGAGAAAGGAAACACTGCAAATAATGAAAAGAAACAGACTTTATTGACTGAACTAACAAAACAGAACAAAAAAAAGAAAACACATGTGCCACGACTAGGAAACGACTCCTAACTCCACAAGGTGGGCTAGGCGGACACACTTTATTTGAAAGGAAAGCTAAAACAAGCTACTAAGGAACCTACAAACTACTATCAGGTAAGTCGAGATCCTCGTGTTAGGATTATGCCCTAGAGCCAATCATAGAGATGATTGTTTAGGGATTAGGAACAATCAATTGATTTCATTTATATATGTCACATTTATTATTGATTTAATAAAAGGGCTTATTCTATTATGTTTATATGCATCATTTATATTTACATAATATGTCCATGGAGTTAGAGTTGAGAATATGAAATTACAAAGGGTTGTAATTTTGAGACTATAAATATATCTCTGTACTAAACTCCTAAATCATTCCTAGTTGAAGGTTCACTATGATGGACAGTAATGAACCATAGGACTAGCACTTGTTAGGTTGACTCTATAGGAGGATAGCTAGTCTCAAGCTATTTGTGTGGAGACACTACAACCAACAAGTGGGTGCCTATTATAAGAATAGGTACACTGAATGTGACCAAAGATATGAGATAAACTGAATGGAGTTTTAACCTGCCTGTCAATCAGTTTCTCATTGTTATAGTGGTACAAGTAATCCTTAGACCTGAGACACCATGGTTGTCTTATGCATGTAGCTTTAGAAGTTTGATAACACTAAGTGCAGATCCTATTCAGGGGTCTGTAAGGGTGTTCATTGGTCCTTCTGCTATATGTGTGAAGGCATGTGAGTGATCAACAAGGAATCCATCACTCTCAGGAAAAAGGGAGTGAATGTCTCATACAGCATTCATTGAATATAACTCATTAAATCCATGGGCCCATGGTAGAATGAATATGGAAAGGAGTTTCCATAAGTTCATCATTGAGTTGATATTAATGAATGAGTATAAAGTAATTGAACTAGGGACTTGACAGACTTCCATGTCCTATTAGTTCAATTGGAGACATTGTGTTGATGGAAGGATGGAATTGTAACCTGTAAACTATAACAGAAGGGTTCTTTGTAAATGACTATTCACCTCATTAAGGACCACACCATGAGCCATATGCTAGGTGTTACTCATGGTTAGTAGAAGCCCTAATTGATATAAATGAGTTATAATCAATTAAGGAATTGAAAGGAGTTTCAATTAGACCCTTAATGGAAAGTGTTCCATTGTGCACAACTTGTGCTGTTCCTACTACTTGATGATGTGAACCCAATGGGTCACATACTGATCATGCTAAGAGAGCTTGATTGTCTATGAGAGAAAGGGTATAAGTGATTAAAGAAAAGTTCTTTAAGGGGCTAATTTGTATTTGATGCAAACTAGTGGGCTAATTGTGTAATTAAGAGTAATTACACAAATTAGATTAGGGTTTGGAATCCCCCTTTGGCCGGCCCTAGTTGGAGGCTATTTAAAGCCCTTTATGATGTGATGACATTATCACTTAATGCACTCTTGGAGGCTCCCAAGTGCTGGTCGAAATTTTCACAGCTCTCCCTCTCTCTCTCTCCCTCTTCTCCACCTCTAGCAACCCTAAGGAAGAAGAAGGAAAGGACAACTTGCTCAAGCTAGGTGTGGATACTGTTGGAGGCAGTGCACTTGGACTGCTCAATCAGAAGACAAAGCTTAGAGCATAAAGGAGAAGACTTGATCAACTGTAAGTAATTCTACCCTCTTCTAGTTAGGGTTTTTGTTTTGTATTAAGCATAATTAAGATTCATGGGTTTGGGAATCGTAGGAAAAATTTTAAATTCCGCCTTTGTATTTTTCCTCTCTAGTTTGATTCCCAACAGTGGTATCAGAGCCATGATTATGCCTAATACAAACTGCATGTGGGCTGTAATTCATGGTAAATTGATTGGTTTAATGAATTGAGATTCATGTTCATGCATTCAATTGATTTCCCTCTCATGGCCGAACCTAGGGTTATTGAACCCTAGGTGTTTAACTCTCCTTCTCCTCTTCTAAAATAGTTTTAGGACTGCTGGAAAATTCAAAGAGTTGAATAGGTTTCAGTTTTGGAGAAGAAGAAGGAGGAAACTAGGGTTTCCTCTTCATGGCCTAACCTGGGGTTTTGAACCCTAGGCTGTTTTTCCCTCTTCTCCTCTTCTAATATTCTTCTAACATTAATTCTGGAATTTCTGAGAAGCATGTGATGTATACAGAAGAAGAAGAAACCAGTGTTTCTTCTATGGAGGCCGAACCTAGGGTTTGGAACCCTAGGTTGTTCTCTTTTGTATTTTGTTTTTGTTTTGGTTTAATTAAGACATGAGATGGCTGTAATTAATTCACATAAAGTTGTTATGGTGATTTCTCAAGCATAGGGATGCATGAGAATTAAAACAAATCAAAAAGTTTGGGAAGAACACCATGGAGTTCGAATCTGGGTTTTAGAACCCTATGGTTCTTGCTACTGTTCTGATATGATATCTCTGTAAAATTGATGTAAATCCTTTATAGGATAATTATACATATTGTATGTATGATTTTCTTTAAGTTTTATAAGAGTCTTGATGCATATAAGAATCAAAAAGTTTGATTTCTTGAAAAACATAGCAGGCTGTTTTTCTGCAGAAAGTCATCAATGGAGTTTTGTTCATATCTTGAGCTAGAGAACTCCAAATTGCATGAAACCAATTTTATTAGTTTCCTAAGACATGTAGGATGCTAGGAAAAATAATTTGGTAACCTGAATTAATCATCTTGCTGGGTTTTGAATCAATTTGTGATCAGGGACAGTATGCTGTCAAATTCTGGACAGCCTACTGTTCTTGAATTGTTTAGAACAATTGGGGATGATTTGATCATCCAAACCACTTCAATTAGCTTAGTAATTCATGTAGGGACATGATACAAAAGCTGGTTTTGTTGGTGGAGTCGAATTGATTAAGTTTTAGAAACGTTTGTGACCTTGGAGGTCCTCCCATGGTGGTGCCAGCAAGGGTTCTTGAAACCCTAATGTTCTTTGAAGAAGACAGCCCTTTTGGCCACTCCACACGTGTCCATGGGCTTGGCCCAAACCCTAGCTTGAATTCCCTTTTGCTGGCCATGGCCTCCCATGGCCTGGCCAAGCCATGGCAGCCCACTGTAGGTGGCGGCAGCCTTAGGGTTTCTTAGGAAACCCTAATTCCCATTAATGATGAAACCCTAATTCATTAATTGCATTAATTAAAACCCTAATTGACTATTAATTACCTTAATTAAAATGTTTAATGATTGGTCATTAATTGACCAATCATGGTTATTAATCATTAGGGTATAATTAAGTGCATTTATGATGTCTAGGGTTTAGGGTTTAGGAAACCCTAATTCATATTAATTAAACCCTAATTCTATTAATGCATTAATTAATAACTAAACCTAGTAATTAATGTGTCTAACCTAGGGTTAAATAATTGGTCATTAATGACCAATCATGATCATTAATGGTTTAGTAATTAATCATTGGCATTTAATAGGTTTAAGGTTTAGGGTTTTAGAAACCCTAATTAGTGCATATTAATTAGGAGTAATTAATATCCTAGGTGGCATTAATTAAACCCTAATCCTAATCATTAATACCGTATAAACCTAGGGTTTAAATGATTGGTCATTAATTGACCAATCATAAGGCATTTAATGCATTAGGGTTACACTTAGGGTTTAGAGTTAATGCATTTAGGGTTTAGGGTTTTAGGAAACCTTAATGCACTAATTAATTAATAAAATGATTTTATTTAATTCCGAAATTGATTATTTAATTAATGGTGATTAATTTTATATTGTTTTAAATGGTTTAAAACACAATTTAGGATTAAATAAAAATCTGGAAATTTTAATTAAATAAAATTGTTTTGTTTAATTAAAAAGATTCTAATTGGGGGACTTTATATGTTTCAATTGATTTGATTAATTGAAATTAAATGTCTTAAATGTTAAGACTTAATTAATTCTGGAGATTATGCATATCCTAATAAGATTAGGACACATTAATGAGATTAATGAAAACCAATCAATAGAGTTACCATGAATACCCATATGTTTATTGCTTACAGTTATTTCCTTTATTATGCAATATGATTGTATGGTTATGGATGGATGATGATTATGGACTATACCTTAAACCAATTGTGATTGGCCGTCTTATGAATGGGTTGTATTAATTTTTCAAGAGTTGTTAATTTTTGGTGATGTATTATTTATTTGGGGCTTGCATGCCACCTTCTTCTCTCTTTCTATCATTCTCTTATGTACCCCACATTCCCCTTATGTATCCCTTTCTTTAAAATTATGTAAATGTTATGTAATCGAGAGCGCACTAAGGAGCATGGTGGACCTAAAGGAGCATGGTGGAGCCCAACAAGCCTATGGTGGAGACCATGAAGCCAATGGAGGAGATTGAAGGACTTGAAAGCTTGGAGAAGATTTTCAAGAGTGCATGCTATGTTTCAAATGAATGTTTTACGATCACCTACACCCACCTTAGACCAAGGATTCAATTCATTGGCTTGGATTGAATCCTCTTAAAGTCCATAATCATCATAGTGGGAGCTTTTAATGAGATTAATAGAGATAGCTCCAAATCCAAAGATCGTTATATGTCACCTTATAGGGACTAATATCGATAAGTGGATTACATATATATAATGTTGTTATATATTTCTTATTTAAATGCATGAGATGTATGTTAGATTAGTTATTTTGATGAGACCCTTAAAACCCCTCTATTTTAATATTGAGTTGGAAATGGAGAATACATTAGGGAATGGATTCTTCATTGCCTTCCATCATTATAAGATCATCTAACGTCCCTTAATGTGGGTACCTGGCTGCAGACATGTAGGAGCTACCCATATTAAAGACATTACTTGAAACTATCACATATATAGATATTATGGGGTGCCTAAGCTGGTATATACCAAGAAACTAACATGTGAGGTATATATTTGGTGAAACATACCTGTGTGAATGATGGGCTTAACTTAACTAGGGAAGTATTCCAAGAAACTAACATGTGAGGAGTATGTACCCTAGAGGCAAAATGATTGGAACTTGCTTATGAAGCAATAGACAAAGAGTTGTCTTCTTATTGTGGGTTAGAAGTCAAGAAACTAACATGTGAGGCTTCTAGGTCACAGTGGGAACCCAATCCCCATTAGGAATAAGATTCCCGAATTCCATTAGAGGGTGTATGGAATTTGATAAAATAGTGGGAGGTACCATATGATTAAAGACCCGATCATTATGGATTAAAAATGAAATCTAATTCTCTAATTTTATATGTAGTTCATAGAAATGGCTCACCTCAACCCGCTATCCAAAATATTGGACATCAACCGTTTGACTGGACCAAATTATCTTGATTGGCTGAGGAACTTAAAAATAGTTTTAACTTCCGAAAAGATTACCTACACACTTGATGGCACACTTCCTGAGGCACTGGCTGAGACTGCAACTCAGCAAGAGAGAGACGCTTATCAGAAGCGCATGGACGACGATTTGAAGGCAAGATGCTATATGATGGCATCCATGAGCCCTGAGCTTTAGAAGTAACATGAGTCCATGAAGAGTGCTCGCGACATCTTTCTCCACTTACAAGAGTTGTATGGGGAGCAAAGTAGGACCGCGAAGTACAATATTGTCAAGGATCTATTCAAGGCAAGGATGAATGAGGGTTCGTCTGTGACTGATCACACCTTGAAAATGATCAACCATATCGAGCAGCTTGAAAAGCTTGATGTGATCATTGAAGCTGATATGTGTTCAGACATTATACTGCAGTCCCTTCCTGATTCATTTGGGCCGTTCATAATGAATTTTCATATGAACAAGCTTGAACCCACTCTCCCCGAGCTGCACAATTTGCTCAAGATGACTGAGGAGACAATGAAAAAGGGAAAAGGTTCTTTGCTCGCATTTGATGGAGCTTCTACTTCCAAGGCCAAGCCCAAGACTAAGGGCAAGGGCAAAGGAAAGGGTAAGAGTACCCAAGGGAAGAAGAAGAAGAACTTGAAGCCAAAGGGAGGTGTCAAGAAAGGTAATACTGACAAGGCCAAAGGAACCTGTTTTCACTGCGGCAAGGATGGGCACTGGAAACGTAATTGCCAGGAGTATCTGGATACTCTAAAGAGCCGACCTTCGGAAGGTATGGATCATGCTCTAAACAAAATGTTAGTTTTGCTTCCACTTGGGTACTTAATTCTGATGTGAATTTTGAATTCCATGCAGGATCTAGTGGGAAGCAGAAGGCTGAGTAGAAGCGGAATATCCCTACGAGTAGAGAATGGAGCAAAGTGTTGCTGTATTAGTTATGGGACTTGCTGCTTGACTCTACCTGAAGGAGTAGTTTAGAATTAATAAGCTATCTTGATATTCTAGAAGTTTTTAGAAACATTATCTTTATTTCAGTTTTGCCTAAACAGTGTTTTAGTTTGATTTAATAAATGTTTTTATGAAGAGTTCATTACTTCTGGAATTTATAGCATTTATCTTCTAAACTACCTTGCAAATATGAATTGCATGAAACATGATAGCTCTAAAATTGAATGCTGATAAACCCAAGAGAACAAGAGAAATAGTTTCTCATACTTTATGAACCTTTACTTAAAAATGTTAAGGTATAGGTGCATATACTTAAAGAAGTACAAATCTGAAACATTTGAAAAGGTTCAAAGAATTCAGTTTTGAAGTAGAGAAACAAACTAGTAAAAGTATCAAACTCTTCGATTGGATCGAGGAGGCGAATATTTAACTGGTGATCTTTCAGATCGACTTGTTCAAATAGGCATTCTATTCTAATGGACACCTCTTAGAACATCATAACTAAATGGTGTGTCAGAAAGGAAGAAGAGGACCTTATTGGATATAGTCCGGTCCATGATAAGTTACAACAACCTAATATTATCCTTGTTAGGATATGCCCTAAAAATTGCCACGTACCTGTGAAACAGAGTTCAAACCAAGGCTGTCCCTTAGGACCTATATGAGATATGGAAAGGGAAGCACCAAACCTTAAGCATGTTAAGGTATGGGGTTGCACTGCATATGTAGAGACGTACAGTGCAACCAAATTGGAAATCAAGATAACTTAAGGTTTGTGGATTACCCTAAAGAAAGTTTAGGATATCATATCTATTATCCTGATGAACAAAAGGTGTTTTGTTTGTATGTTTGCAATCTTTCTTGAAAAAGAGTTTATTCAAGAAAGCAGCAATAACAGGAAAATAGAACTCAAAGAGTTGTCTAATGAGACACAAACCGACATTGATGCAACCCTTGTCCCTGTTGAGACAGAACCCATTGTTGTACAAAGGGTTAGTGGGAGTGCGATCACATTTATGGTCCTATAAGTGAATGACGTTCTACTTATTAGGAATAATGTAGAGACGTTGTCAAAAGTGAAAAATTGGTTTTTCACAAAGTTTCTCCATAAAAGATTTGGAAGAAGCATCCTATATTCTGGGAATAGAGGTCTATAGAGATAGATATTAAAGGATGCTAAGTCTCTCCCAATCGAAGTACATAGACAAGATTTTGAAAGAGTTCAAAATGCATGATTCCAAAAGGAGGTCTAATTCCTGTCAGACATGGAATCAAGTTGTCTATAACTAAAAGACCAGATATCAGTTTTGCTGTAAATGTTACGAGCAGATATCAGGCAAACCCAGATAAGGAACACTGGGAAGAAGTCAAAGCTATCCTTAAGTACTTGAGAAGAACTAAGGACCCATGCTTTGTCTATGGAGAAAGAAACTTAGAAATGGTTGGTATAACAGATTCAGATTTCAATCTGACGATGATGATAGGAGATCAACATCGAGGTATGTTCTCACCTTAAATGGTGGAGCTGTAAATTTGAGTGCATTGCTGCATGTTTGGATGAGTAAGTTCATTGCAGAACTAGGAGTGTTTCCTGACATTGAGAAGCCTTTACTATTGTTTTTGTGACAACAATAAGGCTAGTGCTCAAGACAAGGAACCACGGTCTCATCAAAAGTCCAAACTTTAAGCGGCGATTCCAAGTGATTAGAGAGATCATTGGAAGAGATGACATATACATATAGAAGTTTAATACAACAGAGAATAAAGAATACCCCTTCACTAAGGCTATAACCCAAGTGTGTTGGATCACCACCGACAGGATATGGGTATGAGATACATGGTGGATTGGCTATAGTGCAAGTGGGAGATTGTTAGGATTATGCCCTAGAGCCAATCATAGAGATGATTGTTTAGGGATTAGGAACAATCAATTGATTTCATTTATATATGTCACATTTATTATTGATTTAATAAAAGGGCTTATTCTATTATGTTTATATGCATCATTTATATTTACATAATATGTCCATGGAGTTAGAGTTGAGAATATGAAATTACAAGGGGTTGTAATTTTGAGACTGTAAATATATCTCTGTACTAAACTCCTAAATCATTCATAGTTGAAGGTTCACTATGATGGACAGTAATGAACCATAGTACTAGCACTTGTTAGGTTGACTCTATAGGAGGATAGCTAGTCTCAAGCTATTTGTGTGGAGACACTACAACCAACAAGTGGGTGCCTATTATAAGAATAGGTACACTGAATGTGACCAAAGATATGAGATAAACTGAATGGAGTTTTAACCTGCCTGTCAATCAGTTTCTCATTGTTATAGTGGTACAAGTAATCCTTAGACCTGAGACACCATGGTTGTCTTATGCATGTAGCTTTAGAAGTTTGATAACACTAAGTGCAGATCCTATTCAGGGGTCTGTAAGGGTGTTCATTGGCCCTTCTGCTATATGTGTGAAGGCATGTGAGTGATCAACAAGGAATCCATCACTCTCAGGAAAAAGGGAGTGAATGTCTCATACAGCATTCATTGAATATAACTCATTAAATCCATGGGCCCATGGTAGAATGAATATGGAAAGGAGTTTCCATAAGTTCATCATTGAGTTGATATTAATGAATGAGTATAAAGTAATTGAACTAGGGACTTGACAGACTTCCATGTCCTATTAGTTCAATTGGAGACATTGTGTTGATGGAAGGATGGAATTGTAACCTGTAAACTATAACAGAAGGGTTCTTTGTAAATGACTATTCACCTCATTAAGGACCACACCATGAGCCATGTGCTAGGTGTTACTCATGGTTAGTAGAAGCCCTAATTGATATAAATGAGTTATAATCAATTAGGGAATTGAAAGGAGTTTCAATTACACCCTTAATGGAAAGTGTTCCATTGTGCACAACTTGTGCTGTTCCTACTACTTGATGATGTGAACCCAATGGGTCACACACTGATCATGCTAAGAGAGCTTGATTGTCTATGAGAGAAAGGGTATAAGTGATTAAAGAAAAGTTCTTTAAGGGGCTAATTTGTATTTGATGCAAACTAGTGGGCTAATTGTGTAATTAAGAGTAATCACACAAATTAGATTAGGGTTTGGAATCCCCCCTTGGCCGGCCCTAGTTGGAGGCTATTTAAAGCCCTTTATGATGTGATGACATTATCACTTAATGCACTCTTGGAGGCTCCCAAGTGCTGGCCGAAATTTTCACAGCTCTCCCTCTCTCTCTCTCCCTCTTCTCCACCTCTAGCAACCCTAAGGAAGAAGAAGGAAAGGACAACTTGCTCAAGCTAGGTGTGGATACTGTTGGAGGCAGTGCACTTGGACTGCTCAATCAGAAGACAAAGCTTGGAGCATAAAGGAGAAGACTTGATCAACTGTAAGTAATTCTACCCTCTTCTAGTTAGGGTTTTTGTTTTGTATTAAGCATAATTAAGATTCATGGGTTTGGGAATCGTAGGAAAAATTTTAAATTCCGCCTTTGTATTTTTCCTCTCTAGTTTGATTCCCAACACCTCGCCCTCAAGAACTTTTGCAATGGTACCCTCTTCAAGATACCAATTAAGGAGCGGCATGGCTGCATGGTGAATTGAAGAACACTTGAGATCCGATTCCTCTACAGCAAGAACCATATCTTGAAACATTGTAACAATGGCTTCCGAATCCATCTGTTCTGCCCAGTCCTCACTCTTCTCTTCCCAATAGTCATCCTTGATCGCTTCATCGTCAACCATTATTGCAGTGATGGGATACCACTCAGTGAAGAATATTTCAAACCCCGGAACTCTCGCCTTGGTTGCTTTGTCAATGGATGGTTCGGGGAATCAACAGAATAGAAAGTCCTCCCCTTCCTTAATAAAGTAACCATTCAAGGTAGGTTGGTATGGCGAGATTCGGATATCTGGCGCCCTTCCTTCTGCTTTTGCTTTGACCCTTTCTCTGCTTCTCTGCAACATCTCCATATGGTCCTTTTTGGAAGGCTTATACCCCAATCCGAAGGTATAGGTGACAATGCGGCTCTGAGCGGATGTCGGTATGCCTTGCTGACGGCATCCTAGTCCCATGCCTGGGAAGAAACTCATTTTCTTCATTATGTTCCCCATATGTAGGTTGCCATGAGGGCAAAATTCGAGAGGTATCAACTCTCTCTGTTCCGGCTCTTTCTCTATGCATTGAACATACTCGAACCCAGACAATGGTGCTCCAACGGGCTCGGGCTTGATCTCGCAAATGGGTACCCTCGACGACTTCAAGTCATAATCACCTTGGAGTGTGACGATAGCCCCTTCATAAGGGAGCTTGACTTTTTGGTGCAATGAAGAAGGGACAGCCCCTGTAGGATGAATCCAAGGTCTTCCCAACAAGAGGTTGAAGCACGACGGGACATCCAGCACTTGGAACTCCACTCTAAATTCTGTAGGCCCCATAATCAGCGGCAAAGTGACCACTCCGATCACCTCTCTACGGGTGTTATCATAGGCTCTCACTGTTTGCCCAGATGGCATGAAGTCTGTTGGACCCAACCCCAAAACGGTGGCAGTTCTGAGAGGGCACACATTAAGAGCGGAACCATTGTCGATCAGGACTGTCGGAACCCTCTTTCCCATGGTGTCGACAGTAATGTACATGGATTTTGAATGGCTAGGTCCATTTTTCGGTAGGTCTGCTTCTGAAAACACAATGGTTGAGTTCTTCGAGGTTGGATTCACCAAGTTCACCAAATTTTCTGGAGATGTGTCAACAGGAACCTGTATCTGGTTGAGCAACTTCAAGATAGTCTGACGGTGCTTGTAAGAGGCCATGAGCAAACCCCATATAGTGATGTTGGCATTAGTCTTTCTCAATTGCCTAAGCACTTCGTCCTCCTCTTCTTGCAGGTCGAGGTGGCGATTACCTTCTAAGTCCCCCAATGGGTTGTCAGATTCTAAGTGCGGAGGCTGTTAGGATTATGCCCTAGAGCCAATCATAGAGATGATTGTTTAGGGATTAGGAACAATCATTTGATTTCATTTATGTATGTCACATTTATTATTGATTTAATAAAAGGGCTTATTCTATTATGTTTATATGCATCATTTATATTTACATAATATGTCCATGGAGTTAGAGTTGAGAATATGGAATTACAAAGAGTTGTAATTTTGAGACTATAGATATATCTCTGTACTAAACTCCTAAAGCATTCCTAGTTGAAGGTTCACTATGATGGACAGTAATGAACCATAGGACTAGCACTTGTTAGGTTGACTCTATAGGAGGATAACTAGTCTCAAGCTATTTGTGTGGAGACACTACAACCAACAAGTGGGTGCCTATTACGAGAATAGGTACACTGAATGTGACCAAAGATATGAGATAAACTGAATGGAGTTTTATCCTACCTGTCAATCAGCTTCTCATTGTTATAGTGGTACAAGTAATCCTTGGACCTGAGACGCCATAGTTGTCTTATGCATGTAGCTTTAGAAGTTTGATAACACTAAGTGCTAATCCTATTCAGGGGTTTGCAAAGGTGTTCATTGGCCCTACTGCTATGTGTGTGAAGGCATGTGAGTGATCAACAAGGGATCCATCACTCTCAGGAAAAGAGAGAGAATGTCTCATATAGCATTCATAATATAACTCATTAAATCCATGGCCATGGTAGGATGAATATGAAAAGAGTTTCATGAGTTCATCAATGAGTTGATATCTATGAATGAGTATAAAGTAATTGAACTAGGGAATTGACAGACTTCCATGTCCTATTAGTTCAATTGGAGACATTGTGTTGAAGGAAGGATGCAATTGTAACCTATAAACTATAACAGAAGGGTTCTTTGTAAATGACTATTCACCTCATTAAGGACCACGCCATGAGCCATATGCTAGGTGTTACTCATGGTTAGTAGAAGCCCTAATTGATATAAGTGAGTTATAATCAATTAGGGAATTGGAAGGAGTTCCAATTAGACCCTAAATGGAAAGAGTTCCATTGTGCACACCTTGTGCTATTCCTACTACTTAATGATGTGAACCCAATGGGTCACACACTGATCATGCAAGAAGGGCTTTAAAGTCTATGAGAGAAAGGGTTTTAGTGAATAAAGAATAGTTCTTTATGGGCCTATTTGTATTTGATACAAATAATAGGGGTTAATGTGCAATTAAGAGTAATTACACATAACCCTATTAGGGTTTCTTCCCCATGGCCAGCCCCCTTTAGTGGGCTGCCTATATAAGTCACACTTATCTGTGACATGGCATAAGAGGCTTGCACAATAAACCCTAGCAGTCCAGCCCCTTGGAGGCTCTCTTCTCTCTCTCTCTCTTCTCCACCTCTAGCAACAACAAGGAAGAAGAAAGAAAGGACTTGAAGCTCTAGCTAGGTGTGGATACCGTTGGAGGCAGCACACTTGGGCTGCTCATTCACCGCTGTCCGGAATCAAAGCTTGGAGCAAAAAGGAGAAGACAAAAATTCTGTAAGTGTTCTAACCCTCTTTGTAGTTAGGGTTTGATTTTGTGTTATGCATAGTTAGATTCATGGGATTGGGAATCGTAGGAAAAATTTTTATATTCCGCCTTTGTATTTTTCCCTCTTGTTCGATTCCCAACAGTGGTATCAGAGCCATGATTATGCATAATACAAAATACATATGGGCTGGTAATTATGGTGTAGTTGAATGATTCAAAAATCTGGAAAATTTTTCTGCATAATTGGTTTTCCTCCATGGCTGAACCTAGGGTTTGGAACCCTAGGTCAATTCTCTTTTACTCCTCTTCTAATTGATGGTTAAGTGTAGCCATGGATGCAATAGGTTACATAGGGTTTGAGTTTGGAGAAGAAGAATAAGGAAACTAAGGTTTTATAAAACTGTTATGAACAGTTTTCATGGTTGCTATGAAAAACCGTCATCTTGTTTTGCATGCCGAATTCAGAGTTCTTCTCCAAAATTTTCGAGCCATATATGGTTAGAAAGGTCTTCGAATAAGCTTTCCAACCCAACAAACGGTGCGTCAATCCGAGGTCTGTAGTGAAAGTTATGAATTTTTTACTACAGGCTGTCTGGAAAGACAGTTTTGCTCGGGAATGATGCAATAGCCACAACTTTGAGTTATTGATGGAGATCAAAGGCATGGCAATGGTTGCCATCACTTGGGTTATGTTCTAGACATGGTAGGGAAAGGTTCCCAAGCATTTAGATGCATCATAATTGGATTAAGATGGTAGAACAGAAGGAAGAAGGAGAAGAACACCATGGAGGCTGAATCTGGGTTTTAGAACCCTAAGGTTCTTGCAATTAATTCTAATTAAAGCTGCTGTATTTACGATGGAAGATCATTGTAGGATCATTATATATCATGTGTATATGATTTTCTTTAAGTTTCAAAAAGGTTTTGATGGAAAAAGATTCAAAAAGTTTGAAAATTTTTCATGAACAGCATAGCAGATTTTCTCTGCAGAAAAGTCATCAATGGAGTTTTGATTAGAACTTGAGTTAGGGAACTCCAAATTGCATGAAACCAATTGCATTAGTTTCCTAAGACATGTAGGATACTGGGAAAATTCTTTTGGTAGCCTAATTCATTCATCTTGCTGGGTTTTAAATCAATTTCTGATCATGCACAGTGTGCTGTCAAATTCTGGGCAGCCTACTGTTGTTTTAATTGTTTAGAACAATTGGTGATGATTTGATCATCCAAACCTCTTCTATTAGCTTAGTATTTCATGTAGGGACATGATACAAAAGCTGGTTTCAATGGAGGAGTCGAATTGATAAGGATTTAGAAGCTATTGTGACCTTCAAGGTCTGCAACAATGGCTCCAGCAATGGGTTTTGGAAACCCTGATTGTTCTTGATGATGGCAGCCACTTCCACCACTTCTCACGTGTCCAGAGGCTTGTCCCACACCCCTAGGATGTTCTCCCATGACTGGCCATGGCCTCCCACAGTCGTTGGTGGCCATGGCAGCCTAGCCAAGCTCAGGCAGCCCCCTGGTAGTGACGGCTGCATAGAGTTAAGGATGAAACCCTAATTTTGAGTTAATGATGAAACCCTAATTTCATTATGGCATTAATTAAAACCCTAATTGGAATATTAATTACCTTAATTAAGAGTTAATGATTGGTCATTAAATGACCAATCATGGTTATTGATTGTTAGGGCATAATTAATACCATTAATGATGTCTAGGGTTAGGGTTTTGGAAACCCTAATTAGTGTAATTAATTAAGGGTAATTAATACCCTATTTGGCATTAATTAAACCCTAATCCCTTTTATTAAATACCATATGAACCTAGGGTTTTAATGATTGGACATTAAATGACCAATCATAAGGCATTTAATGATTAGGGCTTGCATTTAGGGTTTAGGGTTATGCATTTAGGGTTTAGGGTTTTAGGAAACCCTAATACACTAATTCATCATTTTAATGATTTTATTTAATTCCTATATTAATTATTTAATTAATATTGGTTAATTTTATAATGTTTTAAATGGTTTAAAACACAATTAGGGATTAAATTAAAATCTGGAAATTCTTAATTAAATGAAATTGTTTTGTTTAATTAAGGAAACCCTAATATTGGATATTAGAGTTATTTTAGGAAACTTTACATGTTTTAAATTAATTTGATTAATTGAAACTGTAATGTCTTAAATGTTAAGACTTTATTTAATTCTGGATATTTTTGTTAAAACCTAATAAGATTAGGATGCATTAATGAGATTAATGTAAATCATTCAAGAGAATTACCATAATGCCCATATGTTTTAATGCTTACAGTTTTTCTTTACATTATGCAATGAGATTGTATGTATGTGCTTGGATGATGATTATGGACTATACCCTTTAAACCAATTGTGATTGGCCGTCTTATGAATGGGATGTTATTATTTACAAGAGTTGTAATTTTATTAAGGTGATGTAATTTATTTGGGGCTTGCATGCCACCTTCCCTCTCCCTCTCTCTCTTTCATTCTCTTATGTACCCCACATTTCCCTTATGTATCCCTTTCTTTAAATTATGTAAATGTTATGTAATCGAGAGCGCACTTAGGAGCATGGTGGACCCAAAGGAGCATGATAGAGCCCAACAAGCCAATGGTGGAGACCATCAAGCCAAGGGAGCAGATTGAAGGACTTGAAAGCTTAGAGAAGTGTTTCAAGAAAGCATGCATGTTACGAATGGTTTATTTTACGATCACCTACACCCACCTTAGACCTTGGATTCAATCTATTGGCTTGGATTGAATCCTCTCAAAGTCCATAATCATCATAGTGGGAGCTTTAATTTATGAGATAATTGTATTAGCTCCAATACCATAGTTTGGTATATGTTACCTATTCACTTAGGGACTAATATCAAAATATGGTACTTTATATATGTTGATATATAATAGCATGTGATGTATGATTTATAATAGCATGAGATGTATGATTATAAATAGCATAATTTATATGTTTAAATTTTGATACATAGGATGCATGTTAATTTGATGAGACCCTTTAAAACCCCTCTTATTTAATATTAAGTTGAAAATGGAGAAGTCATTGGGGAATGAATTCTTCATTGCCTTCCATCATTATAGGATCATCTAACGTCCCTTAATGTGGGTACCTGGCTGCAGACATGTAGGAGCTACCCATGTTAAAGACATTACTTGAAACTATCACATATGAGATATCATGGGGTGCCTAAACTGGTATATACCAAGAAACTAACATGTGAGGTATATATTTGGCGAAACATACCTGTGTGAATGATGGGTTTAACTTAACTAGGGAAGTATTCCAAGAAACTAACATGTGAGGTGTATGTTCCCTAGAGGCAAAATGATTGGAACTTGCTTATGAAGCAATAGACAAAGAGTTGTCTTCTTATTGTGGGTTAGAAGTCAAGAAACTAACATGTGAGGCTTCTAGGTCACAGTGGGACCCCAATCCCCATTAGGAATGAGATTCCCGAATTCCATTAGAGGGTGTATGGAATTTGATAAAATAGTGGGAGGTACCATATGATTAAAGACCCAATCATTATGGATAAAAATGAAATCTAATTCTTTGTTTATGTAGATTACCTAATTACTCACCTCAAAACCCCTATTTCCTAATATAGGATATTGATAGTTTGACTAAACCCGATTTCTTTGATTGACTTAGGAAATTGAGAATTGTTCTCAATTCCAAAAGATTGTTTATATGCTATTAGGCCTTTTATTAAAGGCCCTCCATAAAACATCCTAAGAAGAAAAAGACACTATGCGCAATTGGCATCTTGTTGCCATCCTATATGATAGTATTTATGACTAATGAGCTTCAGAAGCAAAATTAGTCAATGCAAGTGCCTTTGATGTCCTACATCACATACAAAGGTTGTATAGTGAGTAAAATAATACTATAAAGTATAGTAGTTATAAAGGACTTCTTCTGGACTAGGATGTAATAAAAGTTGTTTATTAATAATCATTCTTTTGAAAAATGATTAATCACATAGAATAGCTTGAGAAGCTAGATGTGATTTAAAATGGAAGCATAGAGGAAAGCAAGTCTTGAAAAGTCAAAGACAAAGAAATATAATTATTTTGTAGTAAATATAAGGTATTGTAAGGGGAACTTGATAAAGTATCAGTCTTCCTAGAAGAACCAAACTTTTGAAGTTTTGGTTCATGCTCTAAACTAAATTGTTGGTTAGTTCTGCTTCTTGGTTTTTGGATTCTAGTATAATCTAAATCGAAGCAGAAAGTTAAGTAGATAATAAGTTACCTTTAAAAATTTTAATAGAGCAAGAGTTGCTAGATTAATTTTGGGAACTTATTTCTTAACTAAGTCATTTAAGACATTCTAGAAATTTGATTTCCGAATTTAAATGACTAATTAGAGCGAATGCAACGTATTCCGAGAATACAAGAGATGTAGAGACTCTCATTTAAATGTAACGATTATGACTTGGTTATGAGATGACCAAACCCATCTTTTACTTGGTGAAGTGAATGAGTTACATTTATAATTTGACTATACATTGTGATGTATACAGTCATGTAGAGCATGCATTCAATTATAGTAGACTCATTTTAGAATACCATAGCTCAATGGTGAATCTAAGAGAACAAATTGAACCCTATTAAGATATGGTTTGATCCATGATGAGTTTTACTAATGTATCCATCTAGGATATACCTTAAAATTGCTACATATTGATAATTTAGGGTTCACTCCAGTTTTGTCCCAATTATATCAGATATAATATGGGAAGAAACCCAACTTAAAGAAGTTAAGGCTTGGGCTTGTGCTACGTATGTCTGGAAACATAATGTAGACAATCTGGAAATACGGTCAAGTAAGTGTTGAATTGTGGTGTATCCCAAAAGTGGTTGGGATAGTATTTCTATTACCCTAATGAACAAAAGTTGTCCATTAGGATGTTTGCTGGATTTTCTTGAGAAAGAGTTCATTCAAGAAGATGCAAAAGTAGATAGAATTTATAGAATTGTCTGTAAAGCCACAAACGAACAAAGATCCAACCCTTGTCTCTGTTAAGACAAAACCCTTAACTACACTACAATCTTTTCATAGATCAAATTGGATATTTCTTAACATAAGAGAGATATTGTATCTCTATTAGAATGTGAAAGAATTGTTCTTTGGTGATAAAGATCACCAAGATAATCCTATTGATTATGACTAGACGATGTTTCACATCAACTCGAGAAATGACTAAGAGTCATTAAATCCAATATGGATAGGTAGAGACCTAAAAGGCTTGGCTATTTAAGAATGTTTTCAACATAGGCAAAAAGTTGTCTATAAAGAAACTTGTTTGATAATAGTTATGCTGAAATCCATTTGGATCTTGTTATCTATAAACACACATTTTGAATATAAGATATGTCAAAAAGGATATAAAGATGTTATATCAAATGGTGAAAAACCATAAAAGTGTGTAAGTTATAGAAGTCTATTAATAGACTACAAGGTTCTCATAATTAGAACATCTATAAAGTTGAGGTAATCAAATTGTTTGATTTCTCTCATTGTATAGATGGACCATGAGTGTATAAAAGGTTAGTGGGAGTGCGATCATTTTTCTTTATCCTAAGTATGGATGACATCATAATCATTATGAATGATATATGAATGTTATCTAATGTAAAGTTTTAGTTTTTGGAGAAAAACTAATTCATGAAAGATTTGGCAAAAGCATCCAATAAGATCTATAGAGATAGATCATATAGATTGCTAAGTATCTCCAAATCATCAAACATAGTTGAAATGTTGAAGGAGTTCAACATGGAGAATTCTAAGGGAGGCTTGATTTACTTCAGATAAGAATTCATTATTCAAGGGCATGTGCCCTAGGATAACACAAGTAAGATTCTTAAAGTGTTAAGAAGCCTTATTTTACACTATGTATTGAACCTGATATCTATTATGTTGTAATTGTTACAAATAGTTATCAATCAATTCAAATTTGGAATATTGGATTGTATATGGAAATTGTAAACTCATAGTAGATGGGTATATGGATTTGGATATAATCCATATGGGGTATATTTTATATTCACTTTAGTTGGTGAAATACTTAATGGAAGAACTGTATGAAAGATACAGTGGATTCCATTATTGAGGGTGAATTAATTGTCGCATTGTCTAGGAGACTGTTTGGATCTATAAGTTCATTTAGAACTTGGAGTTGTTCCTTCCATTGAGTTGCCCACACCTTGTTTTGTGACAACAATGGGTCTATATCTCAAGTATAGGAATCATGGTCTCATCAAAGTCCAAACACATAGAGTGACAATTCCAAGTGATTAGAGGAATCATTGGAAGAGGTAATAGATACATTACAGAAGATATTATCTACATAAGTTTTTGTAGACCTACTGACTAAAGCTTTAAAACATAATTGGTTATGTCTAAGACCAACATCTTGAGAAGATAGGTATGCGATACATGGTCGATTGTCTTTAGTGCAAGTGGGAGATTGTTAGGATTATGCCCTAGAGCCAATCATAGAGATGATTGTTTAGGGATTAGGAACAATCATTTGATTTCATTTATGTATGTCACATTTATTATTGATTTAATAAAAGGGCTTATTCTATTATGTTTATATGCATCATTTATATTTACATAATATGTCCATGGAGTTAGAGTTGAGAATATGGAATTACAAAGAGTTGTAATTTTGAGACTATAGATATATCTCTGTACTAAACTCCTAAAGCATTCCTAGTTGAAGGTTCACTATGATGGACAGTAATGAACCATAGGACTAGCACTTGTTAGGTTGACTCTATAGGAGGATAGCTAGTCTCAAGCTATTTGTGTGGAGACACTACAACCAACAAGTGGGTGCCTATTACGAGAATAGGTACACTGAATGTGACCAAAGATATGAGATAAACTGAATGGAGTTTTATCCTACCTGTCAATCAGCTTCTCATTGTTATAGTGGTACAAGTAATCCTTGGACCTGAGACGCCATAGTTGTCTTATGCATGTAGCTTTAGAAGTTTGATAACACTAAGTGCTAATCCTATTCAGGGGTTTGCAAAGGTGTTCATTGGCCCTACTGCTATGTGTGTGAAGGCATGTGAGTGATCAACAAGGGATCCATCACTCTCAGGAAAAGAGAGAGAATGTCTCATATAGCATTCATAATATAACTCATTAAATCCATGGCCATGGTAGGATGAATATGAAAAGAGTTTCATGAGTTCATCAATGAGTTGATATCTATGAATGAGTATAAAGTAATTGAACTAGGGAATTGACAGACTTCCATGTCCTATTAGTTCAATTGGAGACATTGTGTTGAAGGAAGGATGCAATTGTAACCTATAAACTATAACAGAAGGGTTCTTTGTAAATGACTATTCACCTCATTAAGGACCACACCATAAGCCATATGCTAGGTGTTACTCATGGTTAGTAGAAGCCCTAATTGATATAAGTGAGTTATAATCAATTAGGGAATTGGAAGGAGTTCCAATTAGACCCTAAATGGAAAGAGTTCCATTGTGCACACCTTGTGCTATTCCTACTACTTAATGATGTGAACCCAATGGGTCACACACTGATCATGCAAGAAGGGCTTTAAAGTCTATGAGAGAAAGGGTTTTAGTGAATAAAGAATAGTTCTTTATGGGCCTATTTGTATTTGATACAAATAATAGGGGTTAATGTGCAATTAAGAGTAATTACACATAACCCTATTAGGGTTTCTTCCCCATGGCCAGCCCCCTTTAGTGGGCTGCCTATATAAGTCACACTTATGTGTGACATGGCATAAGAGGCTTGCACAATAAACCCTAGCAGTCCAACCCCTTGGAGGCTCTCTTCTCTCTCTCTCTCTTCTCCACCTCTAGCAACAACAAGGAAGAAGAAAGAAAGGACTTGAAGCTCTAGCTAGGTGTGGATACCGTTGGAGGCAGCACACTTGGGCTGCTCATTCACCGCTGTCCGGAATCAAAGCTTGGAGCAAAAAGGAGAAGACAAAAATTCTGTAAGTGTTCTAACCCTCTTTGTAGTTAGGGTTTGATTTTGTGTTATGCATAGTTAGATTCATGGGATTGGGAATCGTAGGAAAAATTTTTATATTCCGCCTTTGTATTTTTCCCTCTTGTTCGATTCCCAACAGAGGCTTGAAATGGCGACCCCCTCTAGTTATGTGCTCCACTTCGTCATCGCTCATCCACATATCATCAATCTCGCCTACGTCACCCATGAGGTCATCCCATGTGATTGTGTCGATCTCTTCCTCTTGGACTTCCTCTGGTAACTCATCCCAACCTGTGGGGATTATAGGCTCATCAGGGATGGGGTCGGGGTAGAGTACATAGTAATCAAACTTTCCGGACGACTCTCCCAATAAACCCACTTTAGGATCTCCTGCCTCGAACCTTTCCTTCAATTGTCGCTGCATGGACTTCTTTGGCAATACCAAAACCTTTTGATCAATAAGGTCTTGAACTACCTTTCTCAGTATAACATAGTCCTCCGTATCATGTCCGGGCACCTGATGGTACAAACAGAATTGGTGAGGGGTCGAAGGCCTCGGCTTTGAATGGCATGGCAATATAAGCCCTTTATCACAACATTGGTGGAAAACCTGGGTCAAAGTCATGGGAAGCGGCGTGTATCGCCTTATGGGTTGACGGGATTGGGACGAGCCTAGCTCGATGGCATTTATGTTGTTGGGAGGAGGCACATTGTGAGTGGGGAGGGGATTTCGAGTGACATTTGGGCGATTTGGTGCGGTGGGTGGTGAAATGATCTGCTTGTCAAGCAAATCTTGGATTTCATGGCGGAGGCGGTAACAACGGTTGGTTAGATGGCCTTTGGCTTGGTGGAACTTGCAATATTCATTCTCATTGTAGTTCTTGGGCAATGGGTTTGGTGGAGGCCTTAGGTCGAGGGGTTTCAGGAGATCATGGCTTCTCAGCTTTTCAAAGACTCTTTCGAGTGGCATATATAGCTCGGTGAATTGGCGAGGTGAGGTGGAGTCATTTAGGGAGAAAGGGCGAGTGGGTTGGGTAATGGTATTGACCTCGGCGTTGGGTTTTCCTCCAAAGTTTGTCCTTCGACTCCTTTGGATTTCCTCCGTTTTGATTGTTCCATCGGCGATTGCATCTTCAACTTGTGTGCCAGCCCTAACAAGAGCCTTGAAGTTCGGAAAGTAATGAGCAAAGAGATGTTTGTGATATACGGGCAGCAAGTTCTTCACCACCAACTGAATCTGTTCTTCCTCATTCGGTCTGTCTGTCATCTTAGAAGCCTT
This sequence comes from Liquidambar formosana, assembly GCA_039720395.1. Lineage (NCBI taxonomy): Eukaryota > Viridiplantae > Streptophyta > Magnoliopsida > Saxifragales > Altingiaceae > Liquidambar > Liquidambar formosana. The sequence continues at coordinate 23,834,373 of CM077835.1, forward strand.
TTGTCTCCACCTAGTGATGAAGGCGGAGAAAGTCTCGTTAACCCCTTGCTTAGTGGTTTCCAAGTCCCTTCGCGTGACATCCACTTCAGTGTTATACTTGTAATGATCCGTGAATGCATTGCACACATCCTCCCAAGTCTTGGTTCTATTCTCCTCTAATGACAAAAACCATTTCAAGGCGGAACTCGCTAATGACTCATGAAACATTTGAGCCAATAACTCATTGTTCGCCCCTCGAGGGTGCATAGCTCGCACATACATCTTGAGGTGGGTTTTAGGACAGCCTATCCCATCGAATTTTTCTAATTCCGGCATCTTGAATTGTAACGGGATGCGAGCCTTTGGGAACAAGGACAAAGTGCGGATGTTCACCATATCATCAGACCTGCGGATTCCCTTCAGAGTTCGTTCTAAGGCCTCGACCTTGTTTGCCAGGACGGTTGAGCTCTCCCTTGATGTGGCTTTGGTTTCCCCTTCCTTGGTCTTGGGTAGTTCTCCCCCTTCTCCTAATGGTTCCTCAGCGGATTCAGATTCATTGGATCCTTGATTGTTATCAGTGGCACGGGCCCTAGATTCAGGTTCAGAGTTCTTCTGTTGAAGGTCTTGAGCTAACTTGAGTGCGGTCTCGGATACCTGGGTAGTGTGATCAAGCTTTTCTATGATAGCTTTCAAAGCGGCCTCAAGGTTGAAACCCCGGTTGCTAGTTCTTTCTTCAGCTATATCCAACTCAGTGACGGAATCAGCACTGACTAGGCGCCCTTGTTGATCGCGGATCCAAGCCAGCACGTCTCTCCCTCTAACATAGGGCAAATACTCAATTTTTCAGCCTAAGGGTCCATCCTAAGCTTCCATAATTCTCTTAAAATCTTTACAACGTACACCCTTAATTAGTTCTCTTAACCAATTACCCTTGCGGGGGTCATGGGGAAGGGTACGTATTAAGGATGTAAGATGTAAAATTTCCTTTAATTACCCACTCAATCAACAAAGCATGGCAACACATCACAAACATGGTAGCATATCATCACAACAATGTGTGTGCATATAGGTGATCCAATGGTGTCCTAGAAGGCCCATTACATGCAATTCTTTCTTTTAAGAGGGTAGGCTAGGGTCCTCAACTTTGCTTGTACCAATCTTTATACCTAACCACATGTGACATCAGGAATGTCGCGTGGGTCCAGCAGTACGTGATTGATCCATTTGATATACCCAAGGGCAAGCCCAAGGGTACTTGGCAAGAGAGGTTTGATAGCTTCGCCCAACACATGGAATCAGGAAAACCAAGGTCGAACTAGGCTATCAGTTGGCAAGGATACATCGAGGGACAATCGAGTGATCATGCAACAGTAGCGCACACAATGCAATAAATGAAAGCACACAATCAAGCGGATGCAATGTGATTGATTTTAATTAACAATAAGAAATTAATTTAGCCCAATCAAATTAAATGAGTCTAGCCCTCGACATCCCCAGTGGAGTCGCCAAACTGTGAACCCACGAAAAAAGCGCGGAGCCCACAAGGGTTTGGCAAAAAATATGAGGGGTTTAAAGACAACAAACAAAAAGGGAGTCGCCACCTCATTTTTTAGGGAAAAGAGGAAAACCAGAAAAATGTTTTATTTTCAAAACCACATAACTCCATTAAAGGAAAAGCAAAGTCTTTGAAACCAGAAAATTGGATTCGGGGGCTAAGTTACGACGTGGGAAGGTTCTGGACAAAAGCCCATAGGCACCCACATCGCCCGAGTTGGTCTCTTAATTCAATTGGGCTAACTTAAGATCTTTTTCACTCAAATATCATCATATATCATCACAAGGCAGCATGCATATCATATATTTCATCCAATCATCTCATGCACAATCACTCAAATAAAACAAAACAGAAAAAAGAAGAAAAGAAAAGAAAAGCCTAGGATACTTGGATCCTAGAACGGACTTGGGCTTCACGAAGAGCGCCTACGTACCATGCAGCGAAATACATGGATCAAAGTCCACGTAGTTCGAAAAGAATAGGGTTAAATCCTAATGCAAACCTATGGTAAAAACCCTAGGTTTCCTCATTTGAAAATACATCGAATAATCCAAAATTGAAAACTTCCACAAGAGGAAAACTATGATAAAAACCAGAATTTATTATTGAAGGAAACCTTTGATAATTACCATAAGCTTGTATTAAGAAGTAACCCTAGGAGGGAGAAGAGAAAAGAAAGAAGAAAAGTGAATTAGGGCACTTCATACCCTACTTACCAGAGCGCACAAGCTCCTAGCATTAGCCATTTCAGACCATAGCAGCCCTATTTACAATAGGACAAGCATTGTACCTGTTTGCACCCTTACAAGTGCACAAAATCATGCAAAGAAAGCAATATGCAAATCTGGACAGAACCTTGACAAGGCCTAAAATCATCCATTAATCATGCAAACAACAAGAATAATGAATTACTAAGGACCCTAACTCAATCCTACATGCAATGACCTAGCTAACATGCATAGAAACCAAGAAATCCACTAATATGAATGCAAACCTAGCATGATTCAACTATATGCAGCATATATAGAATGATTATGATGAGCAACAACCCAAAAAACTAAGCTAAACATGCTGCATGAGACTTATGTGATTTTAGGGTTATCGAAACCCTAATCTCACAACTATGCATTAAAACCTATGAAACGACTCTAAGACATTCTCAAATTATCATGAATATCATTCATATCATATATATTAACTAACAGGAGCATCAATTCATGATAATAATCACAGCAACCTAAACATGTGAACTATGTATGATTTAAGAGGATAAAAAGAGTAATACTTTCAAATCCCTAGCAAACCAGGGATTATCAAGCATATAAAGCCATGAACTATCCTAAAATCATTCATATAATATCACATAAACATTGAATTCCATTCATAAGAAGAACAATTGCATGCACCATAACTATCCTAGAAGAAGAAGAAGAAAGAGAAGAAGGAAAAGCAGAAATTCATGTTCAGCATTAAAGGGATAGGTTTACCTCTTGTAGACTCTTCCTTGTCTTCAATCCCCTTGTTTCCTTGCTTGCTTGGGGTTGAAGAGCCTCCTCTTGAAGTCCTTCTAGCTCTCCAAACTCGTAGCTCCCTCTCTCTCTAAGTGTAAAGTGCAATTAACCTCCTCTATGTGCTGAATATCATGTCCTTTATATAGAGAACTGACCCCCTAAACCAATGGCTAGGATTAATCCATTAAATAATGATCCTAGGGCTATTAGAGACTCTCTTGGTGCTCAAACAACTCAAACCTACACACTCCTAAGCTCAGACAAGTTGTTTTGGCAGAGGAAACCGTCAAAAGAGGGAGAGAAGAGTCAGAGTTCGAGTTAAAAGAGGATTCCTCGGGTGACCAACTAGGCCTGGACGGTTAGCCGTCTGGGCTTGGACGGCTGACCGTCCAGCCCCGGACGGTTACCCGAGGGTCCTCTATTTTTTCTCCGGTTTTGACTCCCACTTGCTGTAGAAGTCCTAAAATCTTCAAATTAAGTTCGATTTTGACGAAATAAAAGCCAAAACGACCGTGTTTTGAAGGGGAACACATTTTTAAGTATTTTGGGACAAAAATTCTCAACCATGGGTGCATGGTTGGGTTTTACAAAGGTGGTTAACCATGGTGCTTCACCGTCGCTAAGCTGGGTTTGTACACAAGATCGAATCGAATGCTTTCCCAATCGAAAATTGATCTTTCTAAACATGTTTAGGACATAAATAAAGCCCAATTGAGGTTAAATGAGAGAAAATTGGTTAGGTCTTGTGAGTCAATTTGAGCAAACCAAGAAAGGGTCTTTTAGCCAACCCGAACCATTACGAGCCGAATTGATCTTAAACCATTAATTCATGAAATTGAACCTATATATAGACTCTATATAACCATATGAACTCATGGGAATGACTCAGGATCCATTCCAAAGTCAAATGGAAAATATACGGCTTAAAAGACGATTATGCCCTTAAAGTCGCAAAAGTTCTTATTGACTATCGAAATGAACTCCAAATCACTTCAAAATTCATACACATGATATTCAATGCCATAGAAACTCAATGCAAAAGACTAGACTCAAAAAGGACTCAAAATCCTACATGAAATGATATGTCCTAGCTAAGGTGACAAAAATGGGGTATGACACCTGTATAGCTGTCAAAATGGTCTGAACGCCGGCAGGAGGAATAGTAGGCTGCTGTGGAGGCTCAAAGGGAGGAGGCTCGAACGCAGGAGGAGGCTGTGGAGGCTCAACATCCATGCCATACTCACCAGGCTCCTCATGTGGCTGCTGCTCTTCTTCACCAGGAGGAACAGGGTCATCAGCCTGTTCTTCATCGGTCACCTCATCCGGATCATCTTTCGGTACCCAACCCCTGGAAGTAAACTTGTAGTGCATTTGTTTAAGGGTCATGTCGGAGTAGGTGTTGGTGTGAGAGATGGAGACTACGGCTTCCTCATCAAGAGGTATTTGGAAATGTTCAAAAACACAAGTCAGGGCGAAGCCGTAGGGGAGACTAGCCACTTTCTTCTTTTGGCAATCGACAATATGATTGGAAATGATAAAAGGCAAATCAATGGGAATGGTATTCATGATGCACCAGATAAGAAAAATATCGAAATATGAGACATAGTCACGTCTGCCACCCCGTGGAAGGATGTTGTACGTAATCATGTGATGAATTAAACGAGCATTGAGAGTGAGTTCTTTGGCTTTGGGTTTAAAGCGATTAACAATATCATTGCAGCCACAGATCTGATTAAGGGCTTGGATAGGATCATACCCTTGAAAGTGAGTCCACTCGTTGGTCACAAGGATTTGATGTTGACCACGAGGGATATGAAAGATCTGTGCAAGAAGATTTTGATCTATAGAGATAATTCTACCACCAACTTGAGACCAAAGGATATGATTGTTAATATAGTCAAGATTGGTGTAAAAGATGCGCACAAGATAAGTATACATGGGTTTTTTCAGAAAAATGAATGAATCCCAACCCAAAAGACGGAAATAATTTGCAATGAGAACGAAATGCTTTTCAAAGAAATCCAAAGGGGCATATTTACCGAAGACGACGGTGCGGTGACTGAAGTCCTCATCAAACTTGCGCTGTGCATCGAGAGAAACAAACTCTCCGCCTTCCTCTTCGTCGGGTTGTTGTTCAACGGGTGGTTGCACCGGAGGTGGAGGAGGATTTGGAACCCTGGGTCGTAAGTTTCGTGATGAACCTTCACCGGTGTGAGGGTGTTTGGCTGGATTCTTTGTCTTGGGAGCCATTGTTGTGAGGGTTTTGGAGGTTAGAGAGAGAGAGAAGTGAAAACGTCGCGGGAATGGGTGTGATTTGAAATGAAAAGCCGCGTGTGATATATATAGAATCGCAGATTCAGTCGACTGAATCACCATTTCAGTCGACTAAATTGTCCTGGGAAAGACTGCATAGGCTACTGCCTGAATCAGTGGCCTGAAAGTCCATTTCAGTCGACTGATTTGACATTTCAGTCGACTGAAATGTTAATTGAGTCGACTGAATCAGCCAGTGGATTATTGCAATGACAGGGCTTGATTCAGTGGACTGAAATGCCAATTCAGTCGACTGAATTTCTCATTAAGTCGACTGAATTGTCTTTTCAGTAGACTAAATCACTATGAAATTCAGTTTTAACCCAAAATTTTTAGAGAGTGTGAGTGAAAAGAGATGTACCACATAGAAAATATCAAGGCAAGAGTAGAAAAACAAAGTCATGCATCAATTCACTACATCATGCATCAAACACATGCCAAGTTCTCTTTTAATGAAGTTAAAACGGTCTTCTTGAAGAGGTTTAGTAAAGATATCGGCCAATTGATGGTCGGTACTTATGAAATTAATTTCAATATCACCTCTTTGGACATGATCACGAATAAAATGATGCCTTATCTCAATGTGCTTAGTCCGTGAGTGTTGTATGGGGTTCTTGGTTAAGTTGATAACACTAGTATTGTCACATTTAATGGGAATGTGGTCAAAGTGAAGTCCATAGTCCTCAAGTTGTTGTTTCATGTACAACACTTGTGCACAACAACTACCAGCCGCAATGTACTCGGCTTCGGTGGTTGAAAGTGCAACCGATGTTTGTTTCTTACTAAACCAAGAGACTAGTGAATGTCCTAGGAAATGGCAAGTCCCACTAGTGCTTTTGCGGTCATCTTTGCCACCGGCAAAGTCCGCATCGGAATAACTAAGCATATCAAAAGAGGTATACTTAGGAAACCATAATCCAAGGATAATTGAGCCACTTAAGTATTTAAAAATACGCTTAACGGCAATCATGTGAGATTCTTTAGGACATGATTGAAATCTAGCACATAAGCAAACACTAAACATAATATCGGGTCTACTTGCGGTTAAATAAAGTAAACTTCCAATCATACCTCTATATTTTTTTTGATCAACATTTTTACCTTTTTCATCCTTGTCAATTTTGATGGAAGTACTCATTGGAGTAGAAAACTCTCTACCATCTTCTAATCCATAATTTTTGAGTAGATCTTTTTGACATATTTGGATTGATTGATGAAAGTTCCTTCCTTTGTTTGTTTGATTTGAAGTCCAAGGAAGAATGTCAATTCTCCCATCATGCTCATCTCAAATTCTTCCTGCATAATCTTAGAAAATTCTTTGCAAAGATTCTCATTAGTGGATCCAAAAATGATATCATCAACGTAGATTTGCACTAAAAGCATATCATTATCAATGGTTTTAATGAAAAGTGTAGTGTCAAGTTTTCCTCTCTTAAAACCATTTTTGAGTAAAAATCCACTAAGTCTTTCATACCAAGCTCTAGGAGCTTGTTTCAAACCATATAAAGCTTTTCTAAGTTTAAAAACATGATTTGGAAATTCATGACTTTCAAAACCGGGAGGTTGTTCAACATAAACTTCCTCTTCTATGAAACCATTTAAAAATGCACTCTTGACATCCATTTGAAATAATTTGAAATCTTTATGACATGCATATGCGAGTAACATCCTTATGGCTTCAAGTCTAGCTACCGGAGCATAGGTTTCATCATAATCTATGCCTTCTTGTTGATTATAACCTTGGGCTACAAGTCGTGCCTTGTTTCTAGTAACAACTCCGGATTCATCCTTTTTGTTTCTAAATACCCATTTAGTTCCCATTACTCCATGGTCATGTGGTCTAGGTACCAAGGTCCAAACCTTGTTCCTTTCAAATTGATTGAGTTCTTCTTGCATAGCAAGGACCCATGATTCATCATTTTCAGCTTCATTAATGTTTTTAGGTTCAATTTGAGATAGGAAAGCAAGATGATCACATAAATTTCTTATGGAAGAGCGAGTTCTTACCCCACGTGAGGGTTCACCTAAGATTTGATCTTTAGGATGATTCCTCACAAATTTCCAAGTCTTAGTGACATCCGGATGGAGTGGAGCATTTTCAACTCCAACTTCTTCTTCCGGTTTCTTGTCTTTAATGACTTCATCTCCTTCCTTTTCTTTGCCTTTGTCTAGTGGATCTTCTTTATCATTTAGACTCAAGGTATCAACTTGTTCTTGCAAGCTTGTACCTACATCATCATCATCATCCACATATCTCTTGGGTGCAAGAGGGTTAGTTTCATCAAATACAACATGCATTGATTCTTGAACGGTTAAAGTTCTCTTGTTAAACACCCTATATGCTTTACTCTTCATGGAATAGCCAAGAAACACACCTTCATCAAATTTAGAATCAAATTTGGAAAGTTTATCTCTACCATTCAATATAAAGCATTTACAACCAAAAACTTTAAAGTAACCTATGTTAGGTTTCTTATCATTCCATAGTTCATAAGGAGTTTTACCGAGTTTAGATCTTAATAGAACTCTATTCATTACATAGCATGCGGTATTAACGGCCTCGGCCCAAAAATATTGAGGTAAAGAGTGTTCATTTAGCATGGTTCTAGACATTTCTTCAAGTGTTCTATTCTTTCTTTCAACCACACCATTTTGTTGAGGAGTTCTAGGAGCGGAGAAATTGTGACCAAAGCCATTCTCATCACAATATTGTACAATATCCTTATTGACAAATTCACTCCCCCTATCACTCCTAACATGTGTAATGGTATAGCCTTTCTCATTTTGGACTCTTCTACAATATGTCACAAATGTAGCAGGAGTCTCATTTTTATGTGCAAGGAAGAACACCCATGTATATCTAGAGTAGTCATCAACAATTACAAATGCATAATGCTTCCCTCTAAGACTTGCAATTGCAATAGGTCCAAATAAATCCATATGAATGAGTTGTAAAGGTCTAGTAGTTGAAATATGAGGCTTTGATTTAAAAGAGGACTTGGTTTGTTTTCCAAGTTGGCATGCACTACAAACTCCATCTTTTGAAAACTTTGCTTTTGGTAAACCTCTTACAAGTTCATGCCTAAAAAGTTTTGAAATTAAATCCATGCTAGCATGTCCAAGTCTTCTATGCTATAACCAATGATTTTCATTTAAAGCGGAGAAGCAATGTACATTTTGTAATGCGATTTCTTCAAACTCTATAGCATAGATGTTACCAATCCTATATGCAACAAATATGGTCTTATCTTCATCCTCAATTATGCATTTATTGGGTTTATAGGTAACTCTATATCCTTTATCACATAATTGACTAATGCTAAGGAGATTATACTTTAAACCATCAACTAATAAAACATTTTCAACACAAAGTGAAGAGTTCTTACCAACCTTACCAATGCCAATTATCTTACCCTTGGCATTGTCTCCAAATGTCACATAGCCGCCGTCTTTGGGCTTCAAGGAGACGAACTTTAATCTATCACCCGTCATATGCCTTGAGCAACCACTATCAAGAAACCATTTCTCATTGCTTGATGACTTCAAGCATACCTACACAAGTTCAAGTAACTCTCTTTGGTACCCATACTTTCTTGGGTCCATAGGGGTTAGCCATAGGAGGTGAGGTTCCCTTAACTACCCACACCTTTTTGGTGAAACTTTTAGGTCTCTTTCTCATGTTACAAGTGTAGATGTTATGTCCCTCCTTCTTACAATAAGTGCATGAGATTTTAGGTGTGCTAGAGACCTTAGGCTTAGGAAAGAAGTTAATGTAAGATTTTTGTTTAACATGTTCTTGGTAACTAATTCCGGCCTTATCAAAACACCATCTTTGACTAGTTAATATCTTATCCAAGTTATCCCTTCCATTGGTAAACTTGGCCAAGGTATTAGTCAAGTCTTCAATATTTTCTTTCAATGAAGCTTTTTCACATTCAAGACTAGATTGAGAGATGGTAGGGGGTGAGTTTATCTTGCCCTTTAACTCTAAATATTCATTTTTCAAAGCATTTAGTTCTTCTTGAAGAGATGAGATGTTCTTTTTCAAATCATTGTTCTTGTGAGAAAATTTTTTTAATTCAAGAAAAGTTTCTTCAAGAGCATCTTGTAATTCTTCATAAGTGGGAGGTTCTTCTATAGGATAATCAATAGAATTGAGTTCGATTACCTCATCCTCTTTTGCCATGAGACAAAAGTTTGCCACTTCTTGATCACAAGAAATCTCCTCATCTTCTTCATCATTATTTGCTTCATCATCCCACGTGACGGTGAAGGCCTTCTTCTTGAATTTTCTATTGTCCTTGAAGTTGTTGTTGTTATGATTCGTCTTGTTGTAGTTGTTGTTGAGTTGAGGACAATTTATCTTGATATGTCCGGGCTTCTTGTATTCAAAACACACTTGTGGTTCTCTATTTGAGTTCTCTCCTCTATTTGGAATTCTTTTGGAGGAGTCACCCTTGTTGAATCTCCTTCCTTGATTTCTCCTAGAGAAGAACTTTTTGAGCTTGTGAGATATGAAGGCCATGTCCTCATCTTCTTCATTCTCACACTCTTCACTTGGTGGTTCTTCTTCATCTTGTGAGGCTTTGAGAGCCATGCTCTTGGATGTCTTTCCTTCATCAATTTCACGAGCTTTGAATGCGAGTTCTTGTGTGACTAGGTTGTGTGAACCCCGGAAATTGGGCCCACGAGGGATTGAAAAGAAAGTGGGTTTGAAAAAGAAAAAGGAAAGGAGTCGCCACCTTATTTTTTAAAGGAAACAAGGAAAACCCTAAAAATCAGGTTGTTTTAGGAAAACAATTTGAATGACTCCATAAAAAAAGGAAAGGCAAAAACCAATCTTTTGAAAACCAAAGAAATCGGGGATTCGGAGGCTAAGTTATGACATGGGAAGGTTCTAGGCAAAGCCTATAGGCACCCATGTCACCCTTTCGGTCTCTCAGTTCATTTGGGCTAAATTAAAGTCTTTCCATACAAAAATCAGCAAGTATATCATCACAAGAATTGCATGCATATCATATATTTCATTCATCCATCCATGCATAATAAGCAAATAAAAACAAAAAATAAAAAGAAGAAAAGAAAACATAAATAAACCTAGGATGCTTGGATCCTAGAACGGACTTGAGCCTCACGAAGAGCGCCTACGTACCATGCAACGAAATACATGGATCAAAGTCCACATAGTTCGATTAGAACTATGGTTAAGATCTAATACAAACCTATGGTAAAAACCCTAGGTTTCCTTATTTGATCAAAAGAGAATTGATAGAAAGTTTGATTTTAGGAAAGAAATCCACAAAATGGAAACCTTAATAAAAACCAGAATTTGGTTGGTTAAGCAAACCTCTAATTAAACCATAGGATCATATTAAAAATTAACCCTAAATAGGGAGAAGAGAAGGGATAAGGAAGAAAGGTGAATTGGGGCACCTTCACACCCACTTACCTGAGCGCAATTACTCCAAACATGAGCTATTTCAGACATAAGCAGCCCTATTTGCCATAGGACAAATACCACACCTATTTGCACCCTTACAAGTGCTCAAAACCATGCAAAAACACTAACATGCAAATCTGGACAGAATAGTATTATGACCTAAAATCATCCACTAAGCATGCCAATAGCAAAAACAGCGAACAATAATAAGTCCTAACATATTCCTAGAACCATATCATGCATAAAAACCCTAAAACATACTAACATGCATGCAAAACTATCATGTTTACTCTATATGCAAGACATATACAGCAAACACGAAGAAAAACCAAATAAAAAAGTCTACTTTATCACGCTATATGAAAACAAACACAAAACAATGACTCTAAAACCCTAAACTCACAAATATGCTTAAAAACTCACAAGACATACTTTAATCATGCTAAAACCAAACTAAACAGAAATTAAATCATGCATATTAACTAACTAAAGCAATATAACATGATGAAAATCCTAACTCTAACATGCAATGACACTAATCCTAGCGCAAGGACAAACAGGAGCACAAGAATCATAACTATGCATTAAAAACCTAAAGGACAGCCCTAAAGCATGCTAAATAGTAGATAAAAAATAGATATTCCATGTATATTAACTAGCTAGAGTGTTAATACATGATAAAAAAAGTTACCTTTAACATGCAATAAGCCTAACCCATATGAAAACCTAGTTTAAGCTTGAATAGAGAAGGAGAATACCTTAGGAAGGGCCTTCCTTTGTGTTTGTAATTGTTCGTGGCTCCTCAGGTTTTTAGAGTGAATCAAACCAACACGAATCCTCCTCTTTGTCAAAGTGGTATCACAGCAAAGAGATCAAAACTCACTCAACTTTGAAAAGAAAATAGAAAACAAAAAGAGAACAAGAGAAAAGAAAAGTGATTTTCGTCACTTTGCAGCAGCAGCAACTTCAATCGCGTTTTTGGGTATGAAAACGTTGGATTTGGACAAAGCTTGTGAAATACAAAGTTGTAGAGAATTGAATTATCTTTCTAACAAGACCAATTTCATCAAATTCTGACTTTGGATGAAAAAGTTATGATTAAAATACGACTGCTGGTTTTCAGAAAATCTGCTGCTGAATTATGACGAATTTCACTCCCTCCAAACCCTCTTCTCCTCTCCCTTGTTTAAAGACATTAAGAGAGTATTTATAGCTGAAATCTGGAGTTTCCCTTTCCTTCCTGGACTAGGTTTCTTTGGAGAATAATCAAAAGGTATTTTATAATGATAAAAGACTTCTAATCTGAATAGGAAAAGGAAATTGTCTTTTATAAAAATTGGGAGACTGACCGCTAACACGCATGCACATGTATCGTATGTGCGTACACACACTCATCACATACGTACACGTGTTAGTGTCATGATAAAAATGGCTAATTTAATAAAATAATTTTCTTTTCATTTTAACCAAAAATCTCATGCTGTGATTCGCACTAATTCTTCAAGGATAATCCGTAAATAACCACACTAAACTCATCATCAGGGCCACGGGACTTAATACCTCATATGCATCCATATGAACTCCAATTAACAATTTGGAGATCATTCCAAGGTCAAATGAAAAGTTTGGGACTTAAAAGACGATTATGCCCCTCAAGTCACAAAAGCTCTTATTATCCCTCAAGATCAACTCCAATTTGAACCAAAATTCATATCCATTGTCCTTGTGACTCTAGAAAACTAATGTAAGTGACTAGACTCAAAAACAAAACAAAAACATGCATGAAATGATGAGCCCTAGTAAGGTGGTGCAAAAATGGGGTGTGACAGGTTGCCATCAAGATCACTCAAGGTCATTGATGATAGCTCCTTTGATTGAAGTAGAGTAGTAGTGAGGACATCCCATTGTTTGGGTAAGCTCCTAAGAATTTTTCTCACCAATTCGGAGTTAGTGTAAGTCTTTCCAAGAGAACTCAAGGGATTAATAATAGCATTAAATCTAGAAAACATATCTCTAATAGATTCATCCTTTTTCATTTTGAACATTTCATATTCACAAACAAGCATGTTGATTTTCGCTTCTTTTACTTGAGATGTTCTTTCATAGGTAACTTCTAATGTATCCCATATCTCTTTGGCACTAGTGCACCTAGAGATTTTGCTAAATTCATCATTAGTTAAAGCACAATATAGTAAGCCAATGGCTTTAGAATTAAGTTCAAGAGACTTGTGATCAGCTATGGTGTATTCTTGTGGTACTTTAGGAAGTGTAACTCCATCTACCACTTTAGTAGGGATCAAAGGACCCTTAGAAGTGATATTCCATAGCTCATAGCTAGTGGATTGAATGAAAATTTGCATTCTAATTTTCCAGAAATTATATAGAGACGCATCTCCATTGAAAAGTGGTGGTCTATTGGACGATTGTCCTTCGGTGAATCCGTTACCACTATAGTTGGCCATATCGTTCCTCGCAAGATAAATATGTCAAATGCTAGAGGTTGGGCTCTGATACCAATTGTTGTCCCAAATAAACAACCCTAGAGGGGGGGGTGAATAGAGTTATTGGCCAATTTAAAAAAAAAATATAAAGCAAACAAAATTAAGATTATAGCAAATAGAGATATCTCAACAATAAATAGTAGAGAGAATGAGAGAATGAGAATGCAAACACAAGATTTAACGAGGTTCAGCCTTCCCGCCTACGTCCTCGCCTCAAGAGCTCGCTTGAGGATTCACCAATCCACTATCACTCTCCTTCAAGGTGGAGCAGCAAACCTTTACAACTCAAGTGCTTTCAACCAACACTTGATCAGCCACACTTTCTCAAGTGCAAAGAATGGGGTTATCACCAACCCTTGATTACAAGTTTGTAGAGATGAGATTTGTGTACAAAGAAACTCTCTTTAAGAGTGAATAACACTGAGATTAAAGCTCAGCTCTCTTCTAATTGATTGCTCAATGAATGCTCTTAATGAATTTAGGGCTTGAAGAATGAAAACAATGAATTCTCTTGTATTGGTTATCATAAATGCATTTGAATCATTGTTTATATAGGCAATAGGCATAATATGACCGTTTGGTACAATAAATGCCGGGAAAGAGCCGTTTGGTGGCATTTAATGCCTCAACCACGTTTCAAAAACTAGCCGTTGGAGTTCTGAGATCGCACAATCAGTCGACTGAATACTCAATTTAGTCCACTGATTTGCTAAATCAGTCGAATGAATTGAGAATTCAGTGGACTGATTTGAGCAGAATCAAAAGACAAGAGCAGGGGACCTCTTCTGCTTAAATGAGTCGACTGAAATGGGCAGAAATGAACTATAATGGATATTTCACTAAATTAAATCGATCAAGTTCATTTGTATCAACTTAGGCCTTGTTCAAGTGATGAATTAAGTTTACCCAAGGATCCTAAGGTCCATCTAGGTCAATGGAGCGATCATTTGAGCAATCAAGTACATCAAAAACCTAATAACCTCACTCATAGCTATTTAAGTATCTTCATTGACGATGCTAGCTTGGTCTTGAGTGATCGTAGGTCTTTTGCATGCTTTCTATGCTCGTATGCTTTTGTGCTTGATTATCCTTGATATCATAAGCATGTGTGCTTTGAGTTCCATGATATAGATATGCCTTTTTGCTTCATTTGGATCCATATGCTCGAGTACCTAGCTTTGATTATAATCTTGACAAATAGACCATTAGTACTAACATCGATCCTTTGTTATCATCAAAATCTTGGATATGCCCTTGGTTATATCACCTTGGGGCCAACAATCTCCTCTTTTTTGATGATGACAAACTATTGATGTATATGGCAGGTAGGGAAATAAAGCATATGATATATATGGAGCAAGCTCCCCTTCACATTATGCATAGTTGGAATACAAGTAATAAGCAATGAGCACAAAGCATTGTAAAGCAAATAAACTGAATATAATCAACTGTGGAGGTAGTTCAAATACATAACCAAAAAGTTATAAGTTAACAGTTAAAGATAAACTATGGTAAACTAAGACTGTGTCAAATCACTGTGTGTCCAAAATAAGTTAGATGTTCAAGATACATCAATCAAAAAATATCTCCCCTGTCACACCCCATTTTTGTCACCTTAGCTAGGACATATCATTTCATGTAGGATTTTGAGTCCTTTTTGAGTCTAGTCTTTTGCATTGAGTTTCTATGGCATTGAATATCATGTGTATGAATTTTGAAGTGATTTGGAGTTCATCTCGATGGTCAATAAGAACTTTTGCGACTTTAAGGGCATAATCGTCTTTTAAGCTGTATATTTTCCATTTGACCTTGAAATGAATCCCGAGTCATTCCCTCAAGTTCATATGGTTATATAGAGTCCATATATAGGTTCAATTTCATGAATTAATGGTTTAAGATCAATTCGGCTCGTAATGGTTCGGGTTGGCTAAAAGACCCTTTCTTGGTTTGCTCAAATTGACTCATAAGACCCAACCAATTTTCTCTATTTTTAACTTCAATTGGGCTTTATTTATGTCCTAAACATGTTTAGAAAGATCAATTTTCGATTGGGAAAGCATTCGGTTCGACCTCGTGTACAAACCCAGCTTAGCGACGGTAAAGCACTATGGTTAACCACCTTTGTAAAACCCAACCATGCACCCATGGTTGAGGATTTTTGTCCTAAAATGCCTAAAAATGTGTTCCCCTTCGAAACACGGTCGTTTTGGCTTTTATTTCGTCAAAATCGGACTTAATTTGAAGATTTTAGGACTTCTACAGCAAGTGGGAGTCAAAACCGGAGCAAAAATAGGAGGGCCTCGGGTAACCGTCCGGAGCTGGACGGTCAGTCGTCCAAGCCCAGACAGCTAACCGTCCAGGCCTAGTTGGTCACCCGAGAGAGTCCGTCCTCAACTCGAACTCTGACTCTTCTTTCCCTCTTTTGACGGTTTCCTCCGCCAAAACAACTTGTCTGAGCTTAGGAGTGTGTAGGTTTGAGTTGTTTGAGCACCAAGAGAGTCTCTAATAGCCCTAGGATCATTATTTAGTGAATTAATCCTAGCCATTGGTTTAGGGGGTCAGTTATCTATATAAAGGACATGATATTCAGCACATAGGGGGGGTTGATTGCACTTTACACTGAGAGAGAGAGGGAGCTACGAGTTTGGAGAGCTAGAGGGACTTCAAGAGGAGGCTCTTCAACCCCAAGCAAGCAAGGAAACAAGAAGTTTGAAGACAAGGAAGAGTCTACAAGAGGTACAATGCTTGTCCTATTGCAAATAGGGCTGCTATGGTCTGAAATGGCTAATGCTAGGAGCTTGTGCGCTCAGGTAAGTAGGGTTTGAAGGTGCCCCAATTCACCTTTCTTTTTCTTTCTTTTCTCTTCTCCCTCCTAGGGTTAATTCTTAATTCAAGCTTATGGTAATTATCAAAGGTTTCCTTCAATAATAAATTCTGGTTTTTATCAAAGTTTTCATCTTGTGGAAGTTTTCAATTTTGGATTATTCGATGTATTTTCAAATGAGGAAACCTAGGGTTTTTACCATAGGTTTGCATTAGGTTGTAACCTTATTCTTTTCGAACTACGTGGACTTTGATCCATGTATTTCGCTGCATGGTACGTAGGCGCTCTTCGTGAGGCTCAAGTCTGTTCTAGGATCCAAGTATCCTAGGCTTTTCTTTTCTTTTCTTCTTTTTTCTGTTTTGTTTTATTTGAGTGATTGTGCATGAGATGATTGGATGAAATATATGATATGCATGCTGCCTTGTGATGATATATGATCATATTTGAGTGGAAAAGATATTAAGTTAGCCCAATCAAATTAAGAGACCAACTCGGGCGATGTGGGTCCCTATGGGCTTTTGTCCGGAACCTTCCCACGTCGTAACTTAGCCCCCGGATCCAATTTTCTGGTTTCAAAGACTTTGCTTTTCCTTTAATGGAGTCATGTGGTTTTGAAAATAAAACATTTTTGTGGTTTTCCTCTTTTCCCTAAAAAATGAGGTGGCGACTCCCTTTTTGTTTGTTGTCTTTAAACCCCCTTATATTTTTGCCAAACCCTTGTGGGCTCCGCGCTTCTTTTTTGTGGGTTCACAGTTTGGCGACTCCGCTGGGGATGTCGAGGGCTAGACTCATTTAATTTGATTGGGCTAAATTAATTTCTTATTGTTAATTAAAATCAATCACATTGCATCCGCTTGATTGTGTGCTTTCATTTATTGCATTGTGTGCGCTACTGTTGCATGATCACTCGATTGTCCCTCGATGTATCCTTGCCAACTGATAGCCTAGTTCGACCTTGGTTTTCCTGATTCCATGTGTTGGGCGAAGCTATCAAACCTCTCTTGCCAAGTACCCTTGGGCTTGCCCTTGGGTATATCAAATGGATCAATCACGTACTGCTGGACCCACGCGACATTCCTGATGTCACATGTGGTTAGGTATAAAGATTGGTACAAGCAAAGTTGAGGACCCTAGCCTACCCTCTTAAAAGAAAGAATTGCATGTAATGGGCCTTCTAGGACACCGTTGGATCACCTATATGCACACACGTTGTTGTGATGATATGCTGCCGTGTTTGTGATGTGTTGCCATGCTTTGTTGATTGAGTGGGTAATTAAAGGAAACTTTACACCCTACATCCTTAATACGTACCCTTCCCCATGACCCCCGCAAGGGTAATTGGTTAAGAGAACTAATTAAGGGTGTACGTTGTAAAGATTTTGAGATAATTATGGAAGCTTAGGATGGACCCTTAGGCTGAAAAATTGAGTATTTGCCCTATGTTAGAGGGAGAGACGTGCTGGCTTGGATCCGCGATCAACAAGGGCGCCTAGTCAGTGCTGATTCCATCACTGAGTCGGATATGGCTGAGGAAAGAACTAGTAACCGGGGTTTCAACCTCGAGGCCGCTTTGAAAGCTATCATGGAAAAGCTTGATCACACTACCCAGGTATCCGAGACCGCACTCAAGTTAGCTCAAGACCTTCAACAGAAGAACTCTGAACCTGAATCTAGGGCCCGTGCCACTGATAATAATCAAGGATCCAATGAGTCTGAATCCGTTGAAGAACCATTAGGAGAAGGGGGAGAACTACCCAAGACCAAGGAAGGGGAAACCAAAGCCACATCAAGGGAGAGCTCAACCGTCCTAGTAAACAAGGTCGAGGCCTTAGAACGAACTCTGAAGGGAATCCGTAGGTCTGATGATATGGTGGACATCCGCACTTTGTCCTTGTTCCCAAAGGCTCGCATCCCGCTACAATTCAAGATGCCGGAGTTGGAAAAATTCGATGGGATTGGCTGTCCTAAAACCCACCTCAAGATGTATGTGCGAGCTATGCACCCTCGAGGGGCGAACGATGAGTTATTGGCTCAAATGTTTCATGAGTCATTAGCGAGTTCCGCCTTGAAATGGTTTTTGTCATTAGAGGAGAGTAGAACCAAGACTTGGGAGGATGTGTGCAATGCATTCACGGACCATTACAAGTATAACACTGAAGTGGATGTCACGCGAAGGGACTTGGAAACCACTAAGCAAGGGGTTAACGAGACTTTCTCCGCCTTCATCACTAGGTGGAGACAAAAGGCTTCCAAGATGACAGACAGACCGAATGAGGAAGAACAGATTCAGTTGGTAGTGAAGAACTTGCTGCCCGTATATCACAAGCACCTCTTTGCTCACTACTTTCCAAACTTCAAGGCTCTTGTTGGGGCTGGCACACAAGTTGAAGATGCAATCGCCGATGGAACAATCAAAACGGAGGAGGTCCAAAGGAGTCGAAGGACAAACTTTGGAGGAAAACCCAATGCTGAGGTCAATACCATTACCCAACCCACTCGCCCTTTCTCCCTAAATGATTCCACCTCACCTCGCTAATTCACCGAGCTATACATGCCACTCGAAAGAGTCTTTGAAAAGCTGAGAAGCTGTGATCTCCTGAAACCCCTCGACCCAAGGCCTCCCCCAAACCCATTGCCCAAGAACTACAATGAAAATGAATATTTCAAGTTCCACCAAGCCAAAGGCCATCTAACCAACCGTTGTTACCGCCTCCGCCATGAAATCCAAGATTTGCTCGACAAGCAGATCATTTCACCACCCACCGCACCAAATCGCCCAAATGTCACTCGAAATCTCCTCCCCACTCACAATATGCCTCCTCCCAACAATATAAATGCCATCGAGCTAGGCTCGTCCCAATCCCGTCAACCCATAAGGCGATACACGCCGCTTCCCATGACCTTGACCCAGGTTTTCCACCAATGTTGTGATAAAGGGCTCATATTGCCATGCCATTCAAAGCCGAGGCCTTCGACTCCTCACCAATTCTGTTTGTACCATCAGGCGCCCGAACATGATACGGAGGACTGTGTTATACTGAAAAAGGTAGTTCAAGACCTTATTGATCAAAAGGTTTTGGTATTGCCAAAGAAGTCCATGCAGCGACAATTGAAAGAAAGGTTCGAGGCAGGAGATCCTAAAGTGGGTTTGTTGGGAGAGTCGTCCGGAAAGTTTGATTACTATGTACTCTACCCCGACCCCATCCCTGATGAGCCTATAATCCCCACGGGTTGGGATGAGCTACCAGAGGAAGTCTAAGTGGAAGAGATCGACACAATCACATGGGATGACCTCATGGGTGATGTAGGTGAGATTGATGATATGTGGATGAGCGATGACGAAGTGGAGCACATAACTAGAGGGGGTCGCCATTTCAAGCCTCCGCACTTAGAATCTGACAACCCATTGGGGGACTTGGAAGGTAATCGCCACCTCGACCTGCAAGAAGAAGAGGACGAAGTGCTTAGGCAATTGAGAAAGACTAATGCCAACATCACTATATGGGGTTTGCTCATGGCCTCTTACAAGCACAGGCAGACAATCTTGAAGTTGCTCAACTAGATACAGGTTCCCGTTGACACATCTCCAGAAAATTTGGTAAACTTGGTGAATCCAACCTCGAAGAACTCAACCATTGTGTTCTCAGAAGCAGACCTACCGAAAAGTGGACCTAGCCATTCACAAGCCATGTACATCACTGTCGACACCATGGGAAAGAGGGTTCCTACAGTCCTGATCGACAATGGTTCTGCTCTTAATGTGTGCCCTCTTAGAACTGCTACTGTTTTGGGGTTGGATCCAACAGACTTCGTGCCATCCGGGCAAACAGTGAGAGCCTATGATAACACCCGTAGAGAAGTGATTGGAGTGGTCACTTTGCTGCTGATTATGGGGCCTACAGAATTCAGAGTGGAGTTCCAAGTGCTGGACGTCCCGTCGTGCTTCAACCTCTTGTTGGGAAGACCTTGGATTCATCCTGCAGGGGCTGTCCCTTCTTCATTGCACCAAAAAGTCAAATTCCCTTATGAAGGGGCCATCATCACACTCCAAGGTGATTATGACTTGAAATCGTCAGGGGTACCCATTTGCGAGATCAAGCCTGAGCCCGTTGGAGCACCATTGTCTGGGTTCGAGTATGTTCAATGCATAGAAAAAGAGCCAGAACAAAGAGAGTTGATACCTCTCGACCTTTGCCCTCATGGCAATTTGCATGTGGGGAACATAATGAAGAAAATGAGTTTCTTCCCAGGCATGGGACTAGGACGCCGTCAGCAAGGCATACCGGCATCCGTTCAGAGCCGCATTGTCACCTATACCTTTGGATTGGGGTATGAGCCTTCCAAAAAGGACCATATAGAGATGTTGCAGAGAAGCAGAGAAAAGGTCAAAGCAAAAGCAGAAGGAAGGGTGCCAGATATTCGAATCTCGCCATACCGACCTACTTTGAATGGTTACTTTGTTAAGGAAGGGGAGGACTTTCTATTCTGTGGATTTCCCGAACCATCCATTGACAAAGCAACCAAGGCGAGAGTTCCGGGGTTTGAAATATTCTTTACTGAGTGGTATCCCATTACTGCTACAATGGTTGATGATGAAGCGATCGATGATGACTATTGGGAAGAGAAGAGTGAGGACTGGATAGAACAGATGGATTCGGAAGCCATGGTTACAATGTTTCAAGATATGGTTCTTGCTCTAGAAGAGTCGGATCCCGAGTGTTCTTCAATTCACCATGCAGCCATGCCGCTCCTTAATTGGTATCTCGAAGAGGGTACCATTGCAGAAATTCTTGAGGGCGAGGATCTCAACTTACCTGATAGTAGTTTGTAGGTTCCTTAGTAGCTTGTTTTAGCTTTCCTTTTAAATAAAGTGTGTCCGCCTAGCCCACCTTGTGGAGTTAGGAGTCGTTTCCTAGTCGTGGCACATGTGTTTTCTTTTCTTTGTTATGTTTTGTTAGTTCAGTCAATAAAGTGTGTTTCTTTTCATTATTTGCAGTGTTTCCTTTCTCTCTTCTATGGATATCTATGGCATGGATATAGATCCTAGGAATGACGTCCCCCTGGAGCTCGTCGAGCAAAGGAAAAGGGGCGTTACCGAACCTAACATGGATGAATTGGAATCAATCAATCTAGGGACAGATGAATTGCCAAGGATAATTAAAATTGGGATAACTCTCTCGCCTGCCGAAAAAGAAAAATTGATAATACTTCTAAAAGCCAATGTAGAGGCCTTCGCATGGTCTTATGAGGATATGCGTGGTATTGATCCAGATATAGTGCAACATTACATCCCCACTAATCCCACTAAAAAGCCTATAAAGCAAAAATTAAGAAGATTAAAACCAGAATGGGCTTTGAAAGTAAAAGAAGAAGTAACTAAACAATTAGATGCCGGGTTTCTCCAAGTTGTGGAGTACCCTGAGTGGCTGTCTAACATAGTGCCTGTGCCTAAAAAAGATGGGAAAGTGCGAATGTGTGTCGACTTCCGCGACCTTAATGCTGCAAGCCCAAAGGATGATTTCCCTCTACCGCATATCGATGTATTGGTGGACAGCACGGCAGGCCATGCTCTTCTCTCCTTCATGGATGGGTTCTTCGGTTACAACCAGATAAAGATGGCACCTCGAGACATGGAAAAGACGGCTTTTATCACGCAGTGGGGCACGTATTGCTACAAGGTAATGCCTTTTGGCTTGAGAAATGCTGGGGCTACTTACCAAAGAGCTGCTACGACCCTATTGCATGATATGATCCATAAAGAAGTAGAGGTGTATGTGGACGACATGATAGTCAAATCTGTAGACCGGGAAGGACATTTTGCGGCATTAGAGAAATTCCTAGAACGGGCAAAGAAGTACAACCTCCGACTGAATCCTCAGAAGTGCGCTTTCGGAGTCACCGCAGGGAAGCTGTTGGGTTTCATGATCACTCAGAGGGGAATTGAAGTTGATCCAGGGAAGATAAAAGCTATCACGGAGATGGAGCCACCAAGAACAGAAAAGCAGATCCGGGGTTTTTTGGGGAGAGTTCAATACATAAGTCGTTTTATCGCCAATCTGACCATGGTATGCGAGCCAATTTTCAAGCTACTTAAGAAGCGCGTGTCTAAGGAATGGAATGAGGATTGTCAAGAAGCCTTTGAGACCATTAAAAGGTATCTGAGCAACCCCCCAATCTTGGTTCCCCCGCGGCAAGGTGAACCATTACTATTATATTTAACGGTTACTGAAACCGCGACGGGAGCCATGTTAGCTCAATACCTTGAAGGGTCGAAAAAGGAAAATGCCATCTACTACTTGAGCAAGAAAATGACAGATTATGAAGTAAAGTACAATGCGCTAGAAAAGGCTTGCGTAGCATTGGTATGGGCTACCCAGAAACTCCGTCATTACATGATGTCTTTCGAAGTCCTGTTGATAAGTCGATTGGATCCTTTGAAGTATTTGCTAGAAAAACCAGTCCTATCATACAGGACCGCTCGTTGGTCGCTTCTTCTCAATGAATTCGACATAAAGTACCTGGCGCAAAAGTCCGTCAAAGGAAGTGTCATTGCAGACCATTTGGCAAGCTGCCCTGTGTCATCATCAACCCAATTCAATGATGAGTTCCCCGACGAAGATATCCTGGAAATCAAGAAGAAGATTTGGAAAGTCTACTTCGACGGAACTGCAAACAGAAGAGGTTATAGCATAGGAGTGCTACTAGTCTCGCCCAAAGAAGCCTTCACGCTTTTAGCAGTCAAATTGGGGTTCGAAGCCACCAACAACATAGTAGAGTATGAGGCCTGCATCCTAGCATTGGAAGCTGCGTTAGAGTTGGGGATAAAAGAACTAGAGGTGTTCGGAGATTCAGCATTGATCATCTGTTAAATAAAAGGGGAATGGAAGACTCGCGATGAGAAGCTGTTGCCCTATCATGCCTATTTGGAAGCACTGACCAAAGAGTTCGCAGAGATCGAGTTCAATTACTTGTTGAGAAACAAGAATCAGTTCGCTGATGCCTTAGCAACTCTAGCGTCAATGGTGGAAATACCAGAAGGGGGAAGCGTGAAACCGCTCGTGATTGAATGCAGAGAGAAGCCTGTTTACTGCTGTTCCATTCGAGAAGGAGAGGTAACAGATAACCACCCTTGGTTTTATGACATAAGAAGGCTCATCGAGGAAAGAGAATATCCGGAGGAAGCATCTCGCGTGGATAGGCGAACACTGAGAAGATTGGCAAGCCATTATGTAGTATGCGGAGGAAAACTGTATCGGAGATCTTACGACGGAATCCACTTGCTGTGTGTCACGGAGGAAGAAGCTAGGAAACTCATCGAAGAAATCCATGAAGGAGTGGGGGCTCCGCATATGAATGGATACATGTTGGCTAAGAAGATCATGAGACTAGGGTATTACTGGTCTACAATGGAAAGAGATTGTTATGCCCACGTCAAGAAGTGCCATAAGTGTCAACTCTTCGCCAACGGACAACACTTGCCCTCCATGCCCTTGACAAGCATGTCAACCCCATGGCCGTTTGCGGTATGGGGAATAGATATGATTGGACAGATTAAGCCGAAGGCATCCAATGGTCATGAATACATTTTGGTAGCCATCGATTACTTTACCAAATGGGTGGAAGCAGCTTCCTTCAAAGTTTTGAATACTAAAAAGGTGGCGCAGTTTATACAGCTCAACATCATCTACCGGTATGGGGTACCGCATGAGGTCATTTCAGATAACGGTCAGCATTTCCAGAAGAAGACCAAAGAACTCTTGCAGAAATACAAGATCGTTCATCACTTGTCATCCCCGTATCGTCCACAAACAAACGGCACAGTGGAAGCCGCCAACAAAAACATCAAGAAGATATTACAGAAAACGGCTGACACGTACACTGATTGGCATGAGAAACTACCATTGGCATTATGGGGGTACAGAATGTCAGTCAGATCGTCAACAGGGGCTACGCCGTATGCGCTAGTGTATGGGATAGAGGCTGTTCTGCCAGTGGAATTGGAAGTTCCTTCGTTAAGGGTTGCAGTGGAAAGTTAGCTAGCAGAGGTGGACTGGATCAAAAGTCGTTATGATGAGTTGGCATTGCTAGATGAAAGGCGATTGAGAGCTCTCTACCATGTGCAAGGGTACCAGAGAAGAGTCGCGAGGGCATTCAACAAACACGTCAAGGACAGAGGCTTAAAGAAAGGGGATTTGGTATTGAAAGAGATCCGAGCTCCAATTTTCGATCCACGAGGAAAGTTCAAACCAAGTTGGGGTGGACCGTACATCATCAAGGAGATATTGCCAGCAGGGGCTGTTCGACTTATGGATTTGGATGGGATCGAGTTCGCTCGTCCTACTAATTTGGATCAATTAAAGAAGTATTTTGTATGAGGCCTGCTAGGTTGAAAACCTGTAAGGGCGGCCTAGGCAAAAGTTAAGGCATTTGAACTACGAGGACCTGATTCCCCAAAAAGAAAAAAAAAAGAAAAAAAAAAGAAGAAAAAGAAAAAGAAAAAAGAAAAAAAAAAGAAAAAAAGAAAACGGGGATACGTAGGCAGCCCATAAAGTTACATTGGGTGCGGTCCAATCAACACAATAAAAAAATCTCGAAAGTAGATTATTATTGGCAATTCATTTGAAACTAATTGGTTGACATAACAATTTATTGATGTTAAGTAAAAGAACTATCGACATGCCATAGATATTCTATTCTTTGAGTCTTTAAGTCCTCTTGAGTTTCTTCAGAGTCATTTTGTTTGTCTTCTGTCTTTCTCTATCAAGTCTTCTTTTCTTTCGCAAGTTATGGTCGTGGGATGCCTCCACTGCTTCAAGAATGTCTTCTCTGCAAAGTCCAAGTCTCGTGTCCTTGATAAGGTCATAAATTCTTTCTCGACGAGAAGTCTCCCTTTCGCCCAAGTCATCCTTCAACCATTGCTTGTATTCTCTACTCATCTCGAAAGGCCCTTCAGTGTTGGCAATCCGAGTCAATTTCAGGTCTGTAGGCCAATGAGTCCTCGCCACTTGATTATAGTAGGACCGACAGGTTCCACAAAGCAACAAGGTCCTGTTAAGGACGGTATGGTTTGTGTGGCGCCCATCTGGCAAAGAATTCTCGAAGCCCAATAGAAGGAAGTCGACCTCAGTCCTATGAGTTTGACAAAAGCACACCCCGAGGTTCGAAAAAGTACCTGCTCTTTACACCCCCATGTAAAGACGTACCATTTGATGTTCCGCCATGACAGCGTGTGGAAATAACCCAACCAATCTCTTAAAGAGAATGGCCCAGGGAGTTCAACTCGGCGCAGACAGAAGTGCTGGGGCTTGTATGGAGTGATAGTGGTGGGAGATAGAAAATTCAAGTGCTCGAGTAGCCACATTTGCAGTAAAAAGGGGCTACCTTCTAAAGGCGCTTTGGGGTTGCCATGAACTTTATCTAAACCATTCAAGGTTTCAGCTAATACCAAGGGAATAATGTTATGTCACTTGAGAAGAGGGGTAATCAACTCACATATTTGAACAGGGGCTTGAAGAGTGCGGGTGGATATGAGAAAGCGACCAATTAAACAGAAAGCGAGTGCACGCTGAATTTGAGGGGTGAAAGTCAGAGTACCTTCACTATCATGAGCCAAGAATGAGGTTGCTAACTTCATTAAGTCCACCATATGGTCCTTGACAAAGATCGTTGCGTCCCTTTGAGGAATGCCAAGAAAATCTGAGAAGGAAGCAAGGTAATCAGAGCGAGGTGTAGGAAGAATGAATGGCCCTGCGGGCGAAACTCCAAATAAAGCACAGAATTCCTCCATGGTTGGGCATAATTCTTCATAATTAAATCGAAAGACATGGATTTGAGGATCCCAGGAGTATGTAGCAGCAGTGAGAAGGGTCGTCTCGAGCTTCATGTGCCTTATGGAGAGCAATGGTTCCAAGCCGAAGCGCTTAAACTCAGTTTTGTCTTTGGCAGCCATGACTGCCAAAAACCCTCTTAAGAACCCATCCAAGGCTTCCATAATTATTGTCAATGAAAATAGGTGAGTTAGAAGACTCCCCTAATGTGTTTTTATAGGAAAAGGGTTACAAATTCGAGTCCTAAAGGGAGTAGAACCGTCAAAATCGCAAAATTCCTGAAAAATCACGAAAAAGCGCATCGACCTCGGGTAACCGTCCGAGGCTGGACGGTCAGCCGTCTAGGCCCAGACGGCTAACCATCCGGGGCCAGATGGTCACCGAGGCCCCCGCCTTGTTTTGCCTTGTTTCGCCCGGTTTTGCCTATTTTCGCGTTCGGATGGCCTTTTTAGGCCATTTTCACTCCTATGAACTCACATTGACTCAAATTTTCATGAGAAAGGCACCATAACATCATCATGATAGATTCAAACAAGCACAACAAGTATCCATAATAAGGGATAAGAAAGTTTGGTTTTAGGTGGCAAGTACAAAACACAAGCATGAAATGAAAAAGATAGCCATTGTCTCATTGTTTCTACAAGCCCAACAAGAAAGTAAATGAACTCAGCGGTTCCCAGAGCTTCTTTTGCGGCTCGGCCCAGCTCCGTCACGACCCCCACGAGGTGCTCTAGGAGGGCGCATTGCCGGTGGTGGCTGCATATACAAAATCCATTGCAAAGGGGCTAAGTATGAGAATAGAGTTGGTTGAAAACCACATATGAGAACTTTGAATAGGTTGAACACTTACCATGACATCCAAACGAGCTTCTGCCATGGATTTGGCTAAGCTCATCCTCACAAGGTCACGCCTCAAGCCCTCACTAAGGTCGATGAACTCTTGGGCATATGCCGCAGGCACCCAGGATAATCAATAAGGGTAAAATTGAAGGTAATGTTCAAAGAAAGAAAGAAATACCCATAAAGAGAACTCACCTGTTCTCGATTTGGATCGATCCTAGGGGACTCATCAAATGCAGGATGAGTGATGGCGGTCTTGACAAAGTCTGACCCACTGCACAAATCAATGAACCAATTCGGCTGAGGCAAGGGTAGTGACCTATCCCCCTCCATCTCATCTTCCTCAGAGCCAGGAACCACTCCTGAGCCCACTGTCGAGCTATGCCCTCGTGCTCGTCGACCCTGCAAGTGTTCACCTATTAAATAGAGTCTCTACCAAAAGGAAAAGGCTAGGAGAATGTTAAAGACTTACCCCCTGAGGAAGGGAAGGCCTGTCACCCTGGGCCTCATCAGATATTGGAGACAGAAAGTGTCATATGCAATGTCAGGAGAAGTGAACTCCTCCGCATCCCAGCCTCTCAAGGCATCCCACAACTCCTCCCCCTCCATTAAGTTAGCATGCCTCATGTTAAGTGGTGGAGGCATTGGAGCCATGGCGGCATTCACATCACCCATGACTTGGCGTAAGACACGCTCCCCTAGGTACCAGTACCTACCCACGGGGCCTTCCAAGAGCACCCTCTTGCCCGTCAGCATCAGCTAGGAATGCATCGCTTGGGTAGCATTGGTACCCATATCTTCCATGATTCCATTCAATCTGTCCAAAAGTCCAAAATGAGAAATTGGGAGTAAAAAGAAAAGGAAAAGAATGGGGAAAGAATTTCACCATATCAGCAGTGAGGCTTGCTAGGTGAGCTCTAGCAAAGGCGTAATCATGACGAGTTCGCCGCCCGAATGGACACATAATTAGGAGAGTAATTCTTGAGGGTAGGCTATTCGAATGGTTTCCTCAGCAAGGGATGGGCGACATAGGTTGAGGTACTCATAGCACCAAACTTGTCAAGAGTTGAGGAAAGAGTCAAAAAGAAAAGATAATATAAGGAAAAATAAAAGGAATGAAAGGGAAGTAGCATTACCTCCCAAACAAAGGGCATCCCGCCTGAAGTCTTAGGTCACACCACGTGACATGTCACACATGGTGCGATACATGGTGGCTAGAGCAGCCCCTCCCCAGTTGAACTTCCTGATCTTGTCAACATCCTCCATGCTTGCAAGAAGACCCAAAGGGGCTAGGTCGCCCGTCCCAGGCAAAGAATGTGCATGAGATCATGTACAGAAGGAATGCCCTTGTAATACAATCGAGGCTTGCACCCTCGCTCTCCCTTTGCATTAGCAAACTTGTTGAAAAGCCAAGTGCGTCGCACTGCTTTCTTGATTACCTCGATTTCCATCCCAAGGTAAGCTAGGAGATAATCTTCATCCGTAGTGAGCCTCCTCATAGAACTCCAAGCTTTTGCCTTTAATAGCTTAAGCCCGTGATCATAGTGAAGTCCTTGGGGGTTAGTGTCATCTCCCCGAAAGCTAAAATGGAATGTATTGGTGGTGTCCCACCATAGCTCAGACAAGGCTAGCAAAGCTTGCCTATCACATTGGTCATTCCATAGAGAATCTAGGAATGGGTCAAAACCGGCCTTTTCGATATAGCCTTTGGTGATGGGTTGGAAGTTTTCCATGTTCCGCCACCATTCAATGAGTCCTTTGATAGAGGAGCGAGTGCGCATGTCCTGAAAGTTGGGCTATAGCCATTGAAAATACCTTGAGAGTTAGTTGAGAGAACATGGAAATAATAAGCTTACACTAGTAATTGGTTTCAAATTGTTTTCTAAAAGATGTCAAAAGTTTGTTTTTATTCATGAAATAAATTGCTAATGGATGTTTATGAGTTTACTTGTTCATGTGCCTTAATTTGGCAAGGATTGAACACTTTTTTATCACTTGGGCATTTTATCGAACACTTGGTAGGTGACACCTCCCAAGCCTTGAAACAAAAGAATTTTGTATGGTCAATCCTTGCTAAATCATAGCATATTACTCACTTGAAGGGTTTACTTGTTGGTATACATTGATTTGGTGAAGATTGAACATCTTTATTTCACTTGGGAATTTTATCGAACACTTGGCGGGTGCCATTTTTCAAGCTTTCAAATGAAAAGAATTTGTGTGTTCAATCCTTGCCAAATCAAAGGATATCACTCAACAACCCAAGGGGTATTCAAAAGAAGTAGAAGGGAATGCAATTTCATCAAAAGAATCGAAAGATTCAAAAGAAAAGTGTTAAGTTGGGTAAACTTACTTCTTGTTGGGAATGGATGAATGAGAGATGCTTCTCGGGTTCAAGCAACACCCTAGCTTGTGGAGCATCATAGAGTGGTGCCTTGTATGTGCTTTTGACCCCATAGAATGGATACTTGGTGCTTGAGTCCTTGCTTGATGACATCCTAGATGATGGAGTTGGGTTTGTGAAAAATGGGTTTGATTTGGTTTGATTTCACAAAATGATGTGAATTGGTTGTTTTGATTGCTAAATGGGCTTGATTTGTTGTTGTTTGATGTACATTTGATGTTTGGATTGAATGTTTTTGAAGTAGGAATGAGAGAATGAGAGATGGAGAAGATAGGATGTGAGTTTAGAGAGAGAAACTCTCTAATTTTCGAATGGGAGAATGTGAGAATGAGTGGGCAAGTGTTGGGTTTAAAAACCCAGAATTTTTCCATGAGGGCCTCGGGTAACCGTCCACCCTTGGACGGTCAGCCGTCTTGCCCTGGACGGTTGACCATCTGAGGGCAGATGGTCACCCTAGCCCGCTTTGCCCGTTTGCCCCGTTTCGCGCGCTTGCGACCTCTAAACTTCTCCAAATTGACTTTTTGTGCAATCCTTGAGTTATGGGATGAATATATCCCCCAAGTTTATCAAGTTTCAATGAAATTTTTGAATCTTGGGTGATTGTATTCGCCCGCATAACGAGGAGTTGCAATGGCCATGATAAATGGCTTTCTCATGAAATGAGCTTAGTGTTGAATTGATTGACTTTCAAGTCTTGGAAGTCAATTCTCTAGGAGATGATAATGATATCATATCATGTGATAAGGATAATTTCACATGAAATGACTTGCTAATCATGTGATAAAGATAACTTCACATGAAATGACGATTCATAAGCTATGCTAGTTACGAAGTAACTTGCTATCTTTATGAAGAGGGCATGAAATGCACTTTGTTTTTCAATCAATTGACTTTCAAAATCAATGTTGTATCATGTGATAAAGATAATTTCACATGAAATGACATGAAATAAACTTGATTTCCAATCAATTAACTCTCAATTTCACATGAAATGATAAGTAATGAACTTGATTTTGAGTTGAATGACTCTCAATACATGTGATAAAGACAATTTCACATGAAATGCACTTGATTTGGAGTTGAATGACTCCCAATACATTGTCATTCCATGTGATAAGGATAGTTTCACATAAAATGATAAGAAATGAGCTTGATTTTGAATCAATTGACTTACAATTGGGTCTCATATCATGTGATAAACACAATTTCCCATGAAATGACGATTCATGAGTTATGCAATAACTCCCCGTCTTTGTTACTTCCACAGAAAGTGGCACAATTTCACATGAAATGACGATTCATGAGTTATGCAATAACTCCCCATCTTTGTTGCTTCCACAGAAAGTGGCACAATTCCACATGAAATGACGATTCATGAGTTATGAAATAACTCCCCATCTTTGTTACTTCCACAGAAAGTGGCACAATTCCACATGAAATGACGATTCATGAGTTATGAAATAACTCCCTGTCTTTGTTACTTCCACAGAAAGTGGCATGAAATCACAATTTCACATGAAATGATGATTCAAGAGTTATGAAATAACTCCATATCTTTGTTGTTTCCACTGAAAGTGGCATGAAATCATAATTTGATGAGTCATGAGTTATGAAATAACTCACCACATTTGTTATCCCCAGTGAGACTGGCATGAAATGCCCTTGGTTTTGAATTGATGGACATTCAATTCAAATTCACATGAAATGATGATTTATGAGTTATGAAATAACTCGTTTTGAGAATCACCAATGAAATTGGTAGGATACCTTGTGATGCACTAGTGCAACTAGCTTTGCATCATGAGAAGACCATGTGGATATCACTAATGCAATTAGTGCATGGTAAAGGCATTTGCATAAGCGCACCAACGAAGTTGGCATGCATAGAAATGCGTTCAATTCTTTGCTTCGATGAAATCGTCGCATGCTTGGATATGACGAAGTCTATCCTATTGGTTCCATTTGAGTTTGTTGGTATTAATGAGATTAATCCATCAAACAAAAATGGGTTGTTCTTTTATCATTTGCTCACAAGTGAAACTTGTTCACCAATGAGGGGCTTCTGTCACACCCCATTTTTGTCACCTTAGCTAGGACATATCATTTCATGTAGGATTTTGAGTCCTTTTTGAGTCTAGTCTTTTGCATTGAGTTTCTATGGCATTGAATATCATGTGTATGAATTTTGAAGTGATTTGGAGTTCATTTCGATAGTCAATAAGAACTTTTGCGACTTTAAGGGCATAATCGTCTTTTAAGCCGTATATTTTCCATTTGACCTTGGAATGAATCCCGAGTCATCCCATCAAGTTCATATGGTTATATAGAGTCCATATATAGGTTCAATTTCATGAATTAATGGTTTAAGATCAATTCGGCTCGTAATGGTTCGGGTTGGCTAAAAGACCCTTTCTTGGTTTGCTCAAATTGACTCATAAGACCCAATCAATCTTCTCTCAATTAACTTCAATTGGGCTTTATTTATGTCCTAAACATGTTTAGAAAGATCAATTTTCGATTGGGAAAGCATTCGGTTCGACCTTGTGCACAAACCCAGCTTAGCGACGGTGAAGCACCATGGTTAACCACCTTTGTAAAACCTAACCATGCACCCATGGTTGAGGATTTTTGTCCCAAAATACTTAAAAATGTGTTCCCCTTCGAAACACAGTCGTTTTGGCTTTTATTTCGTCAAAATCGGACTTAATTTGAAGATTTTAGGACTTCTGAAGCAAGTAGAAGTCAAAACCGAAGAGGAAATAGGCGGGCCTCGGGTAACCGTCCGGGGCTGGACGGTCAGCCGTCCAAGCCCAGACGGCTAACCGTCCAAGCCTAGTTGGTCACCCGAGAGACTCCTACTTTAAGTCAACTTCTGACTCTTCTTTCCCTCTTTTGACGGTTTCCTCTGCCAAAACAACTTGTCTGAGCTTAGGAGTGTGTAGGTTTGAGTTGTTTGAGCACCAAGAGAGTCTCTAATAGCCCTAGGATCATTATTTAGTGAATTAATCCTAGCCATTAGTTTAGGGGGTCAGTTATCTATATAAAGGACATGATATTCAGCACATAGGAGGTTAATTGCACTTTACACTTAGAGAGAGAGGGAGCTACGAGTTTGGAGAGCTAGAAGGACTTCAAGAGGAGGCTCTTCAACCCCAAGCAGGCAAGGAAACAAGAGGATTGAAGACAAGGAAGAGTCTACAAGAGGTAAGCATGTCTCTTTAATGCTGAACATGAATTTTCTGCTTCTCCTTCTTCTCTTTCTTCTTCTTCTTCTAAGATAGTTATGGTGCATGCAATTGTTCTTCTTATGGATGGAATTCAATATTTATGTGATGTTATATGAATGATTTTAGGATAGAGTATGGCTTTATATGCTTGATAATCCCTGGTTTACTAAGGATTTGATAGCCTTATTCGCTCTATCTTCTTAAATCATGCGTAGTTCACATGTTTAGGTTGCTGTGATTATTATCATGTGTGGATGTTCTTGTTAGTCAATATATGCTATATGAATGATATTCATGATAATTTGAGCATGTCTTAGAGTCGTTTCATTGGTTTTAATGCATAGTTGTGAGATTAGGGTTTCGATAACCTTGAAATCGCACAAGTTTCATACAGCATGCTTAGCTTAGCTTTGTGAGTTGTGTCTCATCATAGTTATTCTATATATGCTGCATATAGTTGAATCATGCTAGGTTTGCATTCATATAGTATATTTTATAGGGTTTTTGGAGACATTATCCTTTCCTAAGGATAATTATCATTTTCATTGAGTGAGGTTCTGCATGAGAGTCTTCTGTGATGTGTTTAAGCATGAAATCACTTCTATTATGTTCTAGGGTATATATTTTACGTAGGATATGTTGATTGCACCTCCCCATAACGACTTTCTTACGTGAAATTATCCTAGGATAGTTTCGCTTAAGAAAGCTCGCTGTAGGGAGGCCTATTTGCATATTTTACATAAAATGACATCTTTTTTGGTTAGAATATTGCTTTGTTATCATGTTTATTGATATTATTGAGTCTCTTATGCTTGTTAGTGTGTCTTTGGTAGGTCTTTATGCATGTTATCGAGTCATTGCATGTAGGATTGAGTTAGGGTCCTTAGTTATTCATTATTCCTGTTGTTTGCATGATAAATGGATAATTTTAGGCCTTGTCAAGGTTCTGTCCAGATTTGCATATTGCTTTCTTTGCATGATTGTGTGCACTTGTAAGGGTGCAAACAGGTACAATGCTTGTCCTATTGCAAATAGGGCTGCTATGGTCTGAAATGGCTAATGCTAGGAGCTTGTGCGCTCAGGTAAGTAGGGTTTGAAGGTGCCCCAATTCACCTTTCTTTTTCTTTCTTTTCTCTTATCCCTCTTAGGGTTACTTCTTAATACAAGCTTATGGTAATTATCAAAGGTTTCCTTCAATAATAAATTCTGGTTTTTATCAAAGTTTTCCTCTTGTGGAAGTTTTCAGTTTTGGATTAATCGATGTATTTTCAAATGAGGAAACCTAGGGTTTTTACCATAGGTTTGTATTAGGTTGTAACCCTATTCTTTTCGAACTACGTGGACTTTGATCCATGTATTTCGCTGCATGGTACGTATGCACTCTTCGTGAGGCTCAAGTCCATTCTAGGATCCAAGTATCCTAGGCTTTTCTTTTCTTTTCTTTTTTTCTTCTGTTTTGTTTTATTTGAGTGATTATGCATGGATGATTGGATGGATTATATGATATGCATGCTCCCTTGTGATGATATATGATGATATTTGAGTGGAAAAGATCTTAAGTTAGCCCAATTAAATTAAGAGACCAACTCGGGCGATGTGGGTGCCTATGGGCTTTTGCCCAGAACCTTCCCATGTCGTAACTTAGCCCCCGGATCCAATTTTCTGGTTTCAAAGACTTTGCTTTCCTTTAATGGAGTCATGTGGTTTTGAAAATAAAACATTTTTGTGGTTTTCCTCTTTTCCCTAAAAAATAAGGTGGCGACTCCCTTTTTGTTTGTTGTCTTTAAACCCCTTATACTTTTGCCAAACCCTTGTGGGCTCCGCGCTTTTTCGTGGGTTCACATGGGGGTCAATGTGTAATTAAGTGTAATTATACATAACCTATTATGGTTTCTTCCCCATGGCCAGCCCCCTTTAGTGGGCTGCATATATAAGTCACACTTATGTGTGACATGGCATAATGCTTGCACACTCCCAACCCTAGCCGTCCAAAGAGTTGGAGGCTCTCTTCTCTCTCTTTCTCTTCTCCACCTCTAGCAACAACAAGGAAGAAGAAAGAAAAGGCTTGAAGCTGTAGCTAGGTGTGGATACCGTTGGAGGCAGCACACTTAGGCTGCTCATTCACCGCTGTCCAGATTCAAAGCTTGGAGCAAAAAGGAGAAGACATTAAAACTATAAGTGTTCTAACCCTCTTCGTAGTTAGGGTTTGATTTTGTATTATGCATAGTTAGATTCATGGGATTGGGAATCGTAGGAAAAATTTTTATATTCCGCAGTTCTATTTTTTCCTCTTGTTCGATTCCCAACAAGCTCTCTTATTCTTAGGTTCTTAGCTGTTGCTCTCATTCTCTCTTTCTACAACTCTCCCATTCTCAACTACTACTCTCACTTCTCAGTCTTTCACCCCCAATTTCACCACTCTCCCTCAGTCCCTCTACAGCTCTCCCATTCTCCTTCTACATCTCTGTGCTATTGCTACATCGCTCGTTGGAGTTGTCGCTACTTGCCACACCTCGCTGCCGTGCTATTATTGAGGTCAGTTTGAAGATCTGGACCTTTTTTTTTCCTCTTTTTCATTTTCGAATCTTATGTACTTATGTCTATAATTTGTATGTGTATTAGAAATTTAGGTTTTTTCTTTTTGACCCCAAACTCTGTTGGGGTAATCGATTAATCCCATAATAAATCAATGTTTTTTTTTTCTCCGATTAATCGATTAGGGTTTTTAAAGACTAATCACGAAGAATCATGATTAATTGCATTCTTTTTAATCTCAAAATCGATTGGGGGTTTTTAATCCCCCAATTTCACAACTCTCCCTCTACGGTTTTTTTGTTTCCTTTTTTTAAATTTTTTTTATATTTTAAATCTCAAAATCCCATAATTGATTGCATTCTTTTTCTTTGTTAAATGGAAGATACAATCGAGACTGATGACCTTGAAAATGATGCTGCAAATAATTCCCCCACTAATGGGGCTACGATCAAGTACAACAGTTCACCCCTACCATGAGAGATTGAGAGAATCGATTTTGTCTCAATAGAATAGAACTTGTACCAAGAGCAAACTAATGCAGTCGGTTCTGCCTTAAAGTCGATTCGTTTCGATTTTCATTTTGACAAAACCGATTCCTTCAGTTTGGTCCCAAATTTCCAAAAAGAACGACCGAACCGAATTGATTTCACCCCTAATACACGTACATACGTGTATTAAAAAAAAAACTCCCGTTTGCTATACAAAGTTCAAATGTAATAAAAAATACTCTTTTTTTTTTTTTTTTTTTTTTTTTATAGCAAACGTTTGGTTCACATATTTGACGTATTCCGTATTATACTTATATTAAAATATTTTTAATTGTATTGTCGACAAGTCGATTCTTACTATAATCATCAACAATACTACTGCCAATATTTAAAATATCTTGATTCTTATATTTAATATCTAATTTATAATTTTTCTATTGTGATTCTCTATCGCTTTATAAATTTTTTTTGGGTTTGTCAAAGATTAGACGATTGTATCTACTCTTTTGTTATACAGACCACGTTTATTTAAGGCACAAACTATAAAATAATTTAGGGAATAGAAATATGAAAATATGTATAAATCAAGACCTATATACTAATTAATTTTTAGTCATATTTTTGGACAAATTCCTACTCCTTTCTAAGCAAATGTACAAAAAGTAAAACAAAATAAATAATAAATTTGATTATTATTTTATACTCGAAGTTTTTTGAACAATATTTTATGAATAGTTAAATAAAACAATGTAAAAATAGTGACTAATTGTTATATACGTACTAAATGAAATAACGTAAAATATTTGCGTATTTTTGGTTCCGAATTTTTAATTAAAAATCATATTATACCAATATATGCTCGTATCTGTATATGAGGTAATTGTTAATAAAAATACTCATATGTGGGTTGAGAGGTTAATGAATCTTTTGATGGAGTAATTACTAAAATCATTATTATAAATAAAATTATTGCCAATTTTCCCAATTTAATTAGACCAAGTATGTTCTCAATTTTGGTTTAAGATAAGTGTTTTATCTATTTATTTTGTCGATCAATTCAATATAATTTTTTTTTTTTTTTTTTTTTCTTACTAGTGTGTTGAGGTGCACTGGAGGACAAATTAAGGGTTACGTGCAGAACAAGTGACGTGTACAGAACTTTGCTTCGTGTCGTAGGGTCATGCCAGGACATTCCGTGTGAAGGCGCGATAACTTGCACACGTGATTCGGACTCACAACGTGGATGCAGTCCCCACAAACAACAGCACGGAATATGGATAACACGGGAACTCAAAACCCCTCTCTCTACATCTGTCTGCGGGGGCCTTGTCTGAATGAAAGCAGTTAATTAATTAAAACCCTCTTATTAGTGGTGGTATTGGAGGACAAAGGAAAACAGAGCCTAAAATTCATTCCTGAGTGATGAGAGTTGGATCAATTAAAACCCATTTGTGTGAGTGAATTTGAGAGACATACAGAGAGGAAGAAACCCTAAATTCTGATAGAAAAGTGGAGCAGAAGAGCAAAATGACGATAAGTTCATATAAGAATGCAATGGCAACTTGGTTACATAACAGGATCGTTGATCCCCTTCTCCAAATTCTCCGCAGGTACTCTCTCTCTCTCTCTCTCTGATCTTATTTCGTCTAAATGTGCCAAATAGTTGATTGAATCTCTCTTGTAGTGAGTTGAGTTGGGTATATGTTTTCGACGGAATTATGCTTCACTCTACATTGCTATCAATCAATCATGCTTGTACATTCACACACCCAATTCATTCCCAAGTGATAATCTAGGGTTCTTTTGGAACCTCTGTACTTTTCGGACGGTGGCAAGATCAATTTCTGGTCGCTTCATCGAGCGTTGCATGTTGGTAGTGACGGTGGGGTTCATGTCAGATCTCCTTTAGGCCAGTCTTCTCAGTCGGGGTGAAGTTAGAGGGCTAAGGTCTGTAATGTTTCTAAAGCAGTATTGGCGGGTGACAATGGAGATATGGAGGAGAGTTGTGTTGATGTCGAGTTTTCTGGTACACGAGGTTTTGGTGCACACTTAGCAGAGGGTGTTGATAGTCTTGATGGTGGAAGTTCAGATTTGGAGTGCTCTGAGTCACCAGTTAGCGACACAGAGTTTGAAAATGAGGAACCAGAAGAAAATGCTTCGAGTGGTTGGATGATTTTTTTTTTTTTTTTGCAGAAAAGGTTGGCTTTCCTCCCTCTTCTCCTGTGCCAGAGGTACGTTCTCTTGAACAAACTTTACCAGACGATAATGTTAATTTCGAGGGGCATATTCCGCATTCAGATTTAGCTAATGGGTGGAGTGGGGGGGGTCATCTGGGAAGGGTTTGCCATTTGATGTCCCTGTTGATCTTCTGCTTTATGTCTGAAACTCATCTCTTTGGAAAACAATTTATCCATGGAAGCAGGTCAAACTTCTAGGCCTTGTATTGGGAACAACTCAGCCTTAAAAGCTTGTGATCTTACTGTCACTGTTGATCATGGTGTCAGTAGAGAGTTAGCTCTTGTGGGGGAGTCTGTTGAACCGTTGGCAGTAGAGCAACTTTGCCCTCTGTTAGAGGGGAGAGAAGTGGGGTAGATCAAGGTAAGGAGTTGGCAGTTGGGGAAGGGGCAGAAAGGGGTAAGGATTCTAGTGAGGTTGTCTCTTTTAGTCTTCACAAGGAAGGATGGGTTAGTTTGAGGGAGTTTTTAGGAAAAATGGACCTGTCTCTCATTAAGAGAAGAGGTAGAGCTCCTGGTTTTGGTAAATCAGGGGTCGGGGTTAGTGCTGGTAGAAGTTTGAGTGCCAGAAAGGGTGTTAGAGAGCTTAAAAATCTTCATTCAGATGTCAATTATGATGGGCAAGCTGCTTCTTGTTCTATTAGGGGTGGTGTCTCATTGAATGAAGATCATCAGCTGGAATGCTAGAGGTGTTGGATCTAGAAGGAAAGGGAGTATCATTAAGGACTTTTTGCAGAAAATTAATCCTGACATTGTAATTTTACAGGAAACTAAAGTTAGAAGTGGTCGATAGGAGAGTAATTAAGAGTCTTTGGAGTTTAAGGCATAGAGATTGGACCTTTTTACCATTTTATGGTAGGTCAGGTGGTATTTTAATTTCTTGGGATGAGAAAGTTGTTTCTGCTTTAGAGGTTGTATATGGTATTTTTTCAGTTTCAATCAAGTTGAGGGGTCTTAATAATGATGAATGGTGGATTTCATGGATTTATGGTCCTAACAGACCAAGGTGTAGGAGGGAGCTATGGGATGAACTTTTAAGTTTGTTTGGGCTGTATAGTTCAATTTGGGTTTTGGGAGGTGACTTTAATGTAATCAGGACTATAGTTGAGATGCTTGATGGATTAGGCATTACTAGGAGTATGATGGGCTTTGATTTATTTATTAGGGACTATTCCTTAAGAGATATTCCATTGGCTAATGCCAGGTTTACTTGGTCTAATCAACAAGATAATCTGGTGTGCAACAAGCTAGATTGTTTCCTATTCTCATTGGATTGGTGTAAGGAATTGATGTAGAGAAAAACGACAATGCGGAACATAATTAATAACAAAAATCATATGAATCAATTTCATAAAGTCCATGAATCTGATTGTGGTTCATACAAAACAAAAACCTAACTAGAAGAAGGTTTAGAACTTACAGTAGGTCCTTTAAGACGATTGATTGATCCTCGAACAAGCAGTACAAGTGTCTTGCCTACACGGTATCCACACCAAGCAACAGCTAATAGTTGTTCTTCAAGTCCTCTTTAGGGTTTGCTAGAAAGGATGAACTAAAAGAGAGAGAGAGGCTTCTCAATTGATTTGGCCAAAGGAGAGAGTGGAGTGCATGTAGGATGTCTAAAGCACATACTAGTGTGCTATTTATAGACCCCATAGGGAGGGCTAGCTATAGAGGAATCCACCTTGTGTGGGATTTGCAATTTGCTTAAATTGCATATTAATCCCTCCACTTAACATCAAATGCAAGTGTGGCCCTTTGAGAACTTTTCTTATACACTCTTGCCCTTTCTCTCACAACTAAAGTCCCTCTTTGCTTATCGGTGTGTGACCCATTGGGTTCACAACATCTATTAGTAGGTAATGGCATAAGGAGTGCCCAATGGAACACTTTTCATTAAGGGTCTAATTGGAACACCTTCCAATTCCCTAATTGATTATAACCAATTTATATCAATCAGGGCTTCTACTAACCATGAGGAACATCTAGTAATGGTTTATGGTGTGATTTTAAATGAGGTGAATATAAATCATACAAAGAACCTTTCAGTTACAGTTAAGGTTACAATTACATCTAGGGATGGCAATGGGTCGGGTCGGATGCGGGTTGGAACTACCCCATGCCCGACCCCAACTTTGAATTCTTATGCCTATGCCCGACCCTAAACCCGATGGGGCAGCAAAAATAAAACTCCATCCCCAAAATGACTTCATCTTGGGAAACCCATGCCCGCCCCGCCCATGCCTATGCCCGCAACGCCCAGACAATCAAACAAAGAAAATGCATGAAATTCAGATCCCAAAAAAAATTGAAAAAAAAAAAAGAAG
The DNA here is from genome assembly GCA_039720395.1 of Liquidambar formosana. Classification (NCBI taxonomy): domain Eukaryota; kingdom Viridiplantae; phylum Streptophyta; class Magnoliopsida; order Saxifragales; family Altingiaceae; genus Liquidambar; species Liquidambar formosana. The sequence goes on from CM077835.1 coordinate 23,874,378, forward strand.
AAGAATGAAAATGTAGCATGAAGAGAGAGAGAGAGAGAGAGAGAGAGAGAGAGAGAGAGAGAGAGAGAGTGAAAATGAAAAATTGATGACTAGTACATACGAAAATCATCCAAGTGGCCAAAGATTTGTTACAATGAATGGAATGTAAGATGATGGCATGCCTTCAAAATATTAAAGTTCCAATACAATCTGCCCATGAAAAGGCATGGACATATAAAATCTAACATAAAACTTCTACCACAACCACAAGCAATATATATATATATATATATATAGATGCAAACATGAAAGTATAATGCAAATATGGTTTCAAGTCTTACGAAACTGAGAAAATGTCTCCTCCACATCATTAGAACCCACACCATAATTTGACCTCAATTTTACACTCCACATTAAATAGAAAAGTCTAATTCACATCATTTTCATTTCACATCCTTAAATCTAATTCACATCTTTTTATTTCACATCCTTTTTAAGGAAAATCAATTCAAGTAAAATACTTATTGAGATGTGAAAATGTAGAACCACCACAGTGTCGGAGATGACGATCTGGTGTAGATTCAGCGTACGCGTGACCGTAGACGGTGAGGTCACGACTCGATTTGGTGTAGATCTGGAATTTGTGATGTGTAGTTGTAGATCTAAATCGTACGGTGAGGCGGTGAGGCAGTGAGGGTGAGGCGGGTGAGGTCGTGAGGGTGAATCGGTGGTGACTGGTGGCAGCGATGGTAGAGAGCTTGAGGGTGAGGCACGAGGGTGAGGTATGAGGGTGAGGCGGTGAGGGCGTGAATTATGACTCGTAAGGGTGGCCGGTGGCGATGGTAGAGGGCTTGAGGGCAGCGAGTAGGCGATGGTAGAGATCGTGAGGTGAGGGTGAGGCGGTGAGGGAGCAGAAGAGAAGAAAATTAGAGGAAGGATAAGGAATTAGTGATTAAGGCTAGAGTTTAGTAAGTTATATATACACAAGGGTAAACTTGTAAAAGCAAAGTCGGGTCGAGTCAGGTCGTCGGGTTTTTTTCTTTTGGGATCCATGGATGACCCCTACCCGAAATAATTTTCAGATTTATGCCCATGCCCGACCCGATACCGAAAAAGACAAAAAAAACCCCACCCATATGGGTATGGATCTAGTCGGGACCCTATGGATCGAGTTGAAATTGCCATCTCTAATTACATCATTCCATCAACACAATGCTTCTGATTAAACTAATAGGACATGGAAGTCTTTCAAGTCACTAGTTTAATTCTATATGAACCTACCCAAAATATCAACTCATTAGATGCACTATGAAAACCCTTTTTCATAGTCATCCTACTATAGCTATAGATTTACATGAGTTATATTTATAAGTGTTCTTGTGAAACATTCTCTCCCTTTTCCTAAGAGGGATAGATCCCTTGTTGATCATACATATGTCTTCACACATGAAGCAGTGGAGCCAATGAACACTCTTGTAAACCCAGGGGAATATACAGTTAGTGCTATTAAACTTCCAAAACTTCATACATAAGACAACCATGGTGTCTCAGGTCTAAGGATTATTTGTATCACTGCTACTTTGAAAAACTGATTGATAGGTAGGTAAAAAATTCCATTTTAGTTTATCTCAAATTAAGATGGTCACATTTAGTGTACCTGTTCTTATAACAAGCACCCACATGTTTGTTTTAGTGTCTCTACACAAATAGCTTGAGACTACCTATCCTCCTATAGAGTCAACATGTGCCATTCCTATGGTTCATTATTATCCATCATAGTGAACCTTCAACTAGGAATGATTTAGGAGTTTAATACATCTATATATATATATATATATATATATATATAGTCTCTTAATCACAATACTTTGTGATTTTATATTTTCAACTTTAACTTCATGGACATATCATGTAAATATAAATAATAGAATAAACATAACAGAATAAAGCCCTTTATCAATTAATAATAAATGTGACATACAATAAATGAAATCTTATGATTGTTCTTTATCCCCTGAAGTATCATCTCTATGATTGGTTATAGGGCATATTACTAACAATTGGGAGGTGTTATTTCCAAATGTGAGGCAAGTGGCTTTACCAAGAGTCACTTCAAACCATTGTCCAATTTTGTTGGATTGTGAGTTGTTTTCTTGGGTCCCTTTCCCTTTAGATTTGAGAATAAGTGGTTGGAGCATAATTTGTTTTTAAAATGCTTTCAGGATTGGTGGAAAAGTTGCAATGTGTTTAACCTTGAGGGTGGACCAAGTGGTCTTAGGGCCTCTTGCCAAGCAAGAGGTTTTAGGTTCAACTCTCATCACTCCCCCTTAAGGCCACCCCCATGGACTTTGTCTTGTAATTGTTCGGTGCATGTGGGACAGGGGGACTGCATGTGCCCAAGGGGGATTAGTTGGGTGCAAAGCATCTGGAACCTTCTTGTAAGGAATTGATGTAGAAAAAAACTACATTGCAGAATATAATGAATAACAAAAATTTAAATTCAATTCCTTATAGCTCATGAATCTGATTGTGGTTCATTACAAAACATAACCCTAACTAGAAGAAGAGGGTTGATACTTACAATTGGTCATTAAGACGTATAATTGGACAACGAATAAGCAACACAAGTGTCTAGCCTCCATGGTATCCACCCCAAGCAAAAGCCTTCAGTTGTTCTTCTTATTCTCCTTTGGGTTTGCTATAAGAGGAGAACTAGGAGAGAGAGAGAGAGAGAGAGAGAGAGGCTCCTCAATAGGGCCGGCCAAGGGGAGTGAATGAGTGTAGTCAATGTCCAAAGCACATGCTAGTATGCTATATATAGGCACACAAGGAGGGATGGCCAAGGGGGGAATCCTATTCCTTGTTGAATTATGCAATTCTCATAATTGCACAATAACCCTTCCAAACTTCAGCATATGCAAGTATGGCCCAAACCAAAAAACCTTATAACACTCATGCCCTTTCTCTCTACAACTTAAAGTCCCACTTTGCTTATCGGTGTAGACCCATTGGGTTACACATTTAGTAGTAGGTAGTAGCACAAAGAGTGCTCAATGGAACACTTTCCATTAAGGGTCTAATTAGAACTTTTTTCAATTCCGTAATGGTGATAACCAACTTATATCAATTAGGGCTTTTACTAATTGAGTACTATCTAGTAATGGCTCATGGTGTGATCCTAAATGAAGTGAAGATAAATCAAAGAACCCTTCAGTTACAATTAAGGTTACAATTGCATCATTTCATCAACACAATGTCTCTCATTAAATTAATAGGGACATGGAAATCAGTTAAGTCCCTAGTTCAATACTTTTATACTCAATTCTCAAATATCAACTCATATGATAGCATTATGAAAATTCCCTTTCCATAATCATCCAACCATGGCATGAGTTATATTAGTGAATGCTATGTGAGACATTCTCCCCTTTTACCGAGAGGGATAGATCCCTTGCTGATCACACATGAAATGAGCCAATGAACACCTTTGTAAACCCTAGTGGATATACAGTTAGTACTATTAAACTTCTAAAGCTCCATGCATAAGACAACCATGGTGTTTCAGGTTTAAAGATTACTTGTACCACTGCAACTATGAGAACTGATTGACAGTAAGTAAAACTTCATTCAGTTTATCTCTAAATAAGGTGGTTACATTCAGTGTACCTGTTCATATAACAAGCACCCATGTTTAGTCTTAGTGTCTCCACACAAATAGCTTGAGACTAGCTATCCTTCTATAGAGCCAACTTACCATGTGCTAATCCTATGGTTCATTATTGTCCATCATAGTGAACCTTCAATTTGGAATGATTTAGGAGTTTAGTACAGAGATATATATGTAGTCTCCTAATCACAACATTCTGTGATTTCATATTCTCAACTCTAACTCTATGGACATATCATGTAAATATAAAATAACACAATAAACATGATTGAATAAAGCCCTTTATTAAATAATAATAAATGTGACATACAATAAATGAAATCCTATGATTGCTCTTTATTCCTAAAGTATCATTTTCTATGATTGGCTGTAGGGTATACAACTAACACTCCTGATACAAAAAAAAGTTGCAATGTGTTTTGGATGGGAGGGATTTAAATTTATGAGATTAAAGTTGATTAAGCAGAATATTAAAGTTTGGAATAATGATGTGTTTTAATTCATCATAAGCTGAAAATTAAAGAGTTGTTGGAGCCTATATAGGTCCCAATTACATCAGATAAGGTAAAAACTTAACCCTAAAGTCTATGAATTTAAAATGCAATAATTTAATTATTCTTAAAAATAATATGCCTAAATAAATATACTGAAGCCTTTGTCTTCAAATTAAGAGGCTGAATTAGACCATCTTGTTGAACCATGTGTCTCTTGTCCCCATCACTCAAGCTTTAAAGGGGTCTTTCTTTAGTGCTTGTTTATGTCTCATGTACTTGGGCTAAGCCTTTTGCTCTTATTACATAATTTACTTCATTAAAAAAAAAAAAAAATTGTTTGATTCACAAAAAAAAGTGATTCTGTTAAGATTAAGGATTTTAGGCCAATTAGTTTGGTTGCGTCTTTATATAAGATTGTGGCTAAGGTGTTATCTATCTGATTGAGAGAGGTCTTAAGAGAACCATTTCGGAAAACCAAGGTGCCTTTGTGGAAGGTTGTCAAATTTTGGACTTAGCTTTGATAGCTAATGAGGCAGTGGAGAGTTATAGAGTGGAAAGAAGGATTGTTTGCTATTTAAGATTGATTTTGAAAAAGCTTATGATCATGTTGAATGGAATTTTTGGATTTCGTTTTTGGAAAAAGGAAGGTTTTGGTGTGAGATGGAGGAAGTGGATTCATGGTTGCCTGTCTACTGCCAATTTTTCTGTCTTGGTTAAGGGTAAGCCGGCCAGTAATTCTTTTATGCTTCAAGGGTTTGAGACAAATAGATCCTTTATCTCAATTTTTGTTTACTATTGTGGCAGATGTTTTGGGTAGATTTTCAGATAGGGCAAGAGATGGGTTTGATTGAGGGTTTTGTGATTGATTAGAGATAGGGTCCCCGTTTCTCATTTACACTTTGTGGATGATTCTTTGTTTTTCTTGTCGGGGAATGAGCAAAAGTTCTTAAATCTACAAGTGATTTTCAGGTTTTTCAATGGTATATGGACGTAAGGTTAATATGGGTAAGTGTGCTATTGTGGGTATTAATTGTTAGGGTGAGAAGATTCAAAGATTAGCTATGCAGTTGGGATGTTCAGTAGATGATGACCCTTTACTTATTTAGGTCTTCCTTTAGGGGGCAATCCTTATTTTAAATCTTTTTGGAGTCCAGTTATGGATAGAGTTAGGAAGAAATTGGATGGTTTGAAGAGAGCTTTAATTTCCAAGGGAGGTAGATTGGTGTGAATTCAGTCAATGTTGTCAAGTTTCCTATCTATTATTTTCTCTTCTTAAGGTTCCGGTCAAGGTTGCTTAGTTATTGGAGAAGATGATGAGATTTTTTTATGGGAGGGTAGTGTGAGGGCAAGAAAGATCATTTGGTTAAATGGAAGGTTGTGTCTAGAACTAAGGTTCAGGGTGGGTTAGCTTTGGGTAATATTTTGGAGAGAAATTTTTCTTTGACTGCCAAATGGTTGTAGAGGTTTCTGCTTGAGAGTGACTCTTTATGGCATGCTATTATCAGAAGTAAGTATGGTGTGTAGGCTAATGGTTGGGATGCTCAAGCAAGTTTGAGGATTTTCGCCAAGTGTCCATAGAAATTTATTTCTTAGGGTTTGCCCAGGTTTTTACAGTATATTTCCTTATCTGTTGTTAGAAGTGGGGATAGTGTGTGTTTTTGGGAGGATCATTGGAGAGTTGATGGCCCTTTTTGTTCTTTTTTTCCTTAGTTGTATTAATTCTCTTTATCTCTAATGCTACTATATCATCCATGGTTTCTTTGGATTCGCATCTTTTGGTGGGATTTCAGTTCTTTTGGAATCTCATGAGAGGGAGAGTTTGAGTTTGCTTCTTTGATGTTGTTATTGGAATCCTTTTCAGTGAGATTGTTCATTCTTGATAAGAGAATTTGGATTGCCAACTCCTTTGGAGTTTTGAGAAGTTGATTGAAAATCCTCTCATTCTTGCTTTTCCCTCTTCAGACTTTATTTGGAAAGCGTGGGTGCCCCTTAAAGTTAAGGTATTTGCCTAATCTGTAGTTCACAAGGGAATCAATACTAGTGACAGGTTTCAGAGGAGGAGGCCTTCTCTTTATGCGAACCCTCATGGTGCATTATGTGTAGAGGAGCAGCTGAGACCATTGATAATCTATTTTTACATTGCTTTATAGCTAGCAAGTTATGGTAGAGACTCTTCAGCTTTGGCTTTGAGCTTTGGGTGATGCCGGTTGTGTTAGGAAGATTTTTTATAATGATTTTTGGGGATTGAGGAGGGGAAGAAGGCAAGATCCCTTTGGATTGTGTGTTTTTTTTTTTTTTTTTTTTTTGGCTTGAAAGGAATGTGAGGGTTTTTGAGATGGAATTGTCTTTGGAGGAGATGTGGAATGAGTGCATTTTCTTTGGGTTCATGCTTCTGAGGAATTTATTGATATTCCTTCTTTTTGTTGAAGTCTGATTGTGGGCTGCATGTAGTTAATTTCGTTGCTGTTTTTACTTTTGCTTTGCCTTTTTGTTTGGCTGTAGCCTTGATTTGGTGGACTCCTTGTCCCCCTTGTATTTCTTTTTATTATTAATATACTTTTTTTGTTGCTGACAAAAAAAAAAAAAAAAAAAAAAAGAGAAAAAAAACTCAACACAACAAACAAAGTTTATCATTGCCATGTCTTCGTTAGATCACTTTTAATGTTTTTTTTTTTTTTTTTTTTTTTTTTGTTTTTTGGAATTTGGTAGTGATACAAAGTAATTTTTGTTTCTTTCAGATAGATGAGCTTTTGAAGTGAGATTTGACAAATGTAAGTTGATTTTTTAGGGGTGCAGAGCCAACCAGTTGCGTTCTCTACGGCTCTTGGCATTACCTTGGGAGTATTTCCCATATGTGGTATGTCGTTTCTTTGGCCTTCTTGCTTTAAATTTGTTTTACATTACACTCAAAGAAATATTCATTGTAAATCAAAGCAAAACAATCTTAACCTATAGCACTGC